>OU612059.1:53683547-53714305 GCA_914767635.1 Melanostoma mellinum | reverse complement strand
TTGCATATTAGCAATCAAAGTCGTATTTTGACTGCGCCCTATTGAATATTCAAGGACTCACAAACAATTTTACTGAAATTAAACATTTAATAATTGAAAAAGAATATGATTTAGTTGTGTTAACCGAAACTCATTTAGGCCAATGGATATTAGACAGTGAAGTGAACATAACAAACTATAATGTAATAAAATGTGAAAGTACATCACCCTATACGGGGGGGATAGTAATGTATTTAAAAAAATGTTATGAGTATAGAGTATTAAAAAACTTCCAATTAGATCTAAGTAATTGGATTTTAATAATAGAGGTGAAAATAGAAAATAAAAAAGTTTCTTTTTTCGGTTTATATCGTTCACCGAGCACATCAATAAGAACTTTCTGTGATAAAATGAATGAATGGATAGATGAATTAGAAGGAAAAGAGAATTTAATAATACTAGGTGATTTCAACATAGACTGGTTAATTAATAGTATATATAAAAAACGAACTTGAGGATATGTTCCGGGAAATTATGTGTAATCAACTAATCAAAGAACCAACAAGGATAACTTTAACAACCAAGACGCTTTTAGATTAAATAGTTACGAATATAAAAAAACTGTATAGCCAAAGTGGATAACAAATTGAAAATTAGTGATCATGAAACAATTACATTTAAAATAACAACTAATAAAAAAGAAAAAAGTGATGCACAAAAAATTATAACATATTTAAAATATAACAAATTTCAATTTGTTCAAAAAATCAGAAGAAGTGAAATTAATAATATTAGCATAACAACACAAATGAATGGTCAATTAGCAGTGTGTTTGAGAAAGAAATTTTAAGTGTAATAAAAAAGTTTGTAGTTACAAAAAGTATAAAATGCAATAATCAAATAAAATGGTTTAATGAAGAGTTACGAAGATTAAGATCTCAAAAAGTTCAAAGTTACTCAAAGTTTATTATTACACGTTCTTTTGTAGATTGGCAAAATTATAAAAAAACTAGATGACCCACCCGGCGTTGCTCGGGTCTAACTTATTTAAAGCGTTGTTCACACCAAACTGTCTAGAAACGAAAGCTAAGAAGACTAAGTTTAAGAATGCCCGAAAATTTCTAGTTTCCCCGTTTCTGTAGGAATTTGGTCATGAAATATAGACTATGTAGGCGATTATGTAAGTTTAAGAGTTCCCGTTCCCGTTACGGTTCCCTTTCCTTTTCCCGACCCATTGAAATTATGTGGAAGTTAGAGCTGTTATAAGTGAACCCAAAAATTAACTTGCCCAAATCTAATAAGAATGTAGCTTACACCGAACTTTTTTAGCACCCCAACAATATTTTCTATCAAATGAATAAGAATCTAATATATAAAATTTCCATGTCACAATTTTATAAAATAAATTAATAATAAATTTATTTTAGAATATAGTTCATTTGACATTTACACTGAGACTGTAAAATCTAATAAATAAAATTCTCGTGTCACAGTGTAAATTAAAGAAACAATGTTAATGGTAGATGGCCTTATCACTTAGGGGTATAGAAAATAATTAGTAGCCGATTCTCAGACCTACTGAATACGCATATAAAATTTGGTAAAAATCGGTAAAGCCGTTTCGGAGGAGTACGGTAACTAACATTGTGACAGGGAAATTTTATATATATAAATACACTGGACAACTCACATCGCGACCGTCATGATTAGGATTTATCTCCATACCCAGCTTTTCTATTGTTAGCACACAATTTTTACATTTTAGAACTTCATTTTTACATTCGTCTAATTTATGTTCTTCACTACACTTAGGGCAACATATGTTTTTTGTGCAATCTTTTGCCATATGATTGTATCCCCAACACTTAAAGCATCTTCTTACGTTTACTTTATCATAAACAGCACATTTATTCCACCCAACGTTTAAGCTCGGTTTTTCCACTTCTAATACTTTCTTAAATATTTTGCTTTCTACTTCAACTATAGCATTATATTGCCTTTTATATAGATATCTTTCATAGCACTTTATAACTTTCATCGTACCTTCAATTTTATTTTGTTTTTTTCAACACTTCCAACAAACAATTTTCATTTATTTCTTTATCAATCCCGATAATAACTATTTTAGGTTCAACCAAAGATGAAATGTTTACATTATAGTTTTCTCCTAGTTTTTCCTTCAATTCCATTTCAATCTTTTTTGTAGATTCTTCGTTTCCACTTTTTATTACAACCGATCCATTTCCACTCTTTGATACCCCACTAATCTGCAATTCAAGATCAGCTGGATCTATATTTTCTTTTATAATTTCTTTTGTTTTTTCACTGCTTTTTTTCCGAATTTTTCTTTGGTTTCACAATGACCGGCGGTATGTTTCTTTTTGCTTTATCACTATATGTCTTTTTCTTTTCTATTACGTTTGTCTCTTTTTCATTAAGACTTTTAACACTCTTAATTAATGACTTTATCTCTTCTTCTTGCTTATTTAATGCATCTCTATTTTCATTTACCACTTTCAGAACATTTTCAATTTTATTTAATGCAATTTTGTTGTCGTTCACCACTTTTAGCACTTCATCCATTCTTGAAATAATCAACTTCATGTATTGTTTGCACTCATCACAAATAAATATAATGTTTTTGTTTTTCAACACATTACTCTCGTATTGGCTCAAGTTAACACATTTGCCACAAAAAGTTTTTTGACAAAATGCATTGCACAAGAAGCCATTTTCCTGCCTATTTACTGCCTTATTGCATTGTGCACACTCACTCATTTTAATTTAATTTTTTTTTTTTTTTTTTTTTTTTCGTATTATATACTTTATACTGTGTGTGTATTGTATATGTAAATCTTTATAGTTCTCTGTCCTTTCACTCACAAAATTTTATATTTTATTTTCGTTTTTCCACTTTCTCTTTAATGTATTAATGAAATTTCACTATTAAGTATTAAAAGACAACTTCTGTGATTTTTTTTATAATATTTTAAGCACTCGCGCTCAGCTTTTCACACTATATTTTAATTTTTTCTTCTTAGCTGTTCTCAACACGTCTCACTTGTTCTGTACATGTACAAGTCATGAAGGTATAGCTAAAGGTTTGCTAAATGCTCCAGAATACAGAGCCAAATCTGGTGAGATCTGGGATGAGGTAACTGTGAAGCTGAACAGCATTGGACTCCCAACAAAAACTCGAGATGGATGGAAGAAAATAAGTAAAATTTTTTTATGTTCTCGTACTAAACACTAAATAAATTGTTGTCGTTCAGGTATGGAAGGATTACAAATACCATATAAAAAGTAAACTCCGTCAAAACAATAAACATATCGGTGGAACAGGAGGAGGGCCATATAAGCAATACATATTCTACCCCAGTAGAAGAAGATGTCATACGGTTGCTAGACCTTCGAACTCAAGAGAGTGGTTTAAAAGTTCGGAAATTCGGAGCAAGGAATATTGCACCAAATTCTTTGGTAGATATCCATGCTAATCGAAGTTTTTCTCCAGAAACCACCGCCTTGATTGTTGAAAGTGAAGATATCTTACTCTCATGCTCAATAGACAAAATTCAACAACAAGATGAAGAGGAACACCACTTGCGGTTCGAAGAAAAAGAGTCTTCTGGAAGAAAAAAAAAAACACCATCACCAAAACCAACTCGAAGAACTCAAACAACGCCAGCAACTTCACGAAAGCTCTTGCAAGTTCCAGTGGATCAGCAGAAAGAGTTTCATGATAGATCAATAAGTCTTCTTCAAGAACAAAATCTGCTTATTGAAAAACAAAATAAAATTCTAAAAACACGAGCTGAAGAAACTAAAAAAATAAGGCGCTTGAAAGAAGAAGAATTAAGAATTTTGAAAAGACGAGCTGAGTGGGAATAGAAAGAAAACTACGAGAATCGTAAAATGAAAGTGGCAGAGCTGGAACTTAAAAAAGAAAGCTTGAACTCAAAAAGCAGGAGCTTAGCAACCAAAGAGACTAAATTGTGATCTCAAATCTCAAAGACTAAGTGGTTTTTTTTTTTTTTTTTGTATGGTTTAAGAAAACAAATGAAGTGATACATTGAGGGAAAAACTGTGTCCGATATTCAAATGGGAAAGCATTAAAATTGCAGTTCTTGGCGTTTTAAAGCAACAAATTTGAATTGAATTGAAAGTAGTTTGTTTCAAATACAAAGTTCTTTTGCGAAAGCAGATAAGTAACTTTGCCTTTTGAATTGAATAGTTCACTTCATTGAATCGAAATCTTACTTTTTTGAATTAAGATCAAAAGAAAACGTATTAAAAATAACAATTTCAAAAATCAATTTCTGAAAAAAAACTGCATTTGCATTTTCGTTATTAAAATACTTTAAAAAATTATAGTAAAACACATTTGAAGCAAACGAAAACGCTTTTCTATACCAACAGTTGGGCTTCATAGGAGTTTTCTTTGTTGAAATAGGAATAGCGGCATTCGCGTATTAGTAACAAAAGAGTCAAGTTCTGTAAACGAGTGAAGTGAAGTGAAATTTATGGTAAATATTGTTGTTTTTTATTACTTTTACTCGTAAGATCTGTGTGCTCTAAAATCGATTGTAATAGGAAAAAGAGTTGCTAGCTAAATATGAAATTGTGAATATTCAAATCTTTTATAGCATCTTCTAAATCTGTTTAGTTCAACACCAAAGGGTGGGGGCCTACTTCAAATATCTGAGAACAACAAGCGCTTCGAGAATACCCACCGGGAAGGACTTGTGCAGTTCATAATTGAAGAAGCCTTATGTACAAACATACATTTGCTGCTGAAAAATCTTCTGAGGTAAACTACAAAATGTTGAATTTCTTGTCAATATTATTATTAATTCATTTGTTACTTATTATTTTTTCATATCATTTCAAGGACTTCTAAAACTTTAATATTTTAATGAAAGTTGCTGTAATTTTGAATATATCTATTTTGAAATAATTTACGTAAGTGCCAATTAAAGCATAACCACATTTATTTACGTTTTTGTAGATAAACACAGACTTCGACCAACTACATCCGGAAAATAATAAACAAAATCCTTCTAAAGGATATTGACAACTTTACTAGTCCACCCCTCAATCTTAATCAGCAAAGCAATGGCAAAACATTTGTTAGAAATAAGTATTTTTAAGTTTTATGCATGATTTATATGTTTAATTAATAACGCTTTTTTAAAAATAAATAAAATATGTCACTTTAATTGAACAAATTTGTTATTTTATTTAAAGTTTTTCAATTTATCTAGTTTGGTAATATACTGAAAATTACCAAACGTGCAATTACTTATTGAAAACATATTTGATTCAAATCGAATACGACCCTTATTTAATTGAAATTCGTGAAGTATTTGAAGCAAAAGGTGTCGCTTTTGAATCAAATGCATGCATACTTAAAATAAAGCAGCGAGCGCAATAGGTTAAATGAATCAAAGCTTTGATTTCAGAGTATTTCGATTGAAATTCAAGGAAGAATTTCATTTAGAAATAATGCACATTGTCTTTCATCTATGATCAGTAAGCATTTAAAAGAAAAGCCATCCGTAATTAAATCAGAGCTAATAGTTTTTAGAATTACAGGTCTCCTGTCGTTTAAATCATTGTCAAAAAGCATTTATTTCAAATGGAGTTTTCATTCAATTTTTATTCAAAAGCGTTGCAGCTTTGACTCTAAGAAAAACTCCTTTAGTGCCAATTTGTTGCCTTTTTTCTTTGATTCAAAGCCTTTTTTTTTGATTTGGTGAAGTTTTTTGGCTCAGTGTATATTTTACCGGTAGTTTTTGCTACTACCGGTATGTACCGGTAGGTTTTTCTACCACCGGTAGTTTTTAATACTACCGGTACCGGTAGTTTTTACTACTACCGGTAGTTTTTATTACTGCCGGTAGTTTTTATTACTACCGGTAGTTTTTACTACTACTGTTTTTAAACATTTGACGTATTTCGTGAATAGATTTTTATTTTGGTTCTGCTATTTTACCGGTAGTACAAACTAATAAAACAAATAACAAACAATAAACAAATACTGAAATCATTTTTCCCACTACCGGTATACCACTACCTTCGCAGGGAGTTCTCTCATCTGTGAAAAACTACTAGTGTTTGAAATGATGAGTCAGCATTTGACAGCTACTTTTTTGTGAATTTCAAGGGCTAGACATATGACCACGGCTAACGAACGACGAATTAATCAAGAAAAGTAATTTCAAGGTTTTTGTGAACCTATAGATTCACCGAAAACCCGAAACAGAATGATGGAAATATACTGCCACATAAAAATCTATATATATAAAAATGAATTGCTGTTCGTTAGTCTGGCTAAAACTCGAGAACGGCTTAACGGATTTATCTTTTCTTGGTCTTGAAATGTTCGTGGAGGTCTAGGGAAGGTTTAAAAGGTAAGTAAATATGAAAAAAAGAATTGGAATATAGTAAAAGTAACTGTAATGAATAAAAATTTTAATTCAAACAATACTTTTGTTTTTTTTTTATCATTTTTGACAACAAAAAATTAAATTAATATAGCAAATAATAAAATTATTTAATTGATGGTTTTTGAAAATTATTTTATCTTTTGACTGGTAAGAATTTAATTTATTGCCCATGAGTTCCATAGACTATATTTCATCCTCAAAATCCAACAGGAACGGAACATCAAATAGATTTCTGAAAGCAACCATAACATTTGATATTTGACAACCAATTTTTGTGAGTGAAGATTACCGCTACGTGCGCGAGATCTATTAAATTTCTTAACGCAACCACAATATTTGAGATTTGACAACAAATCTTTGTGAGTGAATGTAGAATGGCAAAAGCGTACATGCGCACATTTTACTCTGGTAAGTGGACAAAATAAGGCCGGATGAGATTGAATCCATAATTTCAGCTGAAATTCGAGATGACCCTAAATTGCATGCAGTAGTTACCAAACACATGATAAATGGACCCTGCGGACTCTTCAACTACAATTCACCCTGTATGGTCGACGGCAAGTGTTCCAAGCGATAACCAAGAGATATGCTTTGCTGAAACCATAACGGGAAATGATTGATACTCATTGTATCGTCGGCGATCAGTTGCGGACAATGAGCGATCGGTAATTGTCAAGGTAAGAGGACAAAATGTTGATGTAGACAATAAAAGATATTTGTCTGTTGAAAGCAAATAAAATATTGTCGTGTTTGGGAACGACAGCACCTAATCGTTATATGCAGGATGCATTAAACCACGAGTTGCAAAGAGAGCAACTATACGACATTGAAGTATTGGCCAAAACAGTTCGTAAAAATGTTCCACAATTAAATGACCAACAAAGAATTGCGTACGACACTTTGATAGAAGCTGTGAGCAGTGGATCTGGTGGAATTTATTTCCTTGATGCTCCCGGACCGGAGGAACCGGAAAAACATTCTTGAATTCTTTGCGAGGATCAGATCGCGAAAGGATGTTGCTCTAGCGTTGGCCTCATCTGGAAAAGCTGCAACTCTGCTTGAAGGCTGAAGAACGCGCATTCTACCTTTAAAATGCCACTAAACATGCAAATCAACGAAACACCAATTTGCAACATCGCCCAATATAGCGCAATTGCAATTGATTGTTTGGGATGAATGCATTATGGCCCTCAAGAGGTCACTGGAGGCACTGGACACAACGTTGAAAGTTCTTCGTGACAGCCAAAATATTTTTGGTGGGGCCATGTTTCTGTTGTCAGGTGATTTTCGTCAGAATCTTCCAGTTATTCCCCGATCAACTGTAGCTGATGAACTAAATGCATGCCTAAAATCATCGAATTTGTGGCGGTATGTAAAGACAACGATGAAGCTGCAAATGTGTTTGCGAAGCAGTTATTATACATTTTAAATAATAAAGTTGCAGTGGACACCCCGACCGGATTCATCACATTACCCACAGATTTCTGTCACATCACACAATCAGAAGAGGACTTTATTCAGCGTTTTTTCCCGGATATAGCGCAAAAGTTCAATAACCATAATTGGTTGAGAAAAATGAAGATGCCGTTATGAACCAGGACGACATAGTCAACTATCCCACGGAATCATGAATAACGTCATTGACGCAACAATCATAAAAGCAAAAAAAAAGAGGAGAGGATGTCTTGATCCAGCTTTTTTATTAAGAGGGGTTTGTTTTGTTTGTTTTGAAATTAATTTAGACAAAAGTATTGGTCTTTTATTTATCGGAACTCAAAAATCAAATTTTTTATGCATTTTCTTAAGTGTATACTATTGACTCTGGCATATACGTACTATTTTTTTTTTTTTTAATTTATTCTGATAACAAATTGTAACTATCTACTTTCAATCCTTTTTATATTGAAAAGTTCAATGAGAAAAATTTTAGTTGCTGATTGTTGGTGAATCAATTTAGTCTGTGATATTAGCAATTCAAAATCATTGAACTTATCCCTCAGTGTTTCATTCACATATTTGCACGTGAACGGAAGATTCCCACAGGAAAGGTGTTGGAAATGGAAACTTAGAAACTACTGGACAGATTTCAAAAATTCTTTCGATACTGGGATGCCATATAGTCCCTCAGTAACTTGGCGTATGTTTCATCCCTTAGGGTTAAAACTACAGACCCAAGCAACACCGGGTGGCCGGGACCTATTCTAAAAACTCTGTCATCGTCATCCACACTCTGCCACTAGAATGAAAGCTAGGAGACTGCTTTACTTAACATTCAGTTTGTTAAAAATAGGGCTTGAGCTACGCCGGGCGGGTCAGCTAGTACTTTATAAAAATAATTTATGTGGTAGTTCAGATGGATACACTCGCTTTCTTATTGTTTAGATTTTCAAAAAATGAGAAAACAAATTTCTAGTCGCGAACATAATATTCGTTGTTACGAACTGTCACTGTCTATTCACGTTAGTACCGGTAGTAGGAAAAACTACCGGTACCGGTAGTACCAACTAACGGTTGGTAGCAAAAAATTTTCTTTGGAAAAACTTGGAAATATATGACATTTGAGTGGATGGATAAGACTTCCAAATGCAATTATTGGAAGTTTAATTTCCAACCATGTTCGCTTTTCAGAATAACCTAAAGCGAAGCGCTTCGCAATTGAGTTATCGCCTTTCCGCGCTTTCTGGAATAGCCCTACTGAAAGTTGTAAGGTCCATGTTGTTTAAAAACCAAATCAAACTATCCGCCGATTAAAAGTCTGCAGTCTGCGATTGCGTTGGGTCTGAAACCTTTAAATGATATACAACTCATAAGCTCAAACGCTAGTTGTCAGACCAATATAATAACATAAGAAGTTGTGGTGTGTGGTAGCCAAAAGTCAGAGAAGTAAAATGCAAACCCCAAACTATAAGAACTATAAAAACTAGCTTCATCATCCAATGCTGACTGCATGCGCACAGCACCTATACATTTGATTTTAACGTCACTCGAGGACTTATACCCTTATTTCACGGCAGCTATGGACGGCTCAAAAATGGAAAGCTCTAGTAACGAACCTTTTAGTAAGTCTCTGTAGTCAAAGCTTTATATTCCAGGCTAAAGTTTTCCCATCAAGGAGAGTAAAAAGGTTTTTGAATACAAAAACCAAACAAAGAAGACTTGACAATTTTGAATTTGATTTATGAACGCACCCTTTTATTTATCAACAAACTGTAATTTTCAATTTTATTTCTAAACTCTACTCGACGAGCAACGTCTGGGAATTATAAAAATTTTCTACCAAAATTCGGTGTGGATCAGTCGGAGACGGCAACTTAAATGCCGAAAATATCGCTGTCATATCGTATCAATATCGATATCAGCTGATTCTACGGCGTAAGCGTCTTATTGAGTCCAATAAACATACTGCTGCAAACACGCCCGCAATGAACGAGATCAGGTTTGTTCTTTGCCCATAGCAAAGATTTTGAAATCTCTCGAAAGATCTATGTTTTAAAAAACATAAGTCCAATAAACAAGTCCTTATTGGAAAACTCTATACCTATCTACAAAGGTATTGTCCACGTAAGATAGTATTTACAGAAACAAGTCTAGTTTTAGCATCCCTGCAAAACTCGTTCAGCGATGACATATTAGCACAGATTATAAGTGTGCAGAACTCTTTAACAACTCTTAAAAAAATGAACAAACTTCCTGAACTCTAGAAAAATTCGTTGTGATTTTTTTTAGAACTCTCTGATACCAACTTAGGAGATACCTTTCAGGTCTCTGAAAGAAGTCTTTAACTCTTTAAAAGCAGAATAGCTTTAAGGATGCGACTACTTTAAAATCTTCAAAAAATCAATTTTTCTTTGTATCACACTAGCTGAGCCGTTCGGTTTTGCTCGCGTCTGTAGTTTTAAAGTTCCCGTTCTCGTTCTTCCTCTTCTGTGGGAATATGGGGATGAAATATACCTAATCTTTTTTACTACGGGACTATGTGGCATCCTAATGCTGAAAGTTCAGTAGTTTCGAAGTTTCCGTTTCCAACCCCGTTCCTGTATGAATATGAGGAGCCATATCTGGACTAAACTATGTCTACCCTAAAAAATTTTATAAAAATCCGTTGGGGGGCTTAGGAGTCTATGCCGGACATACATACATACATACATCCTATTTTATATATACAAATATTTCGGAAGAAGGATATCTGAAGAATTTTATGGCGAAAGGAAAACTGAAAATAGCGAATAGATGCAGAATTATCACATTTAGAGCGCAAGAACAACATGCGGTCGGGTGACGAATCAGATAGCTCGGGCCGTTAGAGGAGGAACGACCTTCGCTTCACAATACCCTCTACTGTTGACTTTTTGTATGGTCAGGCAGCTGTTTCTGGGAAGGAAGTCGAAGGTCTAGTGTACGTGCCTGGAATCGCCGATTAGTCCGTAAGTTAATACAATTAATAATAATCTCGTGGTGAAACTTAAAACGCAATTATCTCGAAACTACTTTTTCAAAAACTGCTCGTGTTGTAGTGTTGTGAGTTAGCGACCGATTAAGATGCAATTTTGGAAGATAACTCTCATTAATATTATCGAAAGGAAATACCTTAAGTCTGAAAGGTAGCGTTTAAGTAAATGATTTTCCGGGGGTCAAACATGTCGAAAAAATTGCCGAAAATTCAAATTTTCTCCCAAATCTAGAGTTTTGCACTTTTTCATTTTTTTTTAGCTATCCATCCCTTTAATAGGTCAGTCAAAGAATGAGCTTTTATAAATCTTCTTTAGATCAACCGAAAAAGAGTGGCAAATGCAGTAGTTTTCGATGTCGCCGGAAACAGACATTAGGAGAATTTCAATAACGCAGCAATTTCACTGGTCATCGAATAAATAAAAATTTTTGTAAATACTTGACAACATTTCTCCTAATTTTGAAATTATTGGGTTATTTTATTCCCTTTGAAAAGAATCCTTAAAAAATCTTGTTTCATACGCTTTTAAAGTGGCTCCCCTTTTAACTTAAGTCTTGATGAACTTTCTATGAACTCTTTAATAGCTCTCGATGTGTTTTTTAAGAGTCGTCTGATTTCATACATTCTAGGGCTTTATACAGAGCCGTTTGACCTTTCCATTATCTTCACAATTAAATAAAGTTTTCATGTAGTAGTAGCTGAGATGGGCTGAAAGTATTGTCCGTATGGTAGTGGTAAACACTCCTCGCTGTCACGTGAGAGATCGAGGTTTGAGTCCCTCAACCAGTATCACCGGTCGCGAGGAATAAGCAAGCCAACAGATGTACTTTCAAAGGTGCAGTGCAATAAGGCCCGCGGCAATAAGACCCGCGGGTCTTATTTCCTCTTTGTTCTGGAAGTAAGGCCCACGGGGTTTATTTCCATGATAAAACGGCAGTAACAGCCGCGGGCCTTAGTTCCTTTTTCTGCGAACTTAAATACCATTTCGTAATGGAAAGAAGTCTCACCGTTGCACTTAAACTTATTTTCAATGTGAATAAACTTGCACAGGGACGTAACTCCACTAGACATAAGTCCATGATCTGATTGTGGGTTATGAGTATGACATACCAAAGAGGAACACACTTACATAATAAATATATATGGAACAATGAATCATACTATGTGTTTAATGCGGTCAATTCGCGCGTTTTTCTTAAGGCACGTATTACACGTAGGCAAATTTTGTTCGCTTTGCTTTTTACTCACGGATAGAATAATGAAGCTAAAAGCGAAGCGGAAAAAATTTTCTCAAGGAAATATGGATGTGTGGTGTAAAAATAAAAATTCGCTCGAATTTTTATTTTTACACCACACATCCATATTCCCTTGAGAAAATTTTTTCCGCTTCGCTTTTAGCTTCATTAATCTATCCGTGAGTAAAAAGCAAAGCGAAGCTAACGAAATTTCCCTTCGGGTAGTACGGGCTTGGGGTTGAACATAAAAAATTCACATGAACAGAACAGGAAAATGTAGCTAAGAGCAAAACAAACATTAAGAAAGTAGATTTAGTTATTATGTGCGCATAAGAAAGTAGATTGAGCTTCCATCCTATGTCCTATGTTACGAAGTGGGAGACAACGTGAGCTATGAATTCATATCCATGGAAAGCTGAAATAAGTTTCGAAATTTTGGAGCTTTGTTTTTCGGTACCTTAAAATGTTGTTTCCTTCATTAAAAAGAATATATGCATTTAGCGCATCCACTATGCTCTTCACCCTTTCTAAGAAAGAAAACTAATTTTAAGATCCCATGTTCATCAGACTTATATAAATGCTGCTTCAAAATGGCAACAAAAGACATGGGCCTTAATTCTTTTCTTTGGTGGGTCTTATTGCCTCTTCACAGTGGAAACAAAGCCCGTGGGTGTTATTTCCATTTCCTTGGGCAATAAGACCCACGGGTCTTATTGCCGCGGGTCTTATTGCATTGCACCACTTTCAAAGCATTTTTTTCAAGTCAAAGCTCGCAAAGCTTAAAAAAAGTAGTATAGGTAAATTAAAAAAAAAAATTCAAAGTGAATTAGTGTTACACAAATGACCTTGAGGAACTCTGTGAGGTTTATAACTGAAATAAATTCAATGAGCGCGTCTATGACTGACGAAAGAAAATACTATTACCATTTTCATGATGAGTCACTCTGTTGCTTCGTGTGAAACGAACGAACATGAACTATCACTATCCTTTTTTACACTCAAATGACTCCTGTTAATTAAATTTTTCTGCATGCTAACACTTCCAAAATACATTCGTATAACTCCGATAGCCCAAGAGTTGTGTATTGACGAAACCGTTTGTTTTATGAATAAAAAATACCTTTGAAGGTGCAGTGCAATAAGCCCCGTTGCAACAAGGCCCGTGGGTCTTACTGCCCAAAAAAATGGAAATAACACCCACGGGCTTTGTTTCCATTTTGAAGATGCAATAAGACCCGCCAAATACAAGAATTAAGGCCTATGTCTTTTCTTGCCATTTTGAAGCAGCATTAATATGACTCTGATCCACATGGGATCTTCAAATTAGTTTTCCTTCTAAGAAAGAATTAAGAACATAGTGGATGCGCCAAATGTATATTCTAGTTTCCTTTTATTTGAAGGAAAAACGTTTTGACGTACCAACCGAAAAACAAAGCTCCAAAATTTAGGTACTTATTTAAGCTTTCCATGGATATGAATTTATAGCTCACGTTAGAAATTCAGTCCGCTTTCTTATGCGCACATAATAACTAAATCTACTTTCTTAATGTTTGTTTTGCTCTTAGCTATACTTTCTCCTAGTCTGTTCGTATGAAATTTTTATGTTCAACCACAAGGACGCGCCGTACTACCCGAAGACAAAATTCACGCGAATTTTTATTTTTACACCACACATCCGTACACCCTTGAGAAAATTGTTTCAGCTTCGCTTTTAGCTTCAATATTTTATCTGTGAGTTAAAAGCAAAGCGAACAAAATTTGCCTCCGCGTAAAACAGGCTTGTGGTTGAACCTAAGAAAATCGCTCGAACTGACCGCACTAAACATAAAGTATGATAAATAGTTCCGTAGATATTTCTTTTGGATGTGTGTTCCTCTTTGGTTTGTCATAATCCACAATCAGAGCATGAACTTATTTCTAGTGGAGTTGCGTTCCTGTGCCAGTTTCATCATGGAAATAACCCCCGTGAGCCTTACTTCCAAAACATAGAGGAATTTAGACCCACGGGTCTTATTGCCGCGGGCTTTATTGCACTGCAGCAGCTTTGAAATGCAATTATATGAGTTCCCGTTTCTTGCTTTGAGGACACAAAAGTTTTTCCGTAAATTCAAAAATAAAGCAAAATGAAAATACTTAAGTGCTTACTCCAAGCCACAGTTGCAAGAAGGCTTACTATTGTAGTACTGTTTTGTAATTCGGTACTTTTCGACTTTCCCGAGTACGCAAGTACCACTTCTCAATTTTCAGTAACATTTGTACTATTTATAATTTTTGAAAAGGTCAACTTTCATTAATCTTTAAGATCAAACAAATATAATATAACAGTCAGACTTCACCACATTTCACAACAAGATTAGTATCTGTGACCGCAATCAGCAAAACAATCTTTGAAGACTGGTCAGATTGATCCCAAAAAATCCAACAATCTGTTTGAAAATGCAAAGAGACTGTGAAATTTCATTGAGCCTTTTTGTCGCAGATCACAATTTGCTCTTTTAGGTGTTAGGCCACTTAAATATTTAATTAAAAAATAACAAACTGACTCTGAAGGTGTTAAAAAACAAAGATAATTAATCATCAAAAAAGACAAAAATTATAAAAGACTTGACGGCACCCGAATCAGCCGATGTCGTGTGGCCACCTCGAAGCTGCGATTTGAAACAGTTGGACTTTTTTTTGTGGGGTGCTGTAAAAGATAAGTGTTACGCCGACAAGCCAGAGACAATTGACGCTTTAAAGGACAATATTCGTGAAGCCATTCTTGAAATACAGCTACACACAATCGATAATGTGCTTAAAAATTGGACCGATCGTGTAGGCTACTGCATGGCCAGCCGAGGTTGCCATTTGAATGAAATTATTTTCCATTATTAACTGGAAGGATTTTACTTTCAAAAAAAAAGAAATTTTAAATAATATTCAGCAGTTTTTCTTATAGCATTTTCAAAAAAAAAAAATTAGAGATTAGATATATAAGTATTTCATTATTTGTTTCTTATGCCCTTAAAATAACTAACGATGTTAACGTCGAGATGCAGTAAGAACAGGTTCGGGTTCATATTTTAGTTCCAAAAATGAAATTTATCTTTAAACAATTCCGTAGAATTTTTTTGCGTGTAAAGAAGCTTTTAATGAGAGACCCAGATTGAAAATTGATAGAAAATCACATTCCCGTCGAGGAAATCTATTGTGCGACCGAAAGTGCATTTTTTTACAATTCTAAAAACTTCTGAAAGCAAATTTTATAGCTTTAAAAATCATGTACGGATGTTCTATAAACTTTTCTCGAAGATGTGAAAAACAGATTTAATTTTGAAGACTTTTTCTTTAACTCGTTGCAACATTTTTCACAAACTTCAATTTAAGATGGCCAAGAAATTTCGATACTTCATTTTATTTTAATATTTTTTCCTGGCTCATTAATAAAGAATATCGAGCTCTAGCTGACTGCCAAAACCTAAAAAAAAATCTAGAAATGCTTCTATTTCTGAGTTCTGGGCTGAAATTGGCCTTGTGAAAAATGAATGCAACGAGTTCAGGTTTTCAAATATATGCTTTTTCTATTACTCATTCTTCCACGAACGTCGAAAGAATTTTTTCTTATCAAAATATTATTAAAACAAAACAAAGAAACCGAATGCAGGTGGAAACGTGTTCTGCACCAAAAGAAACCACAAACCTGATCAAAAATCAATGCTGTTACAGCTTTATTAAGGGGGGACGCTGGTCTAGAGCGTGAAAAAACGGTCATAATTTATGAATTTTTTGTGACTCAACAAAAAGATCAATCGAAAATCTGTGAAAAAGGTTTTATAATTTAGGTCTTAATAAACAAATACAAATTTTTTCCTGTCAATTAAATTCAAAATGGCGGCTTTTCAGCATTTCTTCGGAGGCACTTCATTTTTTAGATGGGTCCATGGCCGAAAGTGTAACCTCCTTAATTTTGATCCTGGAACAAAATCCCGAAATTTTTTATATTCCTTATAACAACAGCTAGAGCCGTACGTAGGATTTTTTCGATATTTAGTTTTTTCGCGAAATGGTGTACGTTTGAACAAAAAATTCAAATTTTTACTACAAAAATGCGACAAAATTGTTGATTAAAAAAAAACTATGCAACATAGAAAAAAAATCCTACGAACGGCTGTGGAGAAAGGTATTTTGAATGTACTGTCAAAATTTCGTATAGATCGGTGAAGATTTGCTCAAGTTATGTTTTCGGCCAGTCAAAAAAAAGATTTTGAGAAAAACGCGTTTAAAGTTTTAAATACTATAAAATCATACGGCATACCAGAGGGGCGCTGCCGCAGAATGGAAAGTTTGGGCATTTAGACATTTTTGCCGGCATTCATCCTTTGGTATGTTATTTTTAAGACCCTAAAGTACCTTTTCAGACAAAAAAAAACTAAACTCAGTTGAGAGAAAAATGTCATTTGCAAAGAAAAGCCCACTGAGCAGTGACCGTTTGATTTATAATTCCAATTCTCTGTTGAACTCTCATCCGCAGTGAAAATAGTGATAAGCTGCCACATTTCTGAAGTTGATTCTTGGAAATGTGCAAGAAAAAATGCAATCACCGCAAGCAGAGTAAATCAGTTGCTGTAAATGTCACAGGGGCAAACGCAGACAAATTTTTCGGGGGGAGGTGGGGTATTAAAAAAATGTATTAAATATTAACGAATAATTTGTTTTTAACATTTTTATGCTTTTTTTATACTCTGTATTGATTTGTAAAATACATTGCTTGGAGGAATCCTAACTAATATTATAAATATGAAAGTAATTCTGTCTGTCCAGCTTTCTATAACATAGAATAGTCTCCCGCCCAAACTACTCAACCGATTTGAATGAAATCTGGTACATAGATAGTCTAGAACCTGAGAAAGGACATAGGCTATGCATTTTATCCCTTTATTTTAATGAGAACGGAAACGTATACAGGAACCTAGAAACTACAGCACCGATTTTAAAAATTCTTCCACCGCCAGAGCGCCTCACTATCCTCAAGTAACATAAACTTCAACTCATCCCCATATTCCTACAGGAACAAGAGTCCTTTTTACTATAACAAGTACGAAAGAATCTCCCGCTCAAACCACTGAGCCGATTTAAGTAAAATTTTATACAGAGATGATCTGGAAGGACATAGACTTCAATTCATTCCAATATTCCCACGGGAACCGATCCTTGCTAACATTATATATGCAAACGTAGTTCTGTCTGGTCGTCCCGCCCAAACAACTGAACCAATTCAAATGAAATTTTGTACAAAGGTAGTCTAAGACCTGAGGAAAGACATAGACTTTATGTTTTATCCCAAAAAATCAAAAATTCTTCAACCTTTAGAATGCTACACTATCCCCGAGCGAGTAACATAAGCTATAACTCATTCCCATATTCCTATGAGAACAATCACCATAATCATCACATATTCAATGAATGTGAAATGGCTAAGGCTTTCAATGACTACTTCGGTAATATTGCAATTGATACTCTCAACGGTGCTGGCCTTAAGAATTCTTCTAACATGTGCTCTGAACATTGTTTTGGGGATTTACTTCAACAAAACAGTTTTTATTTTGAAAATATATCCTCTTTTGAAGTATTTAAAGTTATTAAATCTTCGGACAACTCCAATTCGACTACATCAAATAGTGTCTCTAACAATTTTATTAAAAAAGTTTGTTTTAACGTAGTAGATGTCTTAACTTACATTTTTAATGAAAGTATATTGCAAGGTTGTTTTCCGGAATGTTTAAAAGAAGCCGAAGTTATTCCAATTTTAAGAAAGGTATCAAGAAACATATTCAAAATAACAGGCCTATTTCACTTCTCTCTGTATTTTCTAAAATTCTAGAAAAGCTTATTAAAAATAGAGTCCTTAGATTTCTCGACAACGTTTCTTATTTTAACTTTAATCAATTTGGTTTTAGAGCCCAAAAATCAACTGAAGATGCTTTACTTAGTTTCTGCTCGAATGTTTGTGATAGCTTGAACAGAAAAAAGTTTACGGCTGCACTATTTATTGATATTTTAAAAGCGTTTGATACGGTAGATCATATAATTATGCTGAAAAAATTAGAGATGGCTGGTTTTAGAGGTTTTGTTCTAGACTGGTTTTCGTCTTATCTGAAAAATAGATCCCAAAAAGTGAGAGTAGGGAGTCATTTTAGTGAAAATTGGAAAATCAATTTAGGTGTGCCTCAAGGTTCAGTTCTTGGACCAATTTTATTCCTAATTTATATAAATTAAATTTTTAGTTTAAACTTAAAAGGTAAACCGACCGGGTTTGCTGACGATATAGCGTGTGTTTACTAGAGCTCTTCGTTAATTGACCTTATTGCAGATATAAATCACGACTTGGAGCTTTTACGTCATTGGTTTGGGGTGCATAAGCTTAGTGACAAAACTAAAATTATGTTTTTTAAGCAAAATGCTTTAGAAATTAACCCTCCGGAATTGATTTTACATACCTTTGACTGTAAAAAATCAGTTTTAAATAATTTTCCCTGTAGTGTCTCCAACTATTCCAAATCATATTATCCACAGTTTACTTGTTCTTTGAAATGTTTTCGCATTGAACCTGTTTCTGAGTTCAAATATCTTGGTTTAACAATTGACCATAAAATGGACTGGGTAGTACATACTCAAGCACTTAAAAAATATTTACGTTCCTCATCCTTTATTATGTATCACTTAGGGAAACTTTGCTGCCGGAGTCTCCTTAAAACTGTTTACTATAGTCTAGTTCAATCTAGAATACAGTATGGAATAGTCTGCTGGGGTGGCATTTATAAAAACCATTTAAATCCCTTACTACTTGTACAAAAAAAAATTATCAGAATTGTTTTTAATAAAAGAAGATTAGATCATAGTTTTCCTCTATTTTTTAATTCTGGTATACTGCCTTTAAAACATCTTTATTATTACAAAGTATTGAAAACATTCTTTTCATTTTTCATTTATCGTCACACTTGTGATTACTTACTACGTAGTAGTGAAGGATATCTTGCTTTCGTTCCTCCACACAACTCAACACACTTCCTTAATTTTTTAACATCTGTAGCACCAAGACTTTTTAATAAATTACAACTGGATATTCGTTGCGTAAGTACTAAATATTTATTTCTTAGGATGGTTAAAAGCTGACTTTTTAATTTTAATTTAGATGAAATAAATGGTTTATTAAGACTTATGGTATTAACTCACTTCCTAACTCTGTGGCCTTCTGCCTGATGTTAAGTAGCTATTTTGTGTGCTTATAAGTATAATCTATTTCGACAACCCCACAATAATTTTTGAATTGTTTTATATAATTTTTTTTTTTATAATAAATTTTCTAGATACTATCGACACTTGTCTTATGACAACAGATAGTATATTAATTTCTTATTCTTTTTACTATATGAATTATATTAAATTTGATTTATATTCAGTTACATTAAAACATTAATCTGTCAAGATTGTAAAAGAAAAGAAATAAATAAATAAATACTAATAATACTAATACTAATATTGCCTCGGGGGAACGGGAGTCGTTACTAATATTCCAAAAATTCCAAAATTAAATCTGTCTGTTTTTTTTTTTCTTCTTTGTACTGAAAAATTCAAATTGCTGCCGCAAGTCAGCTAGTATTTTATAAAATTAAATCAATGCGCCTTGAAACTTTATCCATTTTTATATTTATAAAGTCCTCATAGTCAACCTCAATACTTTTATAGATGTTCAGCAACTTCAAACCGTTCAGTTGCTCCTCGCTGGTTCTTCATCGCAGATAAGTTTTTAATCTGCGCAAATATGAAAAAGATCGCTCGCTTGAAGCCACGGATACCGGAAGTGTGGCAACGATCTGCATAAAACAATGAACTGTTTTATATAGGGACGAATCGCAAACATTTAAGGTGTCTATAAAGTTGTTGGGCTGTTTTTCTTTTGGCATACTCAAGCAATGTTCCTTAATATGCATATGCTTATTCATACATACCTACATAAGTTTACCCTTTCCTAGTTGCCATTGTCGATCCCATTCTTATACAGAGCCAGAGCGACTGATTTTTAGTATGTGTGATGAAAATTTTAATTTTCCTAGATTTCGGTAGCGACTGTCGTTAGTTTTGGAGTGACCGATACGATGTGTTTCGGTCGCAACTGCCGTTAGTTTTGAAGCGACCAATGCGATATGTTTGCAAGTATAAGTAGGAAAGTGAATTTTCATATATTTCTATCGCAGTTCGCAGGTCCCATTGTATTACGACTTAAAACTACCTCCACATCAACATATGAAATTTACTTACACTAGAAAAGGGTGATAACGCTAAAAACATACCAAAACGTCATTCCAAAACATATGAAATACCTGCAAATTAACTTATCGATAGAAATGGATTCCGCATTTGGAATAATTTTTTCAAAAATTTTTTACAGAATGAAATTTTCAGATGAATTTTAAGCTTCCATGTTTTATATTTTGATTTTTGTTTTGAAAAACTATATTGGTTATTTTTTTACTTCAAAAAATTCGGGGGGGGGGGGGGGGTTTCAACCCCCAAAACCCCCCCTGCGTTCGCCCCTGAAATGTCGAATAGGCGAACATGGCGTTAACTTCCACCTGTCGGTTTCACGATATTTTTCTATTCTTTGATTTCAGGTTTGAATCATCTTGTTTATAAATTTAAAAAGAAAAACCAAGGAGCACGAACAGTAAATACCATACCTGTGCAAGATTCAAGAACTCCCAGGAATGAATAAGCTGGTTTTTCCGCACTAAGTAATCTTGAAAACGTCAGTGTAAAGGGAGCTTTGGGCGAACTGAACCATGTTCTTTGTATTAGAACGATTCATACAGCGCATCGCTTTTTTATACACACAGCAAATTCTTTGGTTAGGTTTTATCGAAAGTAACACCAGCAATGTAAGACTTGCTTATTTTGCTGTTGTTTCTTGAGAATATCTCCACTGGCCTCTAGGGCTCAAAGAATTCTAATAAACCACAAAGCAAATCAGTTGCAGCAAAGGTCAAAATGGTGTACGTGGTGTTACTCTCTACCTGTCAGCTTCATACAATTTTTTCTTCTTTCGTTTGTTTGTGTTTTTGTTTTATAAGTTTAGCTGTTAGCATTCTTGCTAATTTGTTTCACTCTTGACGTGGTGTATAATTAACTACAGCAAGTTCTTTTGTTTGATCGTATAAAGCGAACGAGATTGGAGGAAAGAAAGGGACCTTTTTTGCGCACAATATTTAAGATTAAAACCCACCCTCGTTGGTTGCGGATAATTTTCTTCTCGTCACTTGCGTGACTTCCTATATGAGCTAAAAGAATTCCAAATTAAAAGAAAGGAATGGAAAAATAATAAACCTTTCATACGTCATACGTGTCAAAAGTCTATTATGCGTATCCGAAGTTCACGCAAAACTTCACAAAGTACAAAACTCTCCAGCATGATATAGGTCCGCATTTGGGAAACAAAAGTTTATAAATTTCCCTTTTCGAAGATTCCCCAAGGACTATGTGCATTATTACTAAGGTCTGCATCACAATAAAACAAACAACAGATAATCCTTGATTCCCAAACAAAAATCGAAGGACCAACAAAACATGAAAAAAACGAAAGAAATTGTTTTGTAGGTACAAACGGTGTTCGTCGATAGCCAATTTCTTTATTTTCTTCAGTTTGGTTTTTTTTTTTTGCCATTGCCGATTCCGATGACGCCCATCCTTACGCCGCCGCCGGTAATCGAGTGTAGGTATTGGAAACACCTCCGATTGCAGAATTTATTCCCCAATTTAACGTTATAACAACATAAAAGAGGAAGAGGACGAGAAGCGATTTAAAGCATTTCGATATCACCCCGAGAAGAGGCAAACAACAAATTTATTTTATGTGCACCAAAGAGGAACACGCTCGAACAGAAGAAGAGTGCTTCCTCTCCGGTTAAGATTAAATTCACTTCTTTTATTTTGGTTTCTCCGACCTACCTTCACACATCAAAACAACTCGTAACCACAATTCAGCTGTGTTGGGAGGTGAGTGGCGCGCACGGGATCGGGTAAAATGTGCACTCAGTCTCAAATTTCCCACCCGCGCCCAACTCGAAAACACTCTAACAAGTTTCTTATCAATTTTGATCGATCTCTTCCATTTTAGGGGTTGGAAGGAGCGTTGGAATGGTACCACATAAACTCTACTCGAACCTGCCGGTATTCATTAATTTTATTCACATATTCTTATGTTAAAAGTACTTCGGTTTTCATTGTTGTTGTATCGATGCAGTTGATGTCAGGTATTATATGGAGGCTAGAACCATCCAAAAGCAGGAAGTAAAAAAGGATTTCATCAACAATGCTCTGCGTTGAGCTCTGACAGCGTCCTGTCAGTGTGCTTCAAAAGTGAAAATCGATTGTTTATACGTCTCGTCGCAACCTCATATAAGTATACGTATACATACATGTGTATGCATATGTAAGCAGGCGTTGTACTTAAAATTCCCAAAGCAGCAGCTCAAATAAACTCGATAAACAATTCTATTTAAAAATGTTAAACACGAATTCTGTGAAAGGATGAAAATACCTACTGGGGTTTTCTTTACTACACCTCAAAGTGAGGTGGTGTTGGAAAAACCAACCTTTGGAGTCTAATGCACGCTTGCTTCACTCACAGCACAGCGCAGCACTATACTAACTCCTATCTATAAAATAGTTGAATAGGATTTAGTTTCATGGAGCTCCTTCTTCAAAACAGCATACTTCTACCTCTTCAACTATGTGATTTTATAATGTTGGATACGTTTGTATGAATGTGTGCAGTTGTGTAGTGTTTTAGATGTGAAAATTGCCTTGTCTTTTGTGCGATGTGCGATACGAGATTATACGAGGGCAAGTGAGTGAGTGAGTGGGTTTCATTTAGTTTTTTCCTCTTGCTCCTTTTTTTTTGTTAGTCTCTTGTGGCTTGACCTGTGGCAGACAGACTGTCAGGAAAATGGATATATTTGTTTATTTACCTATTCCAGTTTCAAATACCTACACTCTCTTCCAACTGAACGAATATGTTGAGAACAAGTTAAACTACATTTAGTTCTTGATTTTATAAGAATTCTCCCTAAAAGTTGAGAATGTGGGTTAGAGGTTAGAGTAAAAGTTTTTAGGGAAATAATTATGAAGGCCACCTTCTAAGTGCTTTCAATCAAATTTCAATCTGCATATACAAGTATCAAGTCTAAGCAACTGCTAGATTTTAGGTACTCAGTTTGTTTTACAATTTCTCAGGTTTTATTTTAAATGGATGATCCTCTTCTTCTTCTAAAGTAGAAATACATGTAGGTCAGCGTCTATGCTCTCCTCTTGGTATATTAATAACGGGTTGGTGAGCTGGAAACGGCATGTCCTTTCAAAAAAGAACAATTTTGTTGAATTTTCTATACACATTGTGAATATTTAAAGGGCTTAAGTGTGAATTTCTTTTACTGATTATTAGTCTCAGAGCAGAAGAATTAGGAAAATTATTAACATCATCACTTCATCAGCCATATTCCATTGAAAGTAGAAAGAAATTAGAGAAGTTTTCATTGATTTTAAAAAAAAATTTTCTTGAATAAAGCGGTTTGTATGTGAGGTCACAACAAGTTGTCTGGAGCCGTGACACCGCTGCGCTGGGAGACTGAGTTTGAAGTTTGAGCGATAGAACTTTCGAGTTATGTTAAGTTGTCAATGTTATAATTGCTTTGTAGAACAGTACTAACCAGAGCAATTATAACACTGCCAACTCAACATAACTTATAGATTCTATCGCTGAAGCTTTGCTTTTTATACAAGAATAGGAATAGTAGAAATAGGCAAACCAAAGGAAGCATTTCTGCCTGCATCAGGGAGGCCACCTAAATCGATGAGAGTCTTTCAGAGAACCTTAGGAATCAACCGATTCCGATGATGGAGATGGTGGAACTGGTGGGCGTGAGATAACGTCAGAAGAGGAGCATTGCATCGTCGCGAGGAAGGTGATTATTATTCATTGGACTGTTCTGACAACACAATAGTGGACGTCACTGTGGCCAAAAACATTGACACAAAAGCGGACAGAGGTCAAAAGAGGCAAATACCTGGCAAAAATTAAGCTTTCAGTCAAAGTGACCTCAACGCCAATTAGGGTCCAGAAGAGCGACCAAAGTCTACATGGATAAAACTCACCCAAAAGCAACTATTCATTGATCAGTGCAAGGATAAAGCGCTAATACAATGGAGCAAAATAGAGAAGAAACCTCAGACCCGGGTCAAAATAGGATTAAAAATGCTAGAAAGGCCGTGAAAAGATACTACGAAGGTGACTTCACCACGCTGAGTTTCCGTGGCTGGAAACGCCTAGGCTGAGCTCAGAAATTCATAAAGAAAACTGAATCCAAAAACTTTCTCTTGGCAGAACCAAGTGAAAAAATCACCAGCTTAAATAAAAAAAAAATCTGAAAGATGAAAGATAAAGACTTCGGTGTCCAAAACAACATCAGGGAGACTAACGCTGGATGGTCCTAAGACCGGGGGCTTAAGAAAGCAGTCAGAAGAAGGGAGCCACACAAAATGATTCGACTTCCTTTATAATGTCCGCAGCAAGAAGCCGGAGACGATCAGTAAACAGACAAAACAGGTACTGTAGCGGAATTAATAAAAGAGAGCCTTTCAAAGTAAGTCTAAGAACTCTACTTATCGTTTTTTTCTTCTCTGCTACTATTTCCTCTTTCAAATTTCCTGTTTTTCGTCAGTTTGACGATTTTTTCTAGTTTCTGACCTTACCCCTGCCACGGAATAAACAATTTCTAACATATTTTCCAACTTTTCGTTTGTTTTATTTCTCTTCTCAAAATCGAATTATCCAATTGACAATACGTAAATTAACCAAGAAGTAGTTGATCAGTGAGATATTTGGCTCACACAATTGTAAAATTACTGAACTAAAAAAATGGTTGAGGGTATGTTCCAAAGCTTATCCAGTTCTTGAGTCAAAATCAGACCCCTCCCATTAAATATCTCGTCAAAAATGAAAGCTTGTGAATGCTGAAAATAATCAAAAAACAAAAGTCGCACACTAAGAAAAAAATTACACTTTTACTATCTTTTTTAATGGAATTATCCTCCTTCTCTGTCTGTCTCTGTCTGTCTCTCTCTCTCCCTCTGTCTGTCTGTCTGTCTGTCTGTCTCTCTCTCTCTCTCTCTCTCTCTCTCTCTCTCTCTCTCTCTCTTTCTCTCTCTCTCTCTCTCTCTCTCTCTCTCTCTCTCTCTCTCTCTCTCTCTCTCTCTCTCTCTCTCTCTCTCTCTCTCTCTCTCTCTATCTCTCACTCTATCTCTCTCTCTATCTCTCTCTCTCTCTCTCTCTTTCTCTCTCTCTCTCTCTCTCTCTCTATCTCTCTCTCTCTATCTCTCTCTCTATCTCTCTATCTCTATATATATATATATACATATATCTCCCTCTGGCTGTATGTCTGTCTCTCTCTCTCTCTATCTCTCTCTCCTATCGTGTCGATCCGCTCTCATACACACACACACATTTATACGACGATCTTTCCACTTTCGTGGTATTGCTTCAAATACCAATGCAAGTGCGCATGCTCAACCACAATATACAAAGATTTCGTGAAAAATTTTAGAACACCCAATGACAAAACCTGAAAAACATCGAAAACTGAACCAATGTACACAAGTTATTTCTGAACGTTCTCTCGGCTACCATTTACAGCGCGGAAATTGAATCGAGTACACTCTCTGAACAAGCGAGGAAAAACGCTGTAGTCCTCCACTGGAACTCAGCACACAAAGGCTATGATGGTAACGAGTATGCAGACATCTTACATAAAGACGGCGCATCTAAACCATCCGTCGGACCTGAACCTTTCTGCGGACCTGAGGCTGGTAGCGGACCCCATCTGTCTCGAAAATGAAGTAACATCTCTGCACATTATTACGGAATTTCCAGCACTTTTCCGCCTTAGAAAGCAGGTACTTGACTATGACATCATCCGCCTAGATAAACTCAAACTCATTTTTCCACAGAAGATTACTTACTTCTATAGCTCAACTAAGAAGCAGGAGAACTGCCCTGAAACCTCACATGGGCTGCCACAATAGGTTTCATTCAGACACCGCAGTGCCCAGAGCTGAGCAAGCTCTACTTGTCCCCTTAATCTAATCTAATCTAATTCAATGTATTTTGAGATGCACGTTCTGCACGTTCATAAATACCGCAGGTTCCTTTTCTGGTCTAGCTTCAACCAATTTTACATCCAGCGACTTACGTTGGATGCTTAAATCATAGGCTGATGGAACCTTGGTTGCCCTTAGCTCTCGAAAAACTGTGCAGACTCCCTCAAAAACGAAGAAGAGGTAAGGATACCTTTGTGGTGGTAAATTTTACTACAACACTATAATCAAAATGATCACGTGAAATTAAATACGAATTCATTATTATTCATTATGGGATTCATTAGAGTACAATGTTGTGCTAAGGGTGAGTGCCTAAAGTCAAACCTTTTGCTGAGAAGTACAAATACCAATAAATAAATAAATAAATAAATAAGTCTCTACTACAAAACTCATACAAATACCACCTAAAAAACAACAATTAGAAGAATTCACTCTATGAATTTTGATAGCTAACCAAGATGTGTCACAGGTAGACTCTTGTGACTCGGACATTCTTGTATAGTACGTTGCGCACGTTGTCCTTTATTTCATACTCGCTCTTATAACTTCACAAAGATGGTTCCAGTTTGGCAGCTCTCAAAACTATTACTAACCGCAGAATAATTGAATAAGCAACAACTTAGCACCTTTAGCTGAAATGCAGTCGAAATCTTTTCAAATACACAGCGCTCAAACACCGCAATCGACGCACAGTATCATTTAAGGGTGCAAAAAAAATCAAGATGGATGAGAGCGAAGTTCGTTTCTCTCAACCATTTCTGAGCGTTTATGTGAGAAAATACATTTTCGTACATACTCTCTGACCGTTCTTAACTTTATTTAGTTTCGTCTTTAACACATTTTTTCTCACTCAACATCTCCTTCCAAATATTTTAAGTGAAAATACTGCAGTTGCTTTGGATATCCTTTGTTCAAGTAACCTCTTGCCAAAGGCTTACACAATCCAATCGTTAACATCTTTTCTCTTGCGACCAACCACAAAAGAAAGATGAACACCATCAACTTTAAAAGTAATGTCCTCAATAAAAGAAGCAGAGATATCTAGCCTACTCAAAAGTCTATTCATAAAAATGATGCATTCAGTCGTTATTTCTAAAGTAAAAAGATTGCTCCAACCCGTAGCTATAAAGAAAATATTCACCTTCCATGACACAAAACTACTTCATTTGCTGGCATACGAAAGCTTTCTAGTATTGCCATTTTACCATATCATCTCGGCCTACCACACGACCTCTGTGATTTATATAAATTTCTTCTACTAACTTTCCAGCAAATAGAATCAGAACTTTTAGCCAGGCCTCATAAGTCCCTTATTCATATGTAGAGAGATGGCTGGTACTTGTACTTGCACTTGCAACCAACAACCAAAAAGAAGACTCGTAGACGATGATGAAGAGTCATCATTCACCTGCTGTGAGCTGTGAGCTGTGACGACTATTGCAAGGGAGGAGTAAAACTTTCAGTTTTATAGGCTCTCAACCAACCGCACACACCATGAGACTTTTGCCTTGGTGATGATAATGATCCCATCCTTTCATATTCTGACTTGAGGTTTTGTTTGGGATGCATCTGTGTTTTGCACTTAGAGGAAATGGCAAGTGCCATAAGTATTATGCATTTATTTAGTATACTCACCCTTGGGGTACCACATGGAAAATTGAAGAAATCCAAAGACTCCTGAATGGAATCCTTTCTGTGTCAAGAAAAATTCACGTACATAGTTGATGGCAGCTTAAGTGAGGGTGACGCTGGTAGTTTAGGACACCAGATTAGTTTGATAGTAGCTTTTGGATTAAAATAAGCGATGAGAAATATGTTATGGTCTAGAAGAGCTATCTTTTATAGAGTCCCCTCTCTCATTAGATTATTCACAACGGGCTAATTTTGTTTGCCTTGTGCCAACAACGATAAAGATACACTCAAAGAATCTCAAAACGTATGTCTGAGTGCTTTGGAAATGTCCTTAAAGGACAGACTTAAGACCACTCTCTATACTAAAACTTAAAGCTCTTATTCCATCTTCAGAACGTTTGTCCCACAGGATACCCCCAGCCACTCCTACTATTTACAAAAACAATCAAATTGAGTGTTTTAATATACAAGTCCACACTGCCATCAGTCTTACATAGCCATACCCAAACAAACACTTCATACTCCTGTTAAAAAGACTACTGGCACAACTTTATTATGACTCTCAAGAGATGCTCGAAAATTTTGCGATAAGAATGAAAAATTCCCTCCCTAACCGAATGTTAATAGAACCTTAATCACTCCTCTTGAAAGTTTTTCTTCCTTTAGTGTTACTGACATACAACAGTTGTGCTTGACTGGCTCTGTACAACTACTTTCTATGACGAACACGAACTCAACTATCATGGCCAATGATAATGATGGCAAGTTTTGACTAAGTTGGATTTGAGTTCATGGACACGGCAAACTTGCTGGCCACACCACAAGTAAGTGTTGATGCCATCATAAAATTTCCTGAAACAAATGAACTTCCAATATCAAAAGCGATATAGCATAGGATGTATACCTATAGCTACACCACTCCCATACTTTATACGAACATGTGCAGTGTATTTGTGTTTATGTACATATAGCATTATTATGGTAGGTACACGAAAAGGACTCCCATTAGGGATTTGCCTCAAAGTCCTCCCGGTTGCGGCTTTGACCATTGTCTTTTCTAAATTGACGTTTTAGCCTTGGTATGTCTGCTGCTTTCAAACTGACCGCACGGCAGTGGTTGGCAACCCCAAGGCATTAGCTGTATGAAGCAAAGAACGGAAGAGGAAGAGGAAAAGGAAGGGGATTTGTGCTTCCACTACATTGTCATGGCTGTGGTCGCACGGATGTAGTGGGTGTAATAGGTGGACGTATTGGAATTGTAAAGCCTGACACGTTTACTGTTTAGCACCAAATAAAACTGGCATCCTGGGAATTCACATTTTATTTATTTTCAACTACTTTTCGTAGAATGTACGGACTATACGACAACGCAACTACACGTCGCTGTCGCAGACAGGCTACGGGAATTGTGTACAAAGATTGACCGGAGTTGCCAAGTGTTTTTTAAGATATTCTAATACCTAGGAAAGAAGTCTTCGCGATAAGTAGTGTAGAAAGTAGCTGTTGTGGATGGTATACGGGCAGGTATAGTACAAGTCAAAAGTATGTATTGAAATGAGTTTCTGGTGTTATTTGACCATCGCATTTGATTTGATGTCTTACCAAATTAGTTTTTTGACCACCTATCAACCTAATATTGATGATCTACCCTGGATTTTTGAAAGAAAGAAAAGCGAGTAACTTGAAATGAGAGGCTTGATATTCCAACTTATTTTTTTACAGAAAAATTTTTTCTATCCCGGGGGTTTGTGCATTTAACTCAAACCTACCCTTTGAGAAATAGAGGGGACCCAAACATTTTTTGGCAATTCCGAACGTCTAATTTAAAAAGCGCATTTCATGACAGCTGAAATACTCCCTTAGGACTTTCCAATTTCTTGCCGTGGAACATTAATTCTGTGATTGATAATAAAAGCGAACATAACTAACGACCACAAACCTGGATTTCAGCAATCATCTCGCTCAAAAAGCTAGTACAAAAAATGTCAACAAAACACAATGCTTTTACTCAGTTAAGATGTTGTTCAAATAAAAAGAATGGATAGCTTAAAATAGTCTCCATCTTCCAAATGCAATAGCAAACTGCAGCACAAGCTTTGTCATCTATATTTTGAACCGAAAATATACATGACCTCTAACATTAAGACAAAGGTGGTATATCTATATGGTGTATAATATATCATTCAAGTTTGCAGAAATCTGAAGTCATTGTATGATATTTGATATCATCTAACTTAACAGGTTTTCCAATTGGAAGAAAGAATTCTTAAACCAGTAAAAATTTGACGGCCATTAATTTTGGGATTATTTAACTCACAAAGATAGGACTATTTAAAAATTTAAGGTCAGAAGCGAGTAAGTAAATTTTGCAATCTTTTTGTAATTTAGAAGTCAAGGAAAACAGTTTCCATTTTATGAGAATAGATGGGCTTAGTATTCAGTCAACATGCAATTTTGTACCAACGTATTTTTTATTTCATCTATTTTTGATTACCCATCAATTTTTGAAATTTAAAAATAAAAGATGCAACAAAAAAACAGGTTGAATAAGTGGGTTGAGATAAGAAATTGAAAACTAACTAATAAACTAACACACCTACCTTCGAACAATATACTGCTAATAGATACTTTATTTTTTAACTAACACGCAGTTAAGTTCAAGTTACTTTAGTGCACGGTTTTTGAATAACATAAAATTTTTACAAAGATTTGCATTTAACTAAGGTTACTCAAATATACGATGCTCTTATTAATGTTGAGTCAAGCACTGAAATGTATTTTTAAATTCTTGTCAGAAATTTAAAAAAATCGAAGTCACATTTTTCGGGA
>OU612059.1:53389876-53683047 GCA_914767635.1 Melanostoma mellinum | reverse complement strand
GAACAAGTGAGACGTGTTGAGAACAGCTAAGAAGAAAAAATTAAAATATAGTGTGAAAAGCTGAGCGCGAGTGCTTAAAATATTATAAAAAAAATCACAGAAGTTGTCTTTTAATACTTAATAGTGAAATTTCATTAATACATTAAAGAGAAAGTGGAAAAACGAAAATAAAATATAAAATTTTGTGAGTGAAAGGACAGAGAACTATAAAGATTTACATATACAATACACACACAGTATAAAGTATATAATACGAAAAAAAAAAAAAAAAAAAAAAAATTAAATTAAAATGAGTGAGTGTGCACAATGCAATAAGGCAGTAAATAGGCAGGAAAATGGCTTCTTGTGCAATGCATTTTGTCAAAAAACTTTTTGTGGCAAATGTGTTAACTTGAGCCAATACGAGAGTAATGTGTTGAAAAACAAAAACATTATATTTATTTGTGATGAGTGCAAACAATACATGAAGTTGATTATTTCAAGAATGGATGAAGTGCTAAAAGTGGTGAACGACAACAAAATTGCATTAAATAAAATTGAAAATGTTCTGAAAGTGGTAAATGAAAATAGAGATGCATTAAATAAGCAAGAAGAAGAGATAAAGTCATTAATTAAGAGTGTTAAAAGTCTTAATGAAAAAGAGACAAACGTAATAGAAAAGAAAAAGACATATAGTGATAAAGCAAAAAGAAACATACCGCCGGTCATTGTGAAACCAAAGAAAAATTCGGAAAAAAGCAGTGAAAAAACAAAAGAAATTATAAAAGAAAATATAGATCCAGCTGATCTTGAATTGCAGATTAGTGGGGTATCAAAGAGTGGAAATGGATCGGTTGTAATAAAAAGTGGAAACGAAGAATCTACAAAAAAGATTGAAATGGAATTGAAGGAAAAACTAGGAGAAAACTATAATGTAAACATTTCATCTTTGGTTGAACCTAAAATAGTTATTATCGGGATTGATAAAGAAATAAATGAAAATTGTTTGTTGGAAGTGTTGAAAAAACAAAATAAAATTGAAGGTACGATGAAAGTTATAAAGTGCTATGAAAGATATCTATATAAAAGGCAATATAATGCTATAGTTGAAGTAGAAAGCAAAATATTTAAGAAAGTATTAGAAGTGGAAAAACCGAGCTTAAACGTTGGGTGGAATAAATGTGCTGTTTATGATAAAGTAAACGTAAGAAGATGCTTTAAGTGTTGGGGATACAATCATATGGCAAAAGATTGCACAAAAAACATATGTTGCCCTAAGTGTAGTGAAGAACATAAATTAGACGAATGTAAAAATGAAGTTCTAAAATGTAAAAATTGTGTGCTAACAATAGAAAAGCTGGGTATGGAGATAAATCCTAATCATGACGGTCGCGATGTGAGTTGTCCAGTGTATTTAAGGAGAGTTAATCAAGAACGCACTAGATTTGCATATTAGCAATCAAAGTCGTATTTTGACTGCGCCCTATTGAATATTCAAGGACTCACAAACAATTTTACTGAAATTAAACATTTAATAATTGAAAAAGAATATGATTTAGTTGTGTTAACCGAAACTCATTTAGGCCAATGGATATTAGACAGTGAAGTGAACATAACAAACTATAATGTAATAAAATGTGAAAGTACATCACCCTATACGGGGGGGATAGTAATGTATTTAAAAAAATGTTATGAGTATAGAGTATTAAAAAACTTCCAATTAGATCTAAGTAATTGGATTTTAATAATAGAGGTGAAAATAGAAAATAAAAAAGTTTCTTTTTTCGGTTTATATCGTTCACCGAGCACATCAATAAGAACTTTCTGTGATAAAATGAATGAATGGATAGATGAATTAGAAGGAAAAGAGAATTTAATAATACTAGGTGATTTCAACATAGACTGGTTAATTAATAGTATATATAAAAACGAACTTGAGGATATGTTCCGGGAAATTATGTGTAATCAACTAATCAAAGAACCAACAAGGATAACTTTAACAACCAAGACGCTTTTAGATTAAATAGTTACGAATATAAAAAACTGTATAGCCAAAGTGGATAACAAATTGAAAATTAGTGATCATGAAACAATTACATTTAAAATAACAACTAATAAAAAAGAAAAAAGTGATGCACAAAAAATTATAACATATTTAAAATATAACAAATTTCAATTTGTTCAAAAAATCAGAAGAAGTGAAATTAATAATATTAGCATAACAACACAAATGAATGGTCAAATTAGCAGTGTGTTTGAGAAAGAAATTTTAAGTGTAATAAAAAAGTTTGTAGTTACAAAAAGTATAAAATGCAATAATCAAATAAAATGGTTTAATGAAGAGTTACGAAGATTAAGATCTCAAAAAGTTCAAAGTTACTCAAAGTTTATTATTACACGTTCTTTTGTAGATTGGCAAAATTATAAAAAAACTAGATGACCCACCCGGCGTTGCTCGGGTCTAACTTATTTAAAGCGTTGTTCACACCAAACTGTCTAGAAACGAAAGCTAAGAAGACTAAGTTTAAGAATGCCCGAAAATTTCTAGTTTCCCCGTTTCTGTAGGAATTTGGTCATGAAATATAGACTATGTAGGCGATTATGTAAGTTTAAGAGTTCCCGTTCCCGTTACGGTTCCCTTTCCTTTTCCCGACCCATTGAAATTATGTGGAAGTTAGAGCTGTTATAAGTGAACCCAAAAATTAACTTGCCCAAATCTAATAAGAATGTAGCTTACACCGAACTTTTTTAGCACCCCAACAATATTTTCTATCAAATGAATAAGAATCTAATATATAAAATTTCCATGTCACAATTTTATAAAATAAATTAATAATAAATTTATTTTAGAATATAGTTCATTTGACATTTACACTGAGACTGTAAAATCTAATAAATAAAATTCTCGTGTCACAGTGTAAATTAAAGAAACAATGTTAATGGTAGATGGCCTTATCACTTAGGGGTATAGAAAATAATTAGTAGCCGATTCTCAGACCTACTGAATACGCATATAAAATTTGGTAAAAATCGGTAAAGCCGTTTCGGAGGAGTACGGTAACTAACATTGTGACAGGGAAATTTTATATATATAAAGATAAGAAATATATACAAAAGCAGTCTAGATAGAGCAGAACGATTGTACATTAAAAATAAAATCAATGAATCAGAAGGCCAAAAATCAATGTGGAAAACAATCAAAAAGCTGGTGCTCGGTCAAAACCAAACAGAAAGTAAAAACATTATGTTTGATCAAATGGAAATCGTGGAAAATAAGGTAATTGCAAATAAGTTTAACGAGTACTTTGTAGCAAGTGTTAAAGTGATAAATAATGACATTACCAAAACACCGTGGATAAATTATGCTGAACATAGTGAACAGAGATTTAAATTTAAAACGTTAGAAAATATTGATGAACTTTTAAAAATTATAGAAATCATGCCAAATAAGAATGATTATAACTTTATGAACAAAGAAATGTTAAAAGACAGTTTTAATTACGTTGGTCCAGCTCTATTAAAAATAATAAATTATTCGTTAATTAATGGGACGTTCCCGGAAAGTTGGAAAACATCTATGATAGTACCGGTTCAAAAAATTGCTAATTCAAATAAATGTGAACATTTCAGACCTTTACATGAAAAAATACTAGAAAAAGTGGTACAATTTCAGTTTGAAAAATACTTGGAAGACAATAACATTATAATGGAAGAACAGTCTGGTTTTCGTAGAAGACATTCGTAAACTTAGTAATTGCTGATTAGAAGGAGAAGATTCATGAAAAAAAGAAAATAGCTGCAGTGTTTCTTGATCTTAAGCGTGCATTTGAGACTGTTGACAGGGATATATTGTTAAAAAGGTTATACACCTATGGGGTAAGAGGGATAGAATATCTATGGTTTAAATCATACTTAACAAATAGGAAATAAGTAGTAAGATTTAATGATGAATCATCAAACAGTAATTCTGTTGAATTAGGTGTGCCACAAGGGGCAATGTTGGGCCCATTATTATATATTTTGTATATCAATGATTTTAAGAAGATAATACGTAATTCCCAAATAGCTTTTTTTGCCGATGATGGCCTTATATATGTAAATGATGTTGATATTAATGTTGCGTTAACAAAATTAAAAGAAGATATAAAAAATGTTAAAAAGTATTTAAATATGAATAAATTGAAACTGAATAATGATAAAACAAAGGTCATGATACTACCATCATTTAGAGAAATTGATTATATTGAAGAATTTGAGTGTGTTCAAGAAGTTAAATATTTAGGAGTTACAATTGATAGTAATTTAACCTTTAAAAGACATTTTGAAAATATTTGTAAAAAGATAGCTCAAAAAATAGGTTTCTTTCGAAGAATAAGAAAGAAATTATGTATTTCAATGGCTATCAAAATATACAATACTATTATAAAACCACATTTTGAGCATTGTCCAACGATACTACTATTGGGGTCTGATGGTATGATTCAAAAACTTCAGATATTACAAAATAAAGCTATGCGGTCTATCTTGAATTGCAACAGATATACACCAATAACTATCATGTTAAGTAAGCTAAATTGGTTAAGTATTAAACAAAGAATAATATTTTGCACATTGTTGTTTATATTCAAAATCATAAATAATTTAATGCCAAATTATCTGCAAAGAAGATTAACAAGAAGAGTTGATGTTCAAACACATAATTTAAGAAACAGTAACAACCTAAATGTACAATTTTTCACAAATAATAGAACCCAAAATATGCTCTTTTACAAGGGAGTTCAAATATTTAACAGTCTTCCAAATGATGTAAAAATCGAAAATAATATAATAAGGTTTAAAAACAAAATTACTAACTTTGTAAGAAATAATTATTAAATTATATTAATTTTAAAGTATATTTATTTATTAAAATTGTAAAATAGCTTTACTAATGCTAAATAAACATATATCAATCAATCAATCAATCAATCAATCATGTTGTTGCATAAATTCGACTAGCATCAAAAATTGTTGTGTCGTGGTGTGTTTTTGACTCCTTTAATAAAAAAAAAAAGAAGAAAATTACTCTGAATTCAATTGAAGATAGATTAATTTTTCATTAAATTTACATTTTTCTATCAAACCGCTTAAAATACGACACTGCACATCTATCGCTTTTGAAAACGAAATGAATGATGTCAAACGTATACATTCTACGAAAAAAAAGAATGACCATTGGAAAAAAATAAATAAAAGCGATTCGCTTCTGAGAATACGAAAATTCATTTCCGCCACCAAAAGCGATCAGCCGCGCTTTCTAGAATAGGCCTACAGGTATCAGTCGATAAATAAATTTTGATGATATTCACGACTACCTCAAACTAAACTATCGGCCAACCAACCAACCATTATATTGGTACAGTGTACGAGCCAGCAGCCCTTTCCGATCATACTATCGGCTAACTAAAAGTCTTTAGTCTACGCTTGCTCTCAGTTTTCATTTTTCGGCATATACTGGAGTAACTTGGTCGATCTGTTAGAGATGCGTTTTATTTGTAGAGCCTTCGTGAAATAGAATTGATGAAATAAAACTTTTTTATAAAGATCCTTCAATGGCTTACAATGGCCAAAAATTTGTTGTTGAACGCTTTAAAAAAACCAATATTATGTCTCCATTCTTGCTTTACAATCAAAGCAGAAAGGAGAAGTATTTGGAAAAAGATTTTTTAGTTCTCATTGAATTTGAAAAATCGAAGATGGTTAGGTTTAGTGCTTTTTCGTTTTTTAAACTTTATCATAAGGCTTTCCGTTTGTTTCAGTTTAAAAATACTGTGGCTTCCTTTAACCTCATGTTGTTATTGTCTCCCTTCCAGCACAAAGTGCTACTTATAAAAGGTCCTTATTACTCAAACTTAATTAGATGTTTGCAGTTGCATCTCTGCATCAAAACTATTTATTTCTGCACTTTTAACAATAAAAAACAACTTTTGGAACTTATTTTTCCCCCTATGTCCTGAATGTCCTTCATTTACTTTGACTTCACCGACACAAAAACTATTTTTGTATGAACAGCATAAAAAACAAGCAGCCACCTATATGAAAAGCAAATACATACTTTCAACCCAAGTTTATAAGCACAAACCTAAATTGTCCTTTACCCTTACGACGAACTCAAGAGTGCAATGCAAGTCACATAAGCTCTATTAGTTTAACTTGGCAGTAATTAAATTTCCATAAAGAGGACTTATTAAAACTTTCCACACGAGTGTCTTTAGCTTTTACAAACTAAAAGATGATAGTCAGTGTAGAAGTGGGGGCTTAAGCAATTTATTGAAATATCTTCATTCATATACATTAGTGTCATAAAACTGTTATAAAATTATAAGTGCCTTCTTCGGTGATAAAATTTCAAATAATATACGAGTATTTCCAAACATCACGTGTCACTGGCAGAGTATATTCAGTTCCATTCCAAACCAATTGGGACTAGGAGTAAAATGATTTATGTTTGTCGAATTTCAAAGTGTAGAGGTATATCTGTGCTGTCAAAACTAAGTTATCTATTTGAAATGATTTGCTAGACCTGATATCATGTTCAGGAGAGTTCAGGGTGGCTGCTGGGCTGGGATTAATTTCTCACTTCATTTGCTATTCTTGATTGGTTTCTGATAATCTTATTTTACACTTGCTTTCGTCATACATATATCTAACTGTATGCTCTTTGGGCGAAGTAGTTATTTTCAAATACATATACACAAGTGACATGTAGGTACGGGAATTTAAGGCTTTTTGTTGTTTTTGAACTTCAAATAATTTAGCTTGCTTTCCAAATAAAGTCTTAATGTCATTTTCCACTATACGCTCGTCCTTTCGATATATTTCGGTTTTATGTCAAGCCATTGAATAAAGATACTTACCTAGTATTCAAACAAAATAGATAGGTGTATAGGTCCTAGGTGGGACTGTATATACAGAAGTTGGTATAATTATATTATAAGTGAAATAACAGTATTTAAATGAAAGAGGGAAACACAATCAAAAGCTTAGAGAGGAAATAAAGACTATCGATTTGATTGTTTCAATGGCTACGTCGGTCGGTCGGCATTGTTGCCGACTAAAAGGGTTTTCATTTGGAGCAGTTATCGTTAGTATCAATAGAAATGAATAGAATGGATATTCAGTTTAATTATATTGATTCTTAAGAGCGATTGGGGTCATGAATTAGTTTTATATTTTTTTCCTATTAGCTAGGTAGCATACTTTTCAATTGTCAGATCTGAAAGATGAAAATTATTTACTTTTTGTGCTATTTGCCTCTGGGTTTTATCATAATGGTTCATCACTCATCGTACTCACATCAAAGGTCCTTTTCTTTTGGGACAAAATATTGTTGTTTGATTCTGTTTGTTGAAATTTAATCCAAGGAATTAGTATTTGGGTATTTGACCCAGTGACTACTTATAGAGAGTCATTTTCCAAATACTTCTGCTATGAACTAGTACTTGGGTCTAAGTAAAAGCAAGATGAATGATTAGGCTGAAATTGGGGCGAATATTTGTTGCTTCATATCAAAAATATTCAAAACCAAAAACAGAACAGAGGAGGTAAATAGAACGATTTGCTCAAAACCTATCAGACTGTCTTTGGATTCTTTAAAAATATAGCAAGTGGCTCTAGAGCACGAACTTGGAAAAAATTAGAAATTCTATCATGAAGACTCTCAATGCTTACCCAGTCCCATTTAGAAAATTTAGAATTAATTGAAACCATTACATCAGGAACGTAGAAGAATAGGCAAAAAACTATTGGTTTAAACAAATGCAACTAAATTTTCATATAAGGCAAAAAGTAGATGGTCTCGGCTCTACGAACAAGTCGAAACGACGGCAAATAAGTGGGAAACGTTCAAGATTACAATGCTCGTAGCACAGCACCACAATTGTAAAAGAAAAAACTCTCGATTTTTCAAAGGCTTTGAAACCAATTAAATTTTTTGTTAAGTGCTACTAAGCTTATGTATTCTTATTTAATTTACAGAAAACAAGCAGTTCTAGTTGATGGTCGATTGTTTGATATCCTACCGAACGTTACAGGTGTTCCACAAGGTTATAAAGTTGGTCCATTAATTTACGTTAACGAAGTCCCATCTTTATTCAATAATTATACTCTTGTCATATGTATGTGGTACCCGTGGCGTGATAAAATTAGCACGTCTGCTTGTTAACCGCGAGGTACGTGGTTCGAATCCCAACAGAAACAAAAACAATTTCCACCGGTATCGCCTCTTACGAGGAATTCGCTAATCCTCTGATAATATAGTCATTGCCTTGAAAGCGTTTTCTCAATTCGTCGTTCGGAGCCGACAGAAAATTGTTGGTCCCTCCATTCCCCCACAAGGCAACGGTTGTGTGAAATGCGCTATTCCCCGGGGCTCATCACTTAGTTAGGCCACCATATTTATTTATTAATCCATGTGTACGCAGATGACTTCCAATTATATTTTAGCTGCCCCTTGGGCTCATTAAGCATTGAGTTTTTCGTTTTTTTTTTTGTCAGGAGTAAATCTTCAAAAGACACTTAGTAGTATTCGATACCAAGTAGTGTGGGATTCTTACCCACTAAAAACTCCTCATAATCAGAACCAATCTATAAACGATCGACAACAGATTTTTCTTTCTCAATAATATTATCGCTTTAAGGGAAGCTTAAACTTTTAATGCTTCCCATGACTTTTAGGCCATTAGCTCGTGTGGCTTGGTTCTTCTTAATCTCCGAACATTGCCTCTCGTATTTAATACGGACTCCATTTCAGAGTTGATATGACTATGCAGTCGCTGATTGTGTGATACAGCATGTTTTCTTACAACTTCTGTAACCGTTTCTATTTGTAGGTCACGATGTAAATCGCTATTTCTCATATACCATGGTGCATTTACTATTCCACGAAGGACTTTGTTTTGGAACTTTTAGATGATTTCAGTATTTGTTTTCTTTGTACAGCCCCATAATTGGATTCCATAGGTCCAAACAGGTCTAAGTACTTGTTTATAAAGCATTATTTTATTTTCGACAGATAAGTCCGAATTTCTACCGAGTAACCAGTACATTTTTCTATATTTCAAGTTGACCTCTTCCCTTTTCTTTTTGATATTCTCTTTCCATTTTAGCTTTGCATCCAAATTCATCCCAAGGTATTTGGCCGTATTGGCGTAAGGTACAGCTTGATTGTTGATGAATATTTGAACGTAGCTTAACTTTTTATTTGTAAAGTTTATATGTGCAGATCTAGCTTCATTGAGCTTGATACGCCATTTTTTGGTCCAATCACTAACGGTGTCGACGGCATTTTGCAATTTCTCAGCAGCCTTGACGACGCACTTACTGGATGCCAAAATTGCGGTATCATCCGCAAAAGTAGACATAATGGTGTTGTTATCCACTGGAATATAGCAAATACAGGGTAGGTCCTAGGACGCTTCCTTGTGGAACACCGGCTTGTATATTACATAGCTTTGAATATTCTTGATCATACCGTACTCTGAAGAGCCGGTTTGAGATATAAGATTTTAGTATATCGTAGTACTGCCTGGGTAGGTCCCTTTGCAGTTTGTACGCTAGCCCCTCATGCCATACCTTGTCGAATGCTTGAGCAACATCTAAAAATATAGCCGAACATACTTGTTTTTCTCTAATGCTTTTTCAACTGCATCCGTTATTCTATGAACTTGGTCTATCGTGGAATGTTTATTTCTAAATCCAAACTGATGATTTGGGATTAGATTTCTTTCTTCTATGACTTTGCTCAGTCTTTTCAGTAAAAATTTTTCAAAGACTTTTGCCATTATTGGTATAAGCGATATTGGTCTGTAAGACGTCACTTCTGTTGGTGGCTTACCTTGCTTTGGTATAACAATTACTTCAGCAATTTTCCAATGATGTGGGACATATTGGGTCTTTAGGCATGCATTTATTATGAATTGGAGTTTTATGAAGGCTTTTGATGGCATTTCTTTCATAACCTGAGCAGTTATTAGATCGTACCCAGGTGATTTTTTGTTCGATAGTTGATTTCGACACACACTTTTTATTTCTTTGAGTGTGACAATTGGTGTGTCAACTTCATCGACTTTATCAATAAACTGTAAGCTGATTTCAGATGTACTTGCTGGGAATGGCTTAAAAACATTCGCAAGATGTTCTGCAAACAGGTTAGCTTTTTCTTTCGGGTTTCCGATCCAATTCCCGTTTAGAGATTTTATTGGCGGGTTTTGTAACTGCGGTCTTTTCAGGCGCTTAGCTGCTTTCCAGAGCGAATAATCGGTTGAAGCATCAGTCGTTAAATTTTTTAGGAATCTACTTAATGAATCATTTTTGAATTCGTAGATTTGTTTTTTCAGTTCGTTGCTTAGCCGGTTAAACGCTGTTTTGTCGTCTGGAAATCTAGTATTTTGCCATTTTCTTCGAGCTCTTCTCTTCTCCAATATCAACTCTCTTATCTCGGCAGGGTATTTTGTTTCAGTTTGCTTCCTACTCGAGTAAGTTGGTGTACTTTCTTCTGCAGGTTGTTGAACATCGGCAATGAATTGTTCTACTTCAAGGTCGATTTGCTCTTTTGTTTCCATAGGGGATCTGAGATTTATATAGCTTTCAAGCTTTTCTCTGAATTCACTCCAGTTTGTTTTACTCAACAAAAATGATAAATTCAAAACTGAAATAAAACTGATCAAAAACGGTTCTTATTTAAAACCCAAAAAAAAAAAAAAAAATCCAAACGAGCTATTTAAAAAAAAAATTCTTGATCTCGATTATTTCCTTTCAATTATATTGAAAAATAACTCAACAAATGTTGTAGCCACTGCGAATAGTCCCAGCGTAATATTTAACCACGGCTTGGCTTTCGACAAACCTATAAACATAATTTAATATAGTAATAATTATTTTACTGAACGTTGTATATGTACAATTGATACTTATACTAGACTAGCTGAGCCGCCCGGCTTTGCTCGGGTCTTTAGTTTTAATGTTCCCGTTCTCGTTTTCCCTCTTCCGTTTGAATTTGTGGATGAAATTTAATCTTTCTTACTGTGGGACAATTTGGTATCCTAATACTGAAAGAATTTTAGAAATCTGTCTAGTAGTTCCTAAGTATCCGTTCCCAACCCATTCCTGTTGGAATTTTCCGTTCCAGTGGAAATAAGGAATGAAATATAAATCTATGTCACTGAGGTATAATGTTACTCCTAGAATTGAAAGAATTTTCGAGATCAGTCGAGTAACTTTAATGTTCCCGTTCTCGTTCCTGTTTCTGATCCTGTCGGATTATAGGGATGAAAAATATAGCCTAAGTTAGTGACAAAGGTTAAGGGGGATAATGTAGCACCTCTAATGTTGAAAGAATTTTTGAAATCTATCCAGTAGTTTCCAGGTTTCCGTTCCCAACCCCGTTCCTGTGGGAATCTTCTGTTCTCATGGAAATAAGTGAATGAAATATAAGTCTATGTCACTGAATGATGATGTAACATCCAAGAGTTGAAAGAATTTTGGATTCGGTCAAGTAATTTTAAGGTTCTCGTTCCTGTTTCTGCTCCCGTGGGATTATAGGGATGAAATCTACGCTTAGTTACTGAGGGACTACGTGGCATCCCACTGCTGAAAGAATTTTCGAAATCTGTCAGGTAGTTTCTAAGTTTCAATTTCCAACCCCGTTCCTGAAGGAATTTCCGTTCCCGTGGAAATATGTTAATGAAATATAAGTCTATGTCACTGAGGGATAATGTAACATCCTAGAGTTGACAGAATTTTTGAAATCGGTCAAGTAACTTAATAGTTCCCGTTCTCGTTCCCGTTTCTGTTCCTGTGGGATTATAGGGATGAAATATAGTTTAAGTTACTGATGAAGGGAGATAATGTAGCAAACCTAGTGCTGAAAGAATTTTTGAAATCTGTGGAGTAGTTTCTAATTTTCCGTTCCCAAACCCGTTCCTGTGGGAATATGGGGATCAAACCTTGACAGGAACCATCTCTGGACTAAACTATGTCTACCCTGAAAATTTCATAAAAATCCGTCGGGTGGTTTAGGAGTTTACCCCGGACATACATACATACATACATACATACATCCTATTTTATATATATAGAAGATAGAAGATAGAAGATAGAAGATAACTTAAAGAATTAAAAAAAATTAAAAAAATCAAATACATTGTCTAGAATTAAAATAATAACTTAATATTATGTAGCTGAAAAGAAAAATCGAAATTATAAGTCTATTGACTTGGATGATCTCAGGATGTTCCGCCCCTGTTGTCGCTGGCGTCCCTCTGTATGGGGAGGTGGTAGAGGGTGGCACTATCCACTGAAATATGCTGACCCAGGGTCAGCGTAGAAACTGATTTGGCTGAGTTGACCTGTATACACCCCTTACTATAATAAAAGGCATAGGTAAGGTTAGGTGGAAGTGGCTGTCTCCATGATGGAAGATTCGACGCTCGCAGTGGACTCCTTGGCTTCGGATTCAGCCGCTTGCTTTGGAAGCTTTGCAGCGTCCTCATCTTTTTTGTATATTTTCAGCACTAGGCTGTCAAAGCCGTGCTGAATAACGCCCCCGCGTGCCGCCAGGGGTTCTAATGACTCCTTATTCAGGATGACAAGAGCCGACCGATAACGACCCACCGACTCTTTTTCAATCACCGGAACCGTCCAATCGTGAGTGGGCAGATCCGGGTTAAAAAAAAAAAAAAAAAAAATAAGGTGGCGCAACAGAGCGAGGAGCCCCTGGGCCTAGCGCATTTCTCACAACCATGCCTTGTGAGGGAATGGAAGGGACCTACAATTTTCTGCCGGTTCCGAACGGCTAATCGAGAAAGCGCTTTTCATGGCAATGAATACTAACGGAGGACTTGCCAATTCCTCGCGAAAGGCGATACCCGTGGAAAAAACATTTTTTGCCTCTGTTTGCCTCGAACCTCTGGATTAACAGGCGGACATGATATCCATCACACCACGGGTACCACAAAGGGCAGATCCGGGTTGCTGTATTTAATCAACTGGAGAACAATCTCCCGCGATTCATGTATTGCCGGTACCAAGGCACGAGCTCTCGGTCTGCTTGGGATATCCTCCCTTGCCACAACCTCTAGCTTAGCACCTGGCCAGATCTCACCTAAACCGCTGACAGCAAGTTTATATAGGTGAAGCGATCTCTGGTCTTGGCAGGCGATCAGCTTGACGCGGTTTTGATGCCAGCCAGCGTCGCTAATTCTTGGGAGGGGTCCCGGATTCGCCTCGAAAACATGTATACACCTGAAAGCGAGGTGAGCCTTGACGTCTGCCCACCTGTCGGCAGAGATGTTTCCATCCATATTGCTCCCGTCGATGACCGCGACAACAATCTGTCCCTTTACCACGTCACCAAAGGATTGCCCCGGCACCAGTGTCGATGGAACGCTAACCCCGACTCTTGGCTTTTTTGGTTGAGGCTGTTTCGCTTCGACGTTGAGTCTTGGCTGGTCTCTTCTGCAATTTTACTTGCCCACTTCAATTTTTCAACCTCACCCGGGGTTCTCTCCACTGCGGGCTTACCACCCACCGTTTCAATTACCCTTCTGGCTTGGCGACGTATCTGAGCGGGCGTTTTTTTGATCTGAGTCCCCCCCTTGGCCGAGCTGGAGTTGTTAATCACCTCTTCCGCTCCACCAATTGGAGGATTCATTGTACTCGACGAGGGTACGTACCGACCCGCAGAGGTAGGTTTGCTAATCGCCTCTCCAACCCTGCCAGTCTGAACGGCCCTCCCCGTGTCCTTTATTTTAAGGGCATTCAAGGTGGAGACGGAGTCGTTGATCACCCTTCCATTTCCCCTCTTTGTAAGTTTCACCTCGTCCTGTCTTGATGATAGCACCAAAGCAGGCAAATTGTTTTCAAAGCTAGTATTGGGGACTTCATCCCCTCTATTAGCAGTGGCGGTCCGTTTGCCCTCCGAGCTCCGATTCACTTGCTAGAACTAGCTTTGCAGCATGCTCTTGACCAGTTTCCAGCGGGCTGTGCTGCTCGCCAGAGTCGGGATTCTTGGTTCCCACTGCACAGACCTGAACTGGCTTTGCAGCTGGTTCAGAGCCTGTGTGCGAACCTTGTATCCCACTGGTGGAAGGTTTGCCCGTTGGCTCACATTCCTGCTTCGACTTTGCAGCCAAATCGGAGAATGTGTACAACTTTCGTTGCCTCCCCCAGTTTTCTTTTTTGTCTTTTTGTTCGTTTTTTTGTCTGTTTGTTTGTTTGTTTGTTTGTCAGCTTTTAAAAATTCCATAGAAAGTCCCACGAGTAACTACGGAAGGAAAAGGTCAGCCCCGGCAGAGCCGTGTACCGGGGTAAGGCTAGTCTATTCTGGACCCTGCCAAGCATCCAGAAGATAGGCATACAGTCTGTGGATGTGAGTTTCCACTCTACAGGCAGCTATGGATGGCGACAAAGATATGCACTATTGTAGAAAGTCGTCAGCGTAAAGCAAGTTTTCGCAGTCCCTTGGGGTGGGCTGTTCCGACGTCATTTTGTTGAAGAGGAATGGCCCTAGCTTCGATCCTTGAGCAACTCCTGCTCTGATGCTTTTGTTGGCTGATTTCACGCTTCTGACTTTAACGAAGAAGTTTCTGTGGGAGATTGTTTATTTATTTTTTTTTATTAACGGAGCTGAAAAATCTAGTAGGTGGAGTTTATAAATTAGAGATTCGCTCCATACGCTGTCGAATGCTTTGTAGACATCCAAAAAGCAAGCGACGATGACCCGATGGCTGTTGAGGGCTGCGGTGACGTCTTTGTGCAGTTTCATCAACGGATGTAGGGTTGAATCCTTTTCACGGAAGTCGAACTGCATGTCTGGGATGATGTTATTTTCCCTGCACAACTTCTTCAAATTTCCTAAGTATTAGAAATGGGCCTGTAGTTGGCGATGTGATTCCGATCGCCTTTTTTCGGAATCTCCTCTATCTTGGTTATTTCCTTTCAATTGTAATTGTGAAAAGTAACAACAAATTTTGTAGCAACTGCGATTAATCCCAGCTTAACATTTTGGCTTGGGACCTCCCTATAAACATACTTGTTGGCAACGTGTATCGGGCTCTACGTAGGTATATTATGGGTTACTCCGAAACTTACACCATTTAAATCAGGTTTAAACCTTTCAAATTACGATTCTGATGTACCACTGTAAAATTTACTGTAATTGCAATTGACTCAAGGCCGCCTTTTATAGTACCCGACGTTTCGTCTTTGGCCTACGTAGATACGATAGAGTGTTCAATTTATCCGTAATGTTGTTGGGACTGCCTTGCGATAGCTATGTTGAGCTTCGAAGTTCAATTTTGTTCTCTGGCATACTGATTGCCTTTCATGTGTAATATTATTTTGACAAAATTACAATACTTTGGTAAAATATCGTTACTTAATTCATCCTCACCATTCGTTTTTATCATCTAAGCATCGATTTCCATCCATCACCGCGTCAGTACGAAATGCAATGATGCAAAGCCAGAACCAAATAGATGTAGAATTGGAACTGCAATCCTTGCTGCAAGAGGGTGTTTTTTAATTTGAACAACACACGCAATTGGCACAGCTCATATGAAAAATTTTTATCACAGAACAAAATACACAACATCCACATCCAACCTAGCATACTAGTTGGAGCACTCATACCTAAGTACGGATCCATTGTACTACCGGAGCGAAACTTTCTTTGTTTTAGCTTTTCAGATGTTTGTAGAAAAGCCAAAAGAGGCCGCCATGATAAGGGGCCTTAGTTGCCAGCTTACAACTTGTCTGCGCTGAATATCTGTAATTTGTTACGAAAAAATGCTAGACATTCAGAGAGTAGGTGCTTCGCGTTGTCGTCATCTCGAAGCTCTCACTGAGGACCCAGGCAAACTAAGTGACGGTTCAGGTTCTGGTGTCTGGTGTCTGGCAACCTCGCCTCGCAAGTTTATTGGCATTTCCAGTTCGGCAATGATGGCTTGGAACCCAAACGAGACTCAAAGAATTTAGTCTTCCGACCGCGTTCACATAGCTCTTGCATTCCTGGATCAGTTTCGTAGTAGTTAGAGGGTTGAGAAGGGCCTTAAGCATAGCTTGGCTGTCGCTACAAACACAAATACTTCTACCCATCCATCAGCCATTTTTCGTATAACGTAGCTATTTGGATAGCATACGACTCCGCTTGGAAGACGGATGCGTATGAGCCTAAAGAGGCGTGCAGTCTTCTGCCATTGCTCTCCACAAGGCACTTGCACCAGATCCATCATCGGTTTTGGAACCATCTGTGAAGATTCGAAAACAATCCTTGAGATTCATTCACCGACGTTTCGGTTCGACCTTGGACCTCTAGGAGTCTTAACCTTTATAGTTTTGTTCTTTCCAGCTAGTGTCAGTTGACCGAATTCACTGGCTTTGCGACTTTTGCCAGCAGTTTCATTTACCGGCTTTCCAGTTAGGCCAACAGGAAGTTTGACAGCTTTGCATACCACAATTTTTTATTTTGACTTACATTTACCTTAGCAAACAGGTTAAACATTTTGTTTTTTAGCCTTACAAACATTAACAGGCTTCTTTTAAACTTTTTAGGACTTGTAACTAACTACATTTCTTGATCCATCAGATATCTATAATTTTTTGGTAAGCTTATCTTTCATCATACAAAAATCATCATCTGTCATTTACCTTCTGTCATCTGTCATCTGTCATCTGCCATCTATCATCTTTTGTCCGTCATTTGTCATCCGTCATTTATCATTTGTTGACATCAGTCTTCTGCGGAAAAATTCATCGCGAAAACAAACCTCGCACAGCTTCAAGGCCTTACGAATTTGAAGGACCATAATCTTTTGCTCATTTCGAGGGCTTACAGATTTCTTTAAGCAGCGACATCTGTGAAAATAATTTCAATGTTTCTGAGGTCACCAAGTAATAAACTGATATGCTGGCGATTTCAAAACGGGTAGCACATTCTTATCCTTATTGAGTTTTCTCTGAAAATATATACATACTCACATATATATATATTTACAAAGGTACAATCAAAACTGTGCCCGTCTTAACAGCGTATTTGTATGTCTAAGCCTGTTTATTAAACTCATCTCAAGTTTCGTTAAGTGGTCGCTCCATTAGCCTGACACTTAAATTTCGTCATCTTTCGGAGAAAAGTCACCCACCTCATCTACCTGTCGGACATTCTCTGAATTTTTTCTCGTCCAAAAGTCTTCACTTATTCACATTCAGAAACCCAACGATAATCGTTTGACACTGAAACTTCTTTGACGTCCTAATTGATTTCTAAAAGTAGCTTACACAACTTTACCTAAACATTTAAAAGGGAGAGCGAGAGGGAGATAAAGAAGAGAAGAAAACATGTGACTGGCTTTCCATTTGCATAATTAACGACACATTTACACAACCGCCTGTCGTCAAAATAAGCCCAACGCCATTTGGGGCGCAATAAAAAAACATTCTCTTAAATGAAATATTTATCCTTCTCCCCCTCATTCAAAGCTCATCAATTCAAATACATTCTTTTTTTTTATTCAAAGCCACTTAAGGACATTCCTATATGTACGAGTATACTGTAATTTTTCCAGTTAAATTGATGAAAACTTTTACTCATCATCCCTAAGCCAATCTACAAAAAATAATTTCTTTGCCTCCTGCCATCACCACGACAAAAGTTCATTCCAATTGCTTCTCCCATGACTAAGACCATGTTAGCAATAAGTGGTAAAAGACCAAAACCACACGAACTCCGTACTCTGTATACAGAAGACCTACATCAACATCATTTAATGCTGTTGGTGGGGGTGACATTAAGGGCTTTTTCGAAGTATTTCAATGCCAACCTTATTCCAAAAACGAGAGTCAAAACGAAGAAAGCAAAAAAAAGCATAGGATAAATAAATCCCTCACTGACTTCTAGATAGTAGTGCCTTCTTCTACACACTTTGAAGTTCTAATGCAATCTTCACCAATGACCGGAATAATTTTCCAAGATGTTCTCCAGTACACTTGGTTACTCGTATACTTAAATGCCCAACTTTTGGTGTCGTCCTACCACACAATCTCTGATTGCCACCCATTGCCATCCTTCAAAATCACCCATCTAAAAGGTTGTCTCTCCTTTCCACAAAAATGATACGAAATTCGGTCAGGCGACGAAGTGCACGCTTGGAAATTGGAAGTCTGTATTCTATTCCAAATCATTCAACAAAAACATTCTACCCCTGTTTTGACATCCAGGCTTTTGTCAATGCATGGAAGCGGTGTCCCAAAAAGCTTAGTTCCAGCTCGTTTTTGTTAACAGGGTGGCACTAAAGGAGCCATTGCGCAGTTCTTTCTCTCGCTTTTCTCAGAGAACTGGGAGAACTTGGCAGGGCTATGGACAGATTTGGAACAAGTTCAATTCGATGTATTCGTTTCTTCTTTGGTTAGTTTAGTTAAAGATTCCGTTGCAGGCAGTTTGTTTTTTGAGCTGAACCTGATGACGGCTAAATTGCGTAACGTACATTCGCGTGTCTCAGTCGGCAACAAATAATTTGTGCTCACCCCCTTGTCTACCTACCTACGCGTATCAACAGAGTGAACTAGTGTATGTGCTCCACCACCACCACCCACTCGTCACCCTTAACTTGGGAAAAGCTAAACCCTTCAAATCGCGAGGTGTTTATGGGTGCTAATCCGCTATGGAAATACTTTCAAAGTAGTATCACTGATAAGCAGACAACCACAAATATAAAAAAAGAATACCTTTGATAAACTCTCGTATCCCTTTTGATCCTTCGAACCGCAAGCTGATTCAGTGATTTGGGTGTGCTTAGGTGAATGCTCTGTGTGGGATTGAAGCACGCATCACAACCTGAATTCCGCCGGATCAGGTATCTGCTGCGGTAGTCCGTGTAATTATATGTGTTGATCTAGAGGAGAACGTGTTCCCTCCCGCCTGCGTTCGCCACCTTTGGGGTCTCCCCTTTGTCCTTTGAGGTGTGTCATTGTGAATTACGTGTAAAAGAATTGCATGTGTAGAAGGGTTGTGGTTGCGGATAGTAGTTCTGTGTTTGCTTTCCGTTAGAAGTTACGTGATTGCGGACCTCACCGTCATCGTCGCCGTCGGTCCTGTTATCAGTGTTATGTGAGAATTAAAGGAAATCCGATTTCGTTTGCTACTTGATATTCCTTTTTTTGAAAAGTAAACTGTGCTGTATGTGCACACAGCGTGGATAAAATAATATAAATCATTCTGATGCACACATGACCAGACCATATAACCCAACCAAAAACCCACCTAAAGCCTCCCCCAAAACAACGAACGACGTCGACGTGCTGTCCGTCAAATCATTTAGTTGCACATTTCGGGTAACATCATCACACTTGCCATCCTTGATGGTCAAAAAGCTTGTGTCCTAGATTCAAGAGAACCGCCCGATTGTTGTAACGAATGCGATGATGATGATGATGATAACGCTGATGTTGGTACTCCAACTCCAGTGAAACTTGATTGTGTTTGTGTATTTTGTAAGTTCTTCTTTCGTCGTCGGTCGTTTTTTCGTCCTTTATCCGTTGTTTATCAGCGCACCACCCTCTGTGTGCGTGTGTTTTACTTGCTTTTTTGTTTTCTCTTCCTTTTTTTTTTTGGAAAGTAATACAAAAGTCGCAATTGAAGGATATCAAGTTTATGTTTTTTTTTTCTTCTATAATGTGCTTTTTTTTCTCATCATTAAATGAGTGTCTGTGTGTTAGTGCTTTAGCCGAGGAATAAAAAAAAATGATACAAGAATAAGAAGTGTCAATAAAAAAAAATTACACATCGTTTTGGCACAAGAGAAAAAATAAATAAAAATAGAAAGAAAGAAAAGAAGTAAATAAATACAATATCTTTGGATACAATACGAATATTAAAACATATCTCTTCTTACATCATATTGGCACCTCACTTCCAGCCGGTAATCTTTCAGCAGCCTATTTCTGACAGGTGAGTGATTTGCGAAAATAAATCATAGGAGGGAAGGGACATAATTATGTATATTTGAAGGGCGTTTTCACCGCCAGATGGGGATTTTTTTTCTTTTTTTTGATACACTTTTGTGGTGAATTTTTGATGGGGATGTATTGATTTGATTGCTGGTGATGGCGATGGTAATGGTGATGGCATGGAGCTTCCGACAGAAATGTATTATTTCTGTATTACGGTTATAAGTTGGTCTTGGCTATGATGGTTGGTTTCTTGATATTTATGTTGTCGAAAAAAATTCATGATTTTTCTTTTCCAACAAATGGGAGTAGGTTTATAACTTAGGTTGATATTTGAATATGGTTAGGTACCTCTTACCCGGTAAAACGGTAGAAACAAGTAATTTAACTTTTTTGAAACATCGTTTCGTGAACTTTTGCAAGTCTTGAAAGTTTGTTGTTTTGATTAACTTGAGCTGAAATTGCAGTACGAAGCGGAGAGTGTTTGGTTTGGTGGAAAAAATTAGAGATAGAGGCTATAATTGAAAGTGTTTATTTTTTGTTTTTCTTATAACAAAATTCTTTCTTTGACTCTTTGATTAAGTGTAGCGCATTCTAACCTGCTCTCATGATTTCAAGGTTATTTCTCGAAGTCTTTTTTTTTTATTGGAAAAAGCCTTTTTATTGAAGGAGGCCCAACAATTCTGACAGAGATTTTACATTTTAGCCGGCACATTTTTCAGAAATTTTGAAGGGGAATGTCACCTATTCGCGGGCAATACCCAGTTCTCGAACATTTCCAAGGAAAATGCTTATATTTTCGTTATCTTTGGTGTTTCAACCTACGAATGTGATCAAATGTCGGGAAATAACAAAGCTTTAGCCATTATTTTAATAAATGAAAAGATTAGTAAAGTTTTTAACAATTAAAACACTTTTTATATTTCCTCAGATGTACATTTCAGAAGCAATGCTTCCATCGTCAGTGAGATTTATAAATTAAATTAAATTAAATTATTTGTCAATGCTGAATAGGGAGAAAGTTACCCGAATTACTATTTGCCATGCCGCTAGGGTGACACAACTTTAGAAGCTACCTACTTTAAACTTTTCTTACGTTCGAAAGTTTTCATTTAGATGTTTCCCTTTTACCTACGCAAGTTGTTGTGAGTGTGTTGATTTTGTATTTATCGCCGGTTTCCACCCCAAAAACATCACAATTTTTATCGTTTCCGTTGAATTACAGTTCAATATTCAAATTGTGATATGATTCACAGCAAGTCCCAAGATTGTTAGTGTAGCCCTATCATAGGAAGTGGCCTACAGGGAAAATCTCCGATCGGAGAAAAGATCCGAATCTTGGTAACCGAAATGGTAAATTTATGTCAGACAACGCACTCAGACTTAGTGGATGTCCACCATTTTATTTTGGTAAAAAAAGCAGAAGTTAGAAGTGAAAAATAGCAAAAGATTTGTTGTATGATCTTTGCCGTGATCTTTGCTGTCAGTACACTTTCCAGATCATCTTAATCTCTTTTTGCAATAAAGCCAACAACTTTTTTCACTCATTTTTATCTTCCAGTTTTTAGTTTCTTGTAGTATCCGTGACGTGATGGTTAGCATGTCCACCTGCTAGTCCAGAGGTTCGAGGTTCGAATCCCAGCAGAATCCCACGGGTATAGCCTTTCGCGAGGATGCTACCGCCCTGTTGAATTTTTTACTATTTTTCTGTAGTGGAATCTATTTTGCTAGTCAAGAACTTTTATTTGATACCCATATTGATAAGTTTGTGCAAAGAAAAAGAAATTTCTTATTTTCTTAATTTTCTGCAAATCAAGCCTATTCATTTGATACCCATGTTGAAAAAGTCGTGGAAAAATAGTAAATCCGCCATTTTGTAGCAGCGACCATCTTGGATTTACAATGGAACATTGAACAGAATGTATAAAATTTTGTTGTTCGAGGTTCGAACTTAATGTGAGTAGGTACTAAATTTCTGAGCAATTCGTCAACAGGAAATGATAAACATACAAGGCAAGCTAAATGAAACCGTTTAGTAAAGAAGCTACTTAACCCTAGACCCTTGTACTATAAAACTTATTGGATTTCGGGTACTAGGTGCCTGAGTGCCTACGAAGATTTTTCATACAATTTGTATGGAAAATTAAAATCAACGCAAGATTTTTTAAATACTTATTCGCGTACTAAGCTCCTGAGTGTCCACTGTCCACCAGCCCCGGATCTTCATTTTTTTAAAGGCGGGGCAAATACTGAAAAATGCAGCCCCCACCAATTTATATAGACTGGATAAGCGTTCCTGGCTCATAGATGATCGCAAATAATTTTTAATTAGTTTTAGTTTGCTAAAACTTCGCTCACAGCTTGCGGATGTAGTAGGAAGCGTAGAGTAAATTCGCAAGGCAACACAAATATTTGGAAAAGCATCATGCAAATCATGCGCATAGATCTGTTGCAAGAGATAGAGACCGTTAGCTTTTTCAATGTCACCAAATAAAAGCAGAGCTTGCTCTTTAAAAACATAGATAGATAGATAGATAGATAGATACAAATTTTATTAAATTAACAATTAGATTTTTTACAATAAGTGTTTTTACAAATTCACTATGACATGGCATTTTTTGCCGTCTGCCAGATTGACATAAAAGTTATATTTTGAAATATTAAGCTAAGTTATCACAATTTGATTTGTTTCAAAGGAAAAATATACATGTATGCAAATAAAAACTAGTTCAGAAGTCTTCATTAATTATTCTTTCTCTGTACCCCAGGGCGATTTTGCAATACTTATACAATTTACCTACATTCATCTCATTTAGTTCTGTAAGAACTTCTTCTTCAGACAAAAAGTCACTTCAAAGGATACTTCTTCTGGATTCTCTTAGAGTTGGACACTTCCCTACGAAATGAAAAATTTCTACCCTTTCCCTTAAGTTACAGATACTGCACTCCAACGGTTAATCTGGTCTGTGTGGTATGAAGTTAAGGTTGAGTAATTCACTGCGAAGTCTGGTCATTGTCGAGATTGCGCTTATACTATTCTCGTCACGGAAATAGTTTCTGTCTTCCAGATTATGGTTTAGCCTGCTGTATATTCGCCTGTATATGGAATTTGAAGCTTCTTGCACATATTCGGCTCTAAACTTTTCGTCCATCTTCGATATTACGTCGTACAGGATGGCTTTACAATTCGATATGTTTTCAATGTTTAAAGTAAAATTGAGATTGCAACTTTCCGCTAGTCTTGACCACTCTCTACAAAAGCTTTTATTCTCCTGAATAGCTTTAAGAACCACCTTCCTAACCAAACGGGACTCAGGAATCTTGATGACATTCAGAAGATAGTCAGCTTGCAGTTTCAATGTTTTGATGAAAAGAGGAGATAGTCCTGTTTCCAACATGAGAACGTAATCCGGCGTATTCGAAGGTAGGCGAAATATTTTCTTAACGTAGTGTGTTAAGAGTTTTTCTGCAGTGTTATACTTTTTGCAACCCCACACTTGACAACCATACAGAAGTATACTTTCAGCCACCGCTTCAAATACTTTAAATTTGCTGCTATGCGCAATGTTACCGTTCATAAAACATCTTTTCCACGATATATTGATGGCAGTTTTTGCTTTTTGCAGTTTTTCTATCAATTGTTTTTCCATGCTCAAATTTCTTGAAAAGATTACGCCAAGATATTTGTATTCGCTGACGCATTCAATAGTCTCGCCGTTATACGTCCATCTTTCATTCGAGGCATATCGACCTCCACCTTTTTTGAAAACCATAACTTTTGACTTTTGTGTGTTCACAATTAAGTTCCATAAACTGCAATAGTGGTATAATCTATTCATCATGAGTTGCAGAGTTTCTGGGGAATAAGCAAACATAACTATATCGTCCGCAAATAATAATGCTTTGATACAAACTCCTGCGAAATCAACGCCACCAGGAAGGTGGTCAACAAGGTCATTGATGAAAAGCGCAAACAAGGTCGGGCTTAATGTACATCCTTGCCTCACTCCTGTTGATGTATCAAACCATTCTGAAAGTTGAGCACCATTCCACACTGCCGACTGAGTACCTTTGTACAACTCTTCGAGCACACGACCAAATTTGAGTGATACTCCTAAGCCATACAACTTATAAAATAAGGCTCCCCGATTAATTGTGTCGAAAGCAGCTTTGAGGTCGACGAAGAAAACATACAGTTTTCTATTTTGCGTGTTAAAGCTCTCCGCTAAACTTCTTAGAATGAAGATATTATCAATGGTGGAATAGCCTGATCTAAAGCCAGCTTGGAATTCTTTTAAAACTTTCCCAGCTTCTATCCAGGTTAAAAGCCGCTTGTGCAACATCGTTGTAAAAATCTTATACGTTGCGTTAAGAAAAGAAATTCCACGGTAGTTCGAAGCTTCCATCACTGATCCTTTTTTGTGGATTGGGAATATAATTGCATCCTGAAATTCCTTAACTATTATATCTCCTTCCATAACTTTATTGAAAAGTGTAACCAGGCGATCTTTAAGTGCTACAGTTCCGTATTTATACAGCTCAACTGGAATACCGTTCGTACCTGCAGCTTTTCCATCCTTTAGACATCCCAACGTTTGTTCTAATTCACTAAGAGTGAATGTAGAATCTAAGACTTCACTGGTAAATCGAGGTGACGCATAATGCCAAATTTTTGGTGCCGTAATCGGATTTAATAAATCCTTGAAGTGGGTGCGTAGCACAGTTGCATCCAGATTTTTGGGTACAGCAAATCTTTTGCCATTTAATTCCCAGACCAGAAAAACACTTTTTCCTTTTTAATAACCAAATTTTTCACGGAGCTTAATACCAATGTCAACTAAACTATAACAAGCCAGAGTTGCCAATCTGACATAGAGTTCCTGACAGAATTCAACGGTTCTCATATTTTTTAGCCAGATCCGCTCCATACTTTTGCAGTTCCTCAATTGACATTTTCAAAATATTAGAGCCATTAAGAAAAGCGAAGTTCATATTCAGCATGGTAGCACATGTCAAAAGTATTGTCAGCAATACTTCAATTGTGGAAACCATTCAATAAATTCAGGTTCACGCATATCGTGTATCAATTATAAATGTCTGGTCCCACAGTTGAGGTATTGCACGCGCAACACAGTTTTGCATGCTTGCAATTCTTGTGTATTGCCAAAACCAAAATGTATAGACAATCGAAAAATAAAATGTGTTGACTGTTTGAGTCGTTATTAAACCGTCGTTGCGTTCATACTGGCTTCCTCTTTCTACACCGTCGTTGTATTCGTACTTGTTTCTACTTTTTACAGCACAATCAAACGTCTTTTTAATTTCTGATATGATTCGATCAAACACCATCATTATTTCTTTAGAAAAGAGTTGAACAGTTTTGAGTGTTTGTAATTCATCTTCACATATCGAAATGTTTTTTATGTTTCGGAATTCGTTTGTTTTGCAAGATAGGGTCAACACCACTTTTTTCAGCCACTTCTCTAGCCTCATTTATCCAATACTCCATTGGATTTTGTCTCATTTTTTGTAAAGTTTTGAGCAGACCATCCATTAGTGCTACGGAACTCAATATTCACTCGATTGATTTCGCGGAGAATATTCGCCCAAATAGTTAAATTGAGAATAAATTTAAAATTTTTTATAGCTGTTAAGATATTACCTGCCTCGTACTTAGTTTCTGGAGCATGAGAAATTTGCTTAACTTTCTTCTATTTTCTACTTTCGCTATTTCTGGCAAATTATTCAATAGAGCATTCACAGCAACATGTTTCGCCGACCATCGCGTCTGACTACTGACTACTTCCTTTTAAATTTACCTTAACATTTTTTTCACAATGTCCCACCTAGTAGTGGAGCCAACAAAATAGAAATATACTTTTTGAACCAGTCCAAATAGGTTAATAGCTTCCTGGCATAATGAGGCAGAATGAACACCTACAAGATTTAAGGAGTGAGCGAAGCACGGTACGAACTCGACCAGTTCATTTCTTTCTGCAATCCTGGCTTGTACTCCTTTGTGGATGCCGGCCATATTGGACCCATTGTCATAAGATTTGCCCCACTACATTGTCCAATATCTAAATTATCAAACAGCCAATTTATCTAGAATCTGTTGACAAATGTCCTCTCCTGTCTTTCCAGCAACTTCTATGAAATCAATGAAACTTTCTTTTATTTCACACACATCGTCAGTTCTTTTTACATATCGAATAACCTGGCTCATTTGATCTGTATGGGATACATCTGGAGTGCAGTCGAACATTATCGTGTAGTATTTAGCTTCTTTGATTTCATTATGCTATTTCTAACTGTTTTTGCCATTATGTCAATTATTTCATTTTGAATTGTGTTCGATAAATATGATACTTGACCCTTTTTTAAGTGTTCTAATTGAAGCTTAAGAGCTGAATTATGTTTGGCGAGCAGGGAGATCAAGTTCAAGAAGTTACCTTGACTAGGCTGAGGATATTGTGTGATGAGATCGCTAGGAGTTTCTTGGGACCCGCGAAAAGAAAGGCAATTTGTGGATAGATACAATACAGCATCCATAACAATACGCAGTATCTGTCTCCATTTTTCTTTCTCTGAGTGAATTAATCTCTCAATGTCTTGATCAATACCCTGGCATGATTTCATTTGCTGTACCCGTGTTTTCCACTTGATCACACACTTTTTGTGGATTTGAGATACCTCGTGTTCGGGCTGCACAAGATATGCTGGCTCTGGTAATGAATATGTAGTGTGAAATGCTCTTTTTGTGTGATGTTTGTTTTAGGGAGCAATGATTTGTTGTAGCAGACACGAATGCTGCAGCGTTCTGTGATTCCTGTGGGCGAGCGGGAGCGAATTTCGAACTTGTTTTTGCCGCCCCCTAAACTTGCCGCCCGGGGCACGTGCCCCGGTCTGCCCCCCCCCCCCCCCTAGATTCGGGGCTGGTGTCCACGAAGATTAAGTTGAAAATGTGAAATAAACTTATAACAATATAAAAATCAAAATAAATATTTTATGAAAGAAAAACTTTATTTCAAATTGTATGTATACACAAAAGTTGTTATGTAGAGATTAGTTTGTGTTTCTTTTTTGGCGCTTTGCGGATGGGCAAAATGAAGTTGATGGAAGGGAATCGTCTTCAAAGTGATCATTACCTTCACTGTCCACAAAGTTGACATTATTTTGGTCAACAAAGCATTTCTCACACACTCTGATATAATGCTTTGTACGAGCGGCAGAATAACAGATGTCACAAACTACTGTAGTTTTGTTATCTTTTTTTTTACATGTTTCGCATCGTTGTTTTATACTATTTTTTCTTATTTCTGGCAAGCTTGCGACGGTTTCAATCTCATATATCCAATCAATTTTATCGCTGATTTCACACTTGCTTGTATAGTTGGCTTTGCAATACGATTTTTTATGTGATTATCTGCAAGCTCTAAGGCCAGAAACTTTTTTTCTTTTTTCGGACCTTTTTTTGCTGGTTTACCAGTGAGGCTGACAGATATCGAAAATCCTATAAGACGCCACTCCTGCACAGTCCAAAAGATTGTAAAATAATGTTACTGGCCACCGATTCCTTTTTCGTTTATAGGTGTAACCTGTTGCTAGACGGTCGAAAGTATCAACTCCACCTTTAGTAGCATTGTAATCCATAATTACGGACGGTTTTTTGGATACTTCATCAATTTTGTCCTCGTGGGTGGCAGTTGAGACAACATAAGAACGTTTTTTTTTGTGTTGCTTGCGTAGCTGCACAATTGCATACAACGGGAGTAGCAAAAATTTATAGAGAATTTCTCCCTTGTTCGTTTGAACTCCTTCTCAGATCTCAGTTGGTGTAAATTGTTTCGGTAGCTGGGGCTTATTGGATTTTATAGTACCAATGGTTGTTGTATTCCTACTCATCAATTCCAAAGCTAATGGTATCGATGTAAAATAGTTGTCTGTTGTAATATTGTAATCATTGTCCAAGTACATTTCTGCCAATCTCATGACCAGTTGATGTGATATCCCGTCGGAGCGGCCATCATATGGTTGCTGGCCGACATAAATTTCGCCTTTTAAAGGATAGCTGATTGCCGCATCAACAATCCAAAAAATCTTGATACCGCATATTTGCCAGGCTTATTCGGCATGTACATTTTGAAAGGGCATCTTCCTCTAGAGCCAACCAGTTGTTCATCAGCTGTGAGTTCTTTAGATGGTTTATAGAACTCAACCAGATTTTCTTGAAACAAAATCTAAATGTACCTAATAAATTGATGAAACAAATTACAAATTTGTGAATGTATTTCATTCAAAAAACCATATATTTTTATACCTAAATGCAGCAAATTTGTCAGTTTGAAGAAGGCAACTCCTAGTTCTTCCGTCATCAAAACGTATGAAGCGTCGTAATTGCTCGAACCTTTCCAAGGACATAACGGCACGATAGAAAGCCATATGGCTCTGATGAAAAATGTCTTTCGCTTCCACTCCATTGGCCTTTTTAGCGCTAGCATATAACAATATGGCAATGTAGGCATATATTTCGTCTTCAGATGTTTCATACCATCTTCGCATTTGCTTTGGGTTACTCGATAGACGATTCTCTTCATCTTTTGGCTTTTCGGTTAGTTTCAATTACAATATTTCCAATAATACTAGGGGAAAGCAATGACTTGAAAACGTCAGCCATTCCCGTAAACATTTTAGAACATTTTGGAACATGTCTCAATCTTTCAGTTCGGCTCCTAATTGTTCTTTGGGTCTCACTCTCATCTGACACCGACCACCTTTACTAAAATGCACTTGTTCAGATCAAAAATAAATTTACAACTGCAATCACTTGTTTCCACAAACTACTTCCTTTTACCGATGTAATAGAAAAAAGAAAACACTTGTAGCCTGCAATTTACGGTAAAAAACAAAATATGCTGTAAAAAAAGGCTTTTACAAACAAAAAAAAAAAGTGTGGGCTACATAAACTGCATGACTTACTTTAGTTTTTATTTTTCAAAAAAAAAAAACGCACTTGATAAAATCAAACAAGTTATTGGTTTGCTTTTCTGTCATAGAATATTTTGTTTTTACCGTAATCTCTAGTAAGCCAAGCCCCGTCTTATTTTTATAGCTTTGATTCAAGCAAGTGAAAATAAAAGTAGCCCGACTGGAAAAAAAAAACAAACAAAAAAATACAGTTGCAAATCAATGATCAAACCAATAATTTCCAAGCAAAATCGATTATGGGCACTGAGTCACCATGTACGTGATTTTGGACAATTTGTTTGCTGGCTCCAATTTTCTAACAATTTCCTGCGAGAAACAGATTGACACAGCAACTTCAACAGAAACTTTGGTAGCAAGGAAAACTTCGACGTCAAAAGTCATATGTAATTGATTACAACGTAAACAGCGATTTAAATAGCATACGAGTATAAAAGGTGAGGTGAGCAGTTTTTTTTTATTCAAATAAAATACTCAAATTTGCTTCATAGCTACTTTCAAAGTTGGAAGCCATAAAGATAACTTCATGTAAATATTGTCCGCGGCTTCGTTTCAAATGGTCAATTCGAAAGGTCCATCTTTGATTCTCTTTATCGAGCATTTGGGCCTTTGTTCTCGAATTGGGCGAATTTTGCTTGTTATGTTATCGTGTTCGCTTTACAGTTACACACAAGAGACAATCAACAAACGTCAAACTACATAATCTTGGTGGCTAACTCACAAGGCCATTTCGAGAGACAAGCTGCTCACTACCTTCCACCTTCAACATTTCTTGCTGCCACAGCTGTGTGGCACTAGACTGTCGTGTTTTGGGATACATCGGTTATTCTTGCATGAAAAGTGAATGTTTATCAATCCAAGTGCAACCGTTTTACTTTTTTACGTACATATACGGAGTAATCCATAAGAAGTAATACATTTCAATAAATACATTTCTATAACTCAAAATTTTATATATATATATTATATGTATATGCTATATGAATAGTTTTATTCATTGATTCGAAATCTTACTTTTTCGAATTATGATCAAAAGAAAACGTTTTAAAAATAAACGAGATAACGCTTCAATTTTTGAAAAAAAAAACTTTAAAATAAAAGTAAAAACACATTTGAAGCAAACGAAAACGCTTTTCTATACCAACAGTTGAACTACATGGGAGTCTTCTTGGTTCAAATCCAAAGGCATTGCATCTTTTGACAGCGATTTCGACGGTTTTCCAAATCGCCTCTCACATTATGGAATCAGTTAATTCGATCGTTTTGCCTTTGAGTCGAGAATTGCAATCTTATAACCAAGATCTGCGTGGGGCTATTAAGCTGGAAGATAACGCTTTGAATGAATTTACGTAGAAACGAGAAAACGAAGATTCTACTTTCCACGTTATTTATGAACATGTTGCTAGAATTTCTTCTGAATACGGAATCAAAATGAAATTGCCACTCTGCGCCGTTGCAATCAAAAAAATCGTTGCAACGTTCGAGCCCAAAGTATTGAAGCCTACAACAGAATTTCTTTCTACATTCCGGTTCTTGATACGTTCATTGCTCAACTCAAAAGTCGGTTCTCGGAATACAAATCCATTTTCCAAAGTTTCGGGCAACTGTTTCTTGAACAAGAATTAGACGAAAAGAAATGCGCTGACCTCTACTCACTCCACGAAGATATATCGGATTGTTCGAAAGAAAATTTTCTGTCAGAAGTCATGATGTGGAGACAACGAATCCACGGCCAGAACATTCAAAATGCGCATGATGCTTTACTGGCTAGTATCTTTTGATCAAAAATTTACATTTAAAAAAGTTTATATGTGACGCGACCCGAGAATAGGTACCTTTAAGGCAAAAGTGAAAGCTTACACGGCACGCTCTGAAAAGCGCTGATGTACCATTCAAACCCATATAAAAAATCGTTTCTCTGAATTTATATTTTGTGAAATAATAGCGATGTTACAATTTCTGATTGCGCTTCATGAATATTCATCAGTAAAAGAACTTGTGTAATCAATCATGATCCAACAACCGATTGTTTGCCTAGTAAGTCATTTTTATCGGATCATGTAACTCGATCAAACATCAATCTGACGATATTTTTCAGTTTATCAATAGCAAGTCGTTCAAGAATGTCGACTATATTTAGAGAGTCTTGGCAGTACTACCTGTGACTACAGCAACTCCAGAACGATCATTTTCGACGTTGAGGAGGATCAAAACTTACCTGAGAAATAAGATGGGACAGGAACGACTAAATGGTCTTGTCTCTTGAAGGAGGGCACTTTGCACACTTGTTATGATTTTTTTTGTATAAAATAAATAAAAAAACTACTTAAAGTGCCCATATTATTGTTTAATTTAAACAAACCTTAAAACTTTTTTTTTTTTTTTTAAATTTACCCATTTTGTATTTTTTCAAATATCATAAAATGTATGGGTATTTGGGTGAACTTAATGAAAAGTTTTTTCTTTTTTATTGTTTTGTTTATCTATAAAGGATAGAGAACTATGTTTCCAAGGCATTTTCTGCAAAAAAAATGACCTCAAAGTCAAAACTTTGTTTTGGGAAGAAAATTTGAACACAACTTAAAATTGGAAACCTGGCAACCTTAAACCTATGGAAGCTCAATTGAAATACAATCTTTAAGGTTGTTATTTCTACAAAAACTTAAGTCTAAGATAAAGTCTCTATCATCAGTACTGACAGAGATATCGAATTACAACACAGGTCAGGGTACACCAAAGTTAGCTTTTTTTAAATTGTCAAAAAGTGGTGTCAAAGTTGAGAAACGGACTTTACTGAACTACAATTTTTTTCTTAGAATATGACCAAGAATCACAAAAGATAATACACGAATTGCCGGACACCCTGTATAAAAAAAAAAAAAATTATGTTTACAAAAAAAAAACATGTCTTTCAGCGATTTGAATTTTGAAATGAGATAGTTGATGGCATTAAAGACTAATAGGTACTGTCAACTATCTTATTTTAGCAACTAAGACAAGACATCTAATCTCTGGATCTTTCGGAACTTTTTTTTTTGATTTTATGTCAAAACGTTAAAAAAAAATATTAAAAACATATTTCAAACCATAGGTACATCCATATAAAACAGAAAAACCAGAATTTTTGTAGCCTTAAGGACCTCCCAAACCAAAGTATCACAGCAATTGCCGTTGTCAAAATTAAGTAATACAGCGACATACAGGGTGTCACGTAATTCGTGTTACATGCTTTGGGATGTGATTCTTGGTCATATTCCAAAAAAAAAATTGTGGTTTGTTTCTCAACTTTGACAACACTTCTAGATAATTTAAAAAAAAAACGTGACATTGGTGTACCCTGACCTGTGTTAAATCCGATTTCTATGTCAATACTGATGGTAGAAACCTAATTTTAAACTTAATTTTTTGTAGAAATAAATTTTTAAAATTGTGTTTAAGTTGGGCTTGAATACTTTTTAAAGTCAAACAAAGAACAGTTAATTACCCTTCAAACAACAGAACCTGAAGGGTCCGCCAAATAACTTTTATTTTTGAAAACGCTATAAAAAAAACTACTGAATATTTTCTCAAATTTCTTTTTTATTTGAAAGTACAATCCTTCCGGTCAGTAATGGAACATAATTTCATTCAAATGGCTGCCGCGGCTGGCCATGCAGTAGCTTACACGGTCCAATTTTTAAGCACATTATCGATTGCCATTGACTGTAACGTCCACTCTTGGCTCTTTCGAAGAAAAACGGCCCAATTATGCCTCTGTACCAAAATCCACACCAAACAGTGACTCATTTTGGGGTATCGGCTTTTCAATGTATGCGTGCGGGTTTACTGTGGCCCAATTGCTACCTTGTTTACAAACCAGCCAAGATTAAAATCAGTTTCATCTGAAAAGATTTTTTTTGCGGAATCGGCATCTTCTCTTTTTTACCATGATTTTTAAAGTAATGCCGCAATATTTCAAAGCATTGTTCAAGCGTATACACAACCATATTCGTTGAGCTAAGTGTTACCATTTACTAGTTGTTGATAAAAAAATGTTAGATGGCGGACCCCTTGCTTCCTGAAAGGAATTTGGTTATTACTTCTTCTACTTAGTTGCTTTAATAAACTTTTTATCAAACGCTGTAAACTACTTTTTTCTATGTCTCATAGTTTTTGAGATCTTCAACACTAGCCTCACAATTTGCCCTACACATGCTATTAAAATTGTGCTTATCTCAACAAATTACAACAGTTAATTCTGCTTCAAAAGTGTGCAATAAGAAAACTTTGCAGCTCATCGCGTTTGGCTCACTCCAAGGACTTACTTCGACAAACAAACATGTGAACCGTTCGTCACCTGTTTTACTATAAACTTCTGAAAATATTTTTTATAAGAGGTGGATATAAGCAAAGTCCTATTAAAAAAAAAAATAGGGTGGCGCAACAGAGCGAGGAGCCCCTGGTCCTAGCGCGTTTCTCACAACCATGCCTTGTCAGGGAATGGAAGGGACTTACAATTTTCTGCCGGTTCCGAACGGCTAATCGAGAAAGCGCTTTTCATGGCAATGAATACTAACGGAGGACTTGCCAATTCCTGCGAAAGGCGATACTCGTGGAAAAAACATTTTTGTCTCTGTTGGGATTCGAACTCGAACCTCTGGATTAACAGGCGGACATGCTATCCATCACACCACGGGTACCACAGCAAAGTCCTATTAGTAATCTTTATAACTTAAGAAGTAATACTCGTTCTGTGCCCACCCTGGCTTTTCGAACTACATTTTTTTAGAAACTCTTATACGTTAGTGTCCCGCAAATTGTTCAATAAGCTCCCTGAAAATATACGTAGCATAAGGATTGCATAATTATTTCTTAAACGAATTGAGTCATGGCTCCTTAATTACAATATTGATGAAATCGAAAATTTACTGCAGTACGTTGTTTGGATAAAATGTTTTCTTGTTTTTGATAAAATATTGTTTCTAATTTTGCTAAATTTTGTTTCATTTATTTACAGCTTTGCTAAATCAATGTAAAGGGTTTTCCAATAGGTATGATATGATTTTGCAGTGGCGTTTCGACCATTTGTAGTATGTCATGATCTGTCATTTGTGTTTTTATTGTACTCAGTGTTTATACAATTTCACCATTAGACCACCGTAAACGTCGTGAACTTTCTTATTTTGCCTTGGAACAATTTAAAATCGATAACGATTTTTTAAGAAAATCATCTTTTCCGATGAGGCTAATTTTCTAAGTGCGGTAAATAAACAAAACTGGCGATGAAAATCCATAAAATATTCATAAAAAACCATTACATTCACTTAAATTGACAGTTTGGTGTGGTTTTTGGGCTGATGGACTTCCATCGGTCCGTACTTCTTTCAAAATGAAGCTGGTTACACCATTACTGTCAATGGAGAGCGGTATAGATCGATGATAACCAACTTTATATGGCCGAAATTGGAAGAAGTGGATCTTGACAACATTTATTTTCAACAAGACAGGCCGACGTCTACACAGCAAATGTAACAATTGAATTATTGCGAGAAAAGTTTAGAGATGCGATTATTTTAAGAAATGGTGATATTGAATGGGCTCCAAGAAGTTGCGATTTAACACCATAGGACTATTTCTTGTTGGGGTATTTGAAGTCATTGGTCTTTCAAAATAAACCAGATTCTCTTCAAGCTTTACAGGTCAATATTAACCGTGCCGTTCATGAAATACTTCTTGATTTAGTTTAAAAAAGTGCTCGAAAATTGGGTTCATCGGATTTGTTGCTGCAGAAGAAAACGTGATGGCCATTTGAATTACGTTTTATTTAAAACTTAATTGTATTGATTGAACTGCACATTAAATAAAAAATAAACCCTTTATTAGCAATTGCAAAAGATAAAAAAAACATTTCGTTTTTGAAAATAAAAAACAAGTAAAATTTACACATCTTTATCTTTTTAGGACAAGGTTTATATTTTAGATCGCACGATAAATAAAAAAGATATTTAAAAAAAAAAAAAAAAACAGTAGGAACTACTTTTTACTTTTTTTCAGAATTGATAATTTCGTACTGAGCAAGTTTATTTTGATCACTTAATTAAAATATTGGAAAACATAATCATACACATAGTAGGGACTTTTTGTCACAAATACCATAGATATCATGAAAAGTAACTATTTTTTTGTATACCCATAGTTTCAAACTGACCTTTTACGCACTGATCTCTATGGAGCTGCACCAGAGTGCCACGCTTGTGTGCCTATTGCGTTAGTAAAACAATGTGTTTCTGCCTTAAAGAGTTCTAAATAAGAGTATTTTCAGTATTTGTTGTTGTTGTTAGCAACTTTAAAACATTTTATGGGAAAATTTTGAGAAATAAGAAATTTTAAATATCCATTTTCTCTTTTCTATTACTTTATTTGGTTGTGTTTGTAATGGGATTGTATTTTTAATACTACAAACACAAAATACATAAAGTTTTTAGTCGTTTTCTAAGATAGTTTGTGCCATTGGGAACTTGGTGGCAAGAAAAGCACAACCTTAGGGATTGTTTCTATAAGCGAAAGGAAGAGTGTTGATTTATCTCAAAGCTAAGATGAAAACAAGTTATTTTATAGTTTTCGGATGAACTCAAGCACACAATTAACATTTGATGGGTAAGGACTTCATAGCCCTGTATCCTAATAAATGTTTTCAAAAGTATTTTAGCCTTGAGAACACCCGGCCCCCATCATTTTAAGGAAAAAAAAAAAAAAAAAGATTTATAACAGAAGCTACGGTATACGAATTTCCCCAAAACGAAAAAAAAAAAAATCTAAATAAAACAAAACAAAGTGTAAATCACTCACAGGCATGGCAGTGGCAGCCTTAACAAGATTTAGGACCCATTTTTTATGCGGCACAACACACAGATTAGCCTGCTTCTGTGATTGCTCGCGTTGAAAAACAAATTCCTAAAAACAAAACAAAAAAAAAAAAAATACCTCTGTGACAGTTAAAAACAAATTTAATTTCCAGAGTGTGTTTCTGTTGACCGGATTATATTGTGCTGCTCCGTGGATATACCATGAGTATTCTAAAAATGACTGACTTTAAAATATTTTCCGCTGTGCCATTATCGTTAGGTGTGTTCTGTCGTGGAAAAATTCGCAGCAAAAGTGGAAATAGAATTAAATATTTCAACAGAATTTTTTTGTGAATTTTGTTTCATTTTATTCTATACATGGCCATTGGCCGCACAAATTTAGATTTTTGCGCTTAGACAACCATTGATTAAGTTTATTAAAATAATATCCAATAGTTTTTTTTTTCTTTAAGCTTTTAAAAGCATTTCATGGATTTGCAATTATCACAATAGAGAGTGACTTAGATGCCTTGTTAAAGTTCCTTTATTGAATTTTAAATAAACCCATCAGAATTGAATTAAAATCGTGGAAGAAAAGGTTTCTAACACAAAAAATTTTCAAATTATGATCACATCTTTGTTCCCACAAAATAAATCTGTTTTTTATTTCAGTGAATATTCATCAACATTAGCACTAATTTTCATTAGAATAAATCAAACCTTTCACAAAGACAATTGAAACATAGTAATGTTAAGTTTTCCAGTAAAACAGAAGTTTTCCAACAGTCTAGTCCTCATTCTTTTTTTTACATCTAAGAGATTTTAGTACTGAGCTTAGAGCAAGCTCATACTCTACTCTCTTCATCATTATTAAAAGTGTAGAAAAAAAGAAGTAAAATAAGCTTACAATTAACTTATAATTAAATACAAAACCCAATTCATGCTTGTAGAGGGTTAATGGTTTTAGCTTAAAACTGTTTTTACCTAAGCTAAGATCTGAAATAAAAAGGTTGGAGTTGTATATCCAAATCATGAGAGCTATCGGCTCAGGCATCCCATAGTTAGTTCTGTGGTGTTAGCAGTGCAAAATATCTAAACTACTTACTTGGTGAGATCATCCGCGGTAGTTTATGTTGGGAGCATGAATTGAACCTGTTATAAGTTGATGGAAAAATACTAAATCATTGTTGATCCGTCTATGAGAGAATGGTTGAAGATTTAAAAGACGAATAAGATTTTAATAGGGAGAAACGTATAAATCTGTGTTGTACTGCCTCAATACGCGATGCATGATGAACTTCATATAGAGGTGACCAAACCTGAGAAGTATACTCGAGATGGGGTCTAACATGATAGTTGTATAAGAAAAGTGTAACACAGGGGTAAGCATATTCTTTTGTCCATCTTTTAATAAACCCAAGCATTGAATTTGCTTTGCTTGTTATGAAGTTAATGTGTTCATCGAGGTAAGTTATAAAAACGGAAATTCGATACTTGAGGTAATGCTGGGATATCGAATAATTTGCAATACCGGAAATCCTTTTGCGTGAGAACGTCATACTTTTACACTTGGAAGAACTCAAACTAAGATCGTTTTCAGAACTTCATGTAACAAAACTGTCGATATGTTTTTGTAATAAATTGCGATCTGACGAATTTCTTTTAGATTTAAAAATCTTAATGACGTCAGCAATGATTAGAATGTCGCTGTATGAAATGCAAGAAATCACGTCATTTATTACGTGCAAAGGGAAAGCAAAGGACCTAGGTGACTCCCTTGTGGAACACCAGAAAGACCATTGAAAGGATTTGACAAGACGTTACGAAATTTGACTTGAAAAGACTTATTTTTTGATTAGGAACCTATCCAAACAATAAATACTCGTGGGAGTCCAAATGCTTTTAGCTAATATAATATAATATTACGAGAAAGTTGGTCGAAGTAATCAGAGATGTAAATGCAGTTTAATTAATACCACTTCGCATTTACGTTAGAGAATTTAAGGTAAAATTAGACAAAATAAGTAGGCGTCGGTCTTCTCTGCATAAATCCATGTTGCTGATTACAAATTTATATTCCTTGCAAAGAAAGACAAACTTTCGCAGACTACTCGTTGTTTTTTTATCATTCTTAAAAATGATGTAGTAATAGACTTCTTCCATAAACTAAAAAACTTTCTAGACTTCTTTAAAGAAAACTTAAAAACGTATTCTAGAGGATAGGCTTAAAGTGAAGAACATTTTTTTGAAGCGATAGGTGGAATCAGAGAAACGTCATCCAGAGGAAACGTTTTTATTTAGAGAAGAAAGGTTAATTGTCAGTAAGACAATTTAGTCTTTTATAGTACAAGATAATACAGCCATTTAAACAGAGGTTATGTAAAGAAAGATTAAAAGATACAAATTTAAATGATATATAAATGAAAAATAAAAAATAAAAGATAGATAAAAATTTAAAAGATGAATAAATAACAATAAAATATTGAAAATATATATTACGAATTTGTTTGAGACATTATAGATTGGTATTATTATTTCAAATTATCGTATAATAACAAAAGGTTTATTTTTTCTCTGAGCATACTATTACTCGTAATTAGCAAAGTGATTTAAGGCTATGATTTTGAATTTTTCTGTGGAAATGATTTGTCTCATTGGAGTGGGGAGATTGTTCCAAAGCCAAGTTGCATATACAAAGAATAAGCGTGAGAAATTAAGGAATCTAACTTGAGGTGGTACAAGGCTTGCAGTTCTTTTTCGTACAAGTAAGAGGGGTGTTCTTGACTGAATGATTTTTTGCATAAATAAACAAAATTTCAATTCGAGGAAACTTTGCAGTGAACAGCCAAGTACTTCTTTATGAAGATGAGATATATGTTCGTGTCTTCTAAGGCCAAATACATATCTTACCATATCATTGAACTGCCCTAAATACACTTCTTAGCCTCACACCACTAGATATCTTCAGCAAACAAATGGCCGCCAGTGCAGCCACTCGTATGAGAATTATCTCCCAAAGGACCGATAACAACATCGGTCACGCTACAATCCTGAATTTATTCGGATTAATCCCTTGCCACTCCGACTACACCATCCTCCAATTGGTTTTTGATAATAAGTTCCAAGTCTCAAACCCACCGAGAACGACCTGAGAAGACGAAGAATTTTTGAGAGATGATTCAATTCATTTCTATACAGATGGTTCAAAAACCGAAGAAGGGTTAGGCTGTGGGGTGTACTCAAACCGACTGAACGTAAGTCTCTCGTTCCGCCTTCCAAACCATTGTAGCGAATTCCAAGCGGAAATTCTGGCAATCAAAGAGGTCCTATCATGGCTTAGAGAAAACGTGATATCCTCAACGAATATCCGGATTTTCTCAGATAGTCAAGCAGCCCTCAAATCACTCGGTGCTGTTTCTACGAACTCAGTAACAGCCCTTAACTGTAGCCTATCTCTTAGGTAGATGGCTGAACAGTTCAACATTCACCTTATTTGGGTGCCGGGGCACAGAGATATCGTGGGTAACTGCAAAGCCGATGAACTCGCCAGAGAAGGAACCGTTCTACCGATCTCAACCAGCAGGTTGAATATGGGTATACCAACTGCTACATGTAAATTTATGCTAAAGCAAGAGGCAATGAATAGAACGTGTGTGGCAACAAAGCGGATATGGCCAGGACTAGATCCAAAACGCACAAAACATTTGTTATCCATTACCAGATTGCAAGTTAGCTCCGTAATCAATGTCATCACCGGACATTGTCTGATAGGAAGACACGCCACAAGACTTGGCATTCCCTCAAATGACTTCTGCAGAAGTTGCTTAGATGAGGAGGAGGAAGAGACAATTCCACACCTCCTATGCTCATGTCCTGCACTTTTAAAAGAAAACGGCATCTAGGAAAATATTTTCTTGATGATCCAAGCGATCTGGCGAACACAGATCCCCTGCATCTCCTTCGCTTCATTAAAAATAGTTTTGTTAAGTGAGATACTTTCTCGCATAGTTTTATGGTATCACAATGGACCTAATATTGGTCTGAGTGTGTCAGTTTGTTTTCTTGACAGCCATTTAAACCTAACCATATCATTGAACGCAACCAAGAGTTTGTGGTATGAAAGAGATTCAGGCTTACAATAAATGACTGATCCATAAGTAATAAATGGCAAAATCAATGTCTTTATAAGTCTAAGCTTTGTGTTCTTGGGTGTAAAGTGCCAACAAATCCAAAATTTACGCAATCAACTATGAATCTTCCCAACAACGTAGTTCATGTGGTCGTTTGCTGAAAAGGTACGGTTTATTTTGAACCCAAGACTGGTTATTTTTTCAGAAAATTGAACTGGATTTTCTCCTAGAAAGATCGCGGAAAAAACCTCCGGGTCCTGCACTATTTTGGCAATGATAATGGACTTACATTTATTCGGGTTGAGAAGAAGTCCATTTTTTACTAGACCAGTTCAAAATCGGTGACATGTCTTCGTTGACTCGTACTACAAGATCTTCAATGAGACCAATGTCTAGATAGATAAATTTGCAAGTCATCTACATATAAGTGTTGTTTAACATTAGTGCAGACACTGACAAGGTCATTAATAATGATACAAAACAGTAACGGACCAATTATTGAGGCTTGGGGTACACCGGCTAAAATGTTTTTGTATTGAGAGCAACTTCTGCCAATGACAACATTCTGCTTCCGATTTTTTCAATAACTTTGAAAGAGACGTGTAACTCTGTCACAAAATCCAAAATATGTTTTGAGCTTGAGGCACAGGATTCTATGATCAACACTATCAAACGCCTTAGAAAAATCTAAAAGATTTAAAATAGTTACATTTTCTGCATCGAAGCCTATTCTTATGTCATCTAAAACTTTCACTATGGCAGTTTCACAACTGTGATTTGTTCTAAAACCGGATTGGTACGGCGATAAGAGACTGTGATGATCAAGATAAGATTTTATTTGCTTGGCAAGGATTTTCTCAAAGACCTTAGAAAGACATGGCAAAATACTAATTGGCCTAAGGTCCGTGCAAGACTTATTGTTTGAAATTTTGGCGACAGGTATAGCCTTAGCAATTTTCTAACTATCAGGGAAACAGGACGACATGATGCAAAAATTTAACAAATGAGTCAAAGACCCCAAGATGTAGTGCAAGATCAATTTAATAAACGAGATAGGTATTCCATCCTCACCTACTGCTGCAGAACGCATACTACAAATACTATCGACAACATCTATTTCAGATACAGTTTCAAATTCAAATTCAGCATTGGATAGGAATCTAATTTGATTGTTAGGCTCAAAGATTGAGTCATTAGCCGAAGACAAAACGAACGCATTATTCACCTCATTGCGATCCAGTGTTGTAAATACATTATTTTGTTTACCTTCCACTATAGAACGTAAATTTGACCACAGGTTTTTTGGTGTTTGTTTGAGACACAGTTTAGACAAAAAATATAGTTTTTTAGACTTACGTACTGGAGATTTGGAGCGGTTACGTGCAGCGCAGTACAAGTCACTGTTATATGTGGTTTGACAGCGTTTCCATTTGTGATAAAGTTTTTTTCTTATTACTCAATGAATGACTAACTTCTCTTGTGAACCATGGACAGTTTGCATTACGCACGTACACAGACTTCAGAGGGACACGGTCATTGAATAGTCTTGATACTCACATATCGGTTTTCAATTTCTTGTGTTGACGAAATATTAATAGTTTTAGTGAGTATAATATTAAAAATTTTAAATTGGTGCCTTAAAAGAAAGGATTTTGTAAAGTTAAAGAACAAATATTTAATGATTGCCAACTCAGTAAAAGTGAAGTGAAAAGCTATAAATTGATTTTCGCGGGTGCACGCTGCTGAATGAAGGAGTTAGATTTATTAAATATCTTTTTGGCCTTTCGGCCTAAGGATAACTTATTAGCTAAAAACCTAGAGATACGGTTAAGACTAAGAAAAATTGAAAAACTTAGTTTTCTAGATCTAGTTTGTTCTTAAAATTGCTTAATTCTTATTAAAAGTTCTTAAATCTACTTAAAACTAGAGCAGCCATAGCAGCTTTTTTGCTTTTTTTGTAACATTTTTTTTTTTAGTTTTTGTGTTTTGTAATATTTTTTCTGTTTGTTTTTTATGACTTTTTTTATGTTTAGACTTTTATAAATTTTTTTTTGTATTTTTTTTTTGCATTTTGTTTTAGATTTTTTTTTTTGTTTATAACTGTGCCCATCCCCTACCTTAAGACTTACACGCTAAACCTGTGTAAGCCAGCCATTGGCGACTGACTATCATCATTAATATCAATTAGTTGCTCGGACAACCACCACCAGAATATATCTGACATTTTAGCGACGTCACGACGATATTATCTGCTCCGGTTTGCATTTGCCACTATAAATGTTAACTGACTGATGTGACGGTCTGCTGGTTGGGGAATTGAAAAGTAGTTCCAATTCTAATAGTTAGAAAATCCACCAATGAAGTCTGCGTTCAAAGAAAGTATTAATGCTAGTAATGGCATACAGAGACAGACTAATAAAGCACAGAGCATATGTAGGTAAGGTGAAGACTGTACCTGGACTGGGCCATAAATTTTCCGTGGAATTTGATGTTCTTAGAGTTTAAACACTACTCAAAATAAAATTTAACTCAGACACATTCCTAGAACCAAGTAGAAAAGCTACAATCAAAAGAAAAACTTTTTATTTTAATTATTCATTTTGTCAGCGGAAAAAAACCATCACTATGTACGTAAATGCTGACTGCGTCATTTAAAACTTCTCCTCCGTTTAGAAATAAAATACTCCAAGGTTTAATTTTTAAACTTTGTGTGTTCTAGGTATTTTCCTTTGTATCAAAAAGCAGTGACTTTTTTATTCCATCCCTAATTTGAAGAGCAACATATTTAAAGTGGCTCCTTTTACACTTCACGTTTTTATTTTCGCACTTTTTTGTATTCGTTATAATTGCTTGCAGGTACACGTTGATTAACTTTGAAAGAGAACTTTATTATTTTAAATCAAGGCAAACTGTCTCTTTTATGTAGCACGTGCAACATTTGATACCGTGTGTGTGTAGATCTTAGGTATCGCAGAATTAAACTTATCTCTCTAAACTCCCACTTCAAAAAAAAAGACTTTCGATCAATCATTCGAAGCTCAATTAAAAATATTTTTAAATTTCATTGAAATATAAGCATGTACAATGTACTTACATATACAAACATACAGTGCCGGTAAAAAAAAAATAGCACCGCTGGGTACAAGTTTCATTTTAACTTCTTTGTATGAGTGAAGAGAATAATATTTACAGCCTCTTCTGTAATATACTATTGTTCTGCCGCATGGTTTGATAATAATGATTGTAGGAAGGCAAGAGATCTGTCGTTTGGAAGGCTTACGCTTTTTAGAGAAAAAAAACACAACCTTCATTCAATGATCTATCTAGATTTCTAGAGGCCAAACGGCAATACAAAGAAATCTGCAGAGAAAAGAAGAAAAATTACTGGGAAGAGGAAGCAAAATAGCTGGCAATATGCAAAAACTCGAAGGATTTTGGGGGTCTAGTGAAGAAATTAAATGGATGAGTAAATGTGATAAATCGGAATTTGAGCCCAGATATTCTTCGCAACTTATAGCGACCTTCTAAGTCCTGGATAAGGCAGAATAATATCCTGAAAGAATACCAGGCAGGGTTCAGGTCAGGTTACTCTACAGTAGATCAACTGTTTGTCCTTACAAGCATTGCGGAATCGTTCCAAAATCAAAACGTCAGACTTTACACAATTTTGTTGATTTCAAGGCAGCTTTCGACTCCATTGGCAGGAATGCCTTGCTTTATAAGCTGTACTTGAAGGGAGTGTCACTTAAGTTTGGAATAGTTTTACAAAACTTATACACAGGGAACAAAGCTTCTTTTTGGAATGGAGAAGAGATGTCAGACTGGTTCGAGACAAAATTAGGTGTGAAACGGGGATGCGCCTTGAGCCCAACATTGTTTTCGCTATTTAGATATAGATGATCTGCTGGAGGGACTTTCGGGGGTGTTCTTTATGCAAATACATGCATTTAGAGACTAATGTTTGCGAATGATGTGGTGTTGTTAGTCTGAAAGTCTTCAACAAATGATAAACCGGCTTGGAGACTACTGTAAGCTCTTGAATTTGATATTTGACAGTGAACCAAGAAAAATCCAAAGCAATGATTTTTAAATAAGGATGTGGTAGAAGAAGTCGGAAGGACAAATTGAACTACAATGGCGCAGATTTAGAGCTGGTGAATGAGTTCAAGTACTTAGGTGTGCTTCTTTCGTCAAACCTCAATTTGAGTAAATACCTCAACGAAAAACTATCCAAGGCAAAAGCTACAATCAATGCGACGTGGAAAGGATGTTTTTCAAAAAAAGCAGTAAGTATATAGTCTTTGAAGCAGTTGCTGAATCAGTTTTGTTCTATGGGGCACAGGTGTGGGGATATAAAGAACATGAGGCAGTAGAGAAGCTCCTACGGTTCTATATAAAACGAATTTTCAATATTCCTGCTAATGCGCCAAATTATCTGTTGATGATTGAAACATGACTTTCACCTTTGTTTATAGATAGATAGATAAGTAAGATTTTATTAGACAATTCATAAGTAATTTACATTTTTCGTTTACAAAATCTTTAGGTTTGGCTATGCCGTCTGCCGATTGGAACAGTTTATGATTGAATAGTAAAAGAAATTCAAAAAAGTATTTTTTATAAAGATACAGTTAAAATTATTAATGAATTGATTGTTTGGTATTTTGTTCGAAAAGTGTTGTTTAAAAGTTTTCATTTACGATTCGTTCGCGATAGGATAAGGCCGTTTTACAGTACTCCAGTAAATGGATGTTGAGTTCATTTAGCAGGTTTATGACTTGGTCTCTTGAGAGCACATTACTTCCGAGGAAGAACCGTCTTGTTTCCCGTAGCGTTGGACATTTACCCACAAAGTGAAATACATCTTCTCTTTCTTCTTCATTACATATATTGCACAATACTGGAAGGTCATCTCGATGAGGTCTGTAGTTGAGGCTCAACAGTTCAACTCATAGTCTAAAAATCATTGCGATTGTTTGTACATCATTTTCATCTCGAAAGTAGTTGGTCTGCTGAAGATTATAATTAAGGCTGTTATATATCTGTCTATAGATGGATTCTCGTGCTTCACTCTCGTAGTCGTTTCTAATGTTGTTGTCGGTTGCTTCTATGATGCTGTAGAGTTTTTGTTTGCAGTTTAAGCTTAATAGATGGACTAGATCTAGTTCTAAATTACTAGCTCTTGCTAGTTGTAGCCATTCTGCATACCAACCGATCTTGCTTCTCACTGTTTTCATTAAAATCTTTTTGGCCAATCTACACTCTTCCATATTTGAGACCTTTATAACGTAGTCTGCTTGTAGTTTCAGAGTTTTAATGTATAACGGTGATAAGCCAGTTTCCAGATTCAAAGCATAGTTGGGTGCGTTAGGTGGAAGTCTGAATATTCGCTTCAAATAAAAACGTAGAAGTTTTTCTACTGATTCAAATTGGTGGCTCCCCCATACTTGTGACGCGTAGAGAATGATTGATATTGCCACCGCCTCGAAGACTTTATGTATTGATTGGAGAAGCACATCTTCCATGTGGAGTTAATAGCGGATTTAGCTTTTATCAGTTTGTCAGCTAAGTGGTTATCTAGTTTAAGATTGCTGGAGAAGATTACACCGAGGTACTTAAAATCGTTGACAATCTCCAAATTTTCGTTGTTGAAGTGCCAGTTTTCATTGGCTCTTACTCTACCTCTCCCTCTATTGAAGATCATGATCTTTGATTTATCTGTGTTGACGATTAAGTTCCAGATCTCGCAGTATTCTTGTAGTCGGTTGATCATCAATTGTAGCGTTTGGGGTGACTGTGCTAGGATCAGAATCTTAAGACTATCGATTTCGATTCCGCCAGGTAAACCGTCCGTTATATCGTCAATGAATAACGTATGGGACTCAAAGGACATCCTTGTCTCACTCCCATCTGTTTCCCCATCCCAAACTGCTGCCCACGTGTCTTGTAACAGATTTTCGATGACTCTTCCAAATTTTGTTTATAAAAACATTAAAGTTGCAGAATGTAGATAGACTACATACTGAAGGTAAAAATGGCAAAATGGCGGATGGATATGAGGCTTCCAAAAATAGCGGCGTTAAAAGCGGTGGAAACCAAGTCAAGCTGGTATGCGGAATGGATGGATCTGGCGCTTCAATGCAAGATGGAGGTTGACCTTAGCATTGGAAATGTAGATAACTGGAGTTCAATTTTATATCAGCTGGAGGATAAAGTTGATGAACTGAAGCTACTGGAGTACAGAGAAGAAGCAAAAGCTTCGGTACATAGAGCAATGTACAGTTGCTTGGACCACAGTTTGATAGGAAAAAACTATTTCCATGATAAAAGCAGTATTCAGGTTATATCAATGAAGATGAGGTTGAGAGGTGAAATAATTAACCACAATTGCGTACCACATAGGGAAGATCTACCATGTCCTTGTCATCTATGCAACAGCAGAGAACGAGAAGATGTCTTACATTTCATTGGGAAATGTCCAATACTAAGTTGATGAATAAAAGTTAAAATTCTTTTTTAAATGTAATGTTTTCATTTAAAGTCAGCTTTTACCATATTCACATTTTCCCTTAAACTATTGGCATAAGCTTTATATTTAAAAGAAATTAATTTCTCGTTGTTGTGCTATTTTTTTTACTGCAGCTGTATATGAATATAAAATAAAATATAACAAACCAAATGGATATTGGAATTTGAATGGAAATAATTTTTCACCTGTGCTACCGCAACTCTATCATTATGCGGTTTTCACAAATGAGGACTCACACCAGCTATAGTTTGAAATTGTGGTGGTACGTTATTGGCATAATCTATGCAGAATAATGCACTTGGTCAGTTTGGACAAAGCAATGTGACGTGTGTGTAATGTGACTTTAATGTTTCATATTTCATGGAAATTATAGGATTCAAAATTCCAAAGACTAACTTCCATAAACCAATACCTGAATATTGAATTTTGAGAACTGTGAAATTCATTTTTTGAGGTAGAAACTTTCGTGCGCATTGTTCATATTGTGAAAATTCAGAATAAAAGCCTTAACATTAAAATAAAAACTAAATAAATTTATTCATTCAATTTAACTATACACAAAAAGTCTGGTAAACTTTCACCAAAGATGATTATTCGATGGGAACTGGGACTGAGTAAAAACAACAAAAATCCCTTATATTTGATTTAGTGGCGCTTATTTTAATTTAAACTTAATCCCAAAAACTTCGGATGAATTGGTAGATCCTTTCAAACTGAGTGCTTGGCTATTAACTATACCCCCGAAATGTGCTCCAGACGTCTGTCATCATCTTTCGCTGCTTAGGTGTTAACGAATTTCAATTTAAATTAACAAAGAGAATTTCTCCTTTTTTGTCCATTGCCACATGGGTTTAAGGGACACTTTCTGGAGAAGAATATCAAACAGTAGTCTTTGGTAGGGCAAAGAGGATTAGGAGTTGTGTATAATGTTCCAATAATTTATCTTTGGAATGGTTGCCCTCTATAATAAAGGTTGAGACGTCTAACAGAGTTTTTTGTTGTTTACTACCGAATTAAACAAATTATGTAGGCTGTGGAAGTAATTTGTTATGTTTTGTTCAAATATAAATGCAAGTGAAAAACAGTAGAGAGCATTTAAACAACATGTTTAAATACAACTTTTTTATTTGGTTTGGACTTTAAATGTGTGTACCACGGATTTTTTGAAATTGTGTTCGATTGTGGGTATTTGGCGAGTAGTACAGTATAACACGGATATAAGAAACTCCCAGAATGCCAAATTTTTTTTGCTTATATCCGAGTTTTTCTTATACGAAAACCTCGGATATAAGAAAAAACTTTCTTATACAGGGTGTCCCGTACTTCGTGTATTATCCTTTGGGGTTTGATTCTTGGTCATATTCTAAGAAAAAAATTATTTTACAGTAAGGCTCGTTTCTCAACTTTGACACTATTTTTTGACAATTTAAAAAAGGTTAGGATTGGTGTACCCTGACCTATGTTAAATTCGATATTTTGTCAATACTGATGATAGACTTAATTTTTTGTAGAAATAACAGCTTTTATGATTGTATTTAAGTTTAGCTTTTATAGGTTTAGGGTTGCAGGTTTTCAATTTTAAGTGGTGTTCAAATTTTCTTCCCGAAACAAAGTTTTGACTTTGAGGTAACTTTTCTGCAGAAAATGCCTGATAAAAAAGAGTTTCTTTATTTTTTAAAGATGAACAATGCAATAAAAAAAAAAAAACATAAGCGCACTCAAAAGCCTATACATTTTATGATATTAAAAAAAATTCAAAATGGGTAAAATTAAAAAAAGGTTTCTTCAATTTGAGGCTTGTTTGAATAAAACATTAATATGGGCACTTTTAGTAGTTTTTTTATGAATTTCATACAAACACAATTATAAAAAGTGCTCAAAGTGCCTAAATTTTTTTTCATATATGAGTGTCTTCAAGTGAATATTTTCCAGTAAATTGGGTATGACAACTACCTTGAAATTTGGAGCTGCATTCTCATCTGCAGAAAGGGATTTTTCGTGTAGTTTTTTGAAACGAATATTCTAGCTTTTTTTCCATTTAGGTATTAAGCCAGCCTTGATTAGTAGTCTATTGATTAGGGGCCGTCCATAAAATACGTAGCTTATTACGTTAGCTTATTTCGATCCCCCCCTCCCCCCGTGTCACACTGTGTCACACTTTCTGTGACCCCCCTTTGAATATTACGTCACAAAAGCGTATACCCCCCCCCCCCCCCTTTGCGCATGATAAAATTGAATTGATGGTGCAGTTGTAAGTTTTAATTTTTTTTATAAATTAACAAAACGCTAGAGTCGCGCCAAAGAGCTAGCGCTCATGTTAATATATTGAGAGACAATTTATTGTATTAAAAATATATGCATTTAAATGTCTGTATATTTACTAATACGAAATGAATTACTTTTATCATGACAACGATTTAAAAAAAAAAGCTAGTCGAGAGAAATACTGTAGTAACATTTTTTGATGAACGGCGAGCGTTACGTTGCCGTAGACCCCCCCTCCCCCCTTGTCACATCTTGTCACACTCAGCGAAACCCCCCCTCCCCCCTGTATGCGAACGTATTTTATGGACGGCCCCTTATGTAATTTCTTAAGGAACTCGACATTGAATGGACTTTTATTGCATGAATCTATTAATGGGTTAATTTTAGAGAAAAAATCGAAAGTGCTATTAAATTAGAGGGTGCGAATCGGAGACATGGGCTCTAAACCATCTTCATTCGTTTTTTCATTATATCTCCAGAACGAAGCAAAATTTTGATGCAATTCCAAGGATCTTTTTTTAGAGAGCAGATTTTCCCATCGAATTAATAAGAACAACTTCTTATCAAAAATAATAAAATTTCCGACAGAAAAAAAGTCAATTTTTGCCAGATTTTGAGTTTTGTCAGTTTTGTTAATGGCATTTTTTCTGGTTGGAGATAGGTATAGGCAATGCTTCATAAAAAAGAAAGTTTTCTTAGAAATGCTATATCAGAGAGCTTTCTATGTTTGAATTTCACCGAAATATTGTCACTTGAACATAGACATTTATCGTCGATTTTCATCCTTTTTGTACTGACAGACACTGTTGCGGAAGGAAAAAATTTAATGAAGTTTCATATATGAGTCTTCTTTTATTCTAAAATTTTCAAGGAGTGCATTAAAATGAGTTTCTTTTAACCGAGTTTTTCTTATATACGAGTTTCTTTTATACGTCTGAATTTGAAGAGATACTAAAGAAAAAGACACGGTGCTTTCGATTGCCTATCTTATAAGCGAGTTTTTCTTATATGAGACTTTCTTATATCCTATATAATACTGTATACATAAAATGTTTAATTTGACGTTATACAGCGTGTTCCGTAATTCGTGTTACATACTTTGAGATGTGATTCTTGGTAATGTTCTAAGAAGTAAAATTGTTCCACGTTTCTCAACTTTGACAAATTAAAAAAAGGCTAACTTTGGTGTACCCTGAACTGTGTTAAATTCGATTTATCTGTCAATACTGATGGTAGAGACCTAATTTTAAGTTAAATTTTATGTAGAAAGTTGGGCTCCTATAGGGTTGCCAGATTTTAAGTGTTCAAATTTTCTTCCCCAATCAAAGTTTTGACTTTGAAGTCACTTTTTTCAGAAAATGCCTACATAGAGTTTCTTTATTTTTTACAGATGAATAAAACTCAAAACTCAAAAACCCATACATTTTATGATACCGTCCTAATCAGTTACTGGAAAATACGCCTACAAACAAATATAATAACGTTAAAGAGAAAAAAAAAAATGAAATGTCCCGAAGGTTAATATTTGGCCACAGATTTTACCATTTAGAAGCATTATTGGTTGATTATGTTCATTTAATGGCAGTTCAGTTGTCTAATGATAAAAAATGTAAAGTCGAAAATAAAACAAAGTAAATAGTGTAAAAGAATAGCTCTTTAAAATCGCCTTAAAGCAAGTCTTTAATCCACACTAACTGACCAGCTGACCAACTAGGAAAGCATTAGAAAAGGTACAAGGACTTGTGTGCATACGTATATCAGGAGCAATGAGAAGCTCTCGAGCTGTGGCCTTGGAAGTATTGCTAAACCTGACATTCTGGTAATAAGAAGTATCTCAAATGCAAAACTGCAACGATAGCTAGATTTGCAAAAAGAGACTAAGTGTTGCCTAAAATCTAGCGAAAAGAGTATAATATCAGACGAGTTTCCACTCATTGACTTCCCTCGGAATAGCAAGACCAAGGAATTGAAATTTGATAAGCTCTTCGACGTTGAACTTAGTAACAAAAAGGCATGGCAAAGTGAAAAAGAAACCTACTCAATTAAGACCCACGCAATAAAACGGTATACGGATGGCTCAAAAACAACGGAGGGAACTGGAGCAGGAGTTTTTGGGCCAAGAACAAAAATTTCAGTACCTATGGGAAGAATGTCAAGCATATTCCAAGCAGAGAAGTTTATGCGCGGAAGTTAACATTGACAGGAAATATAAAAACAAACATATATTGTAATAATGACTATGACAGTCTAGTCTAGCTGCTATTAAGGCCTCAAAATCCTTACACAATATCCTCAAATCTTGTCTGCGAATGCGTTGACAAATTGAACAAACTGCAACACTAGCTTAAAACGACACTTAAATCAATTTATAATTGGTTTTAATTTCACGCTTTTTTAGAGATAGTCTACCTGCATACCCGCATTTTAAACCCTTAAGACTTAGCTCTTACTTATCTGACGTTTCTAATTTTCTTGACATTTTGTGTGATCCATTTCCAAACTAATATTTATTCTGAATCAACTATGTATTTCTAGACAAAAACAAAACTTTCATACCACATTTTCTTTTTTTTTTTTTTGTTTTTGTTTCCTTTTTTGGTCTGTTCCTTCAATTTATTTGCAAAAACTGTCAAAATTTTTGGAACTGTTCACATTCATTTTAACCAAGTCGTTCAAGTTCTTTTCTGGAGATCCCGCAGAGCTGTCCATGAGAGAAGCATTATTTTCTTACCGATTACCCATCCCGCGTAGCTTGGGTCCTGCGGCGACCTTGTGTATACCATGAATTAATGAATGAATTTTTTTTTTGTACCTCGACCTGTTTAGATCTATTGTACTCCCTACTTCTTAAGTGGTATTCCTTAATTAAAGTTCTTCATCCAGATTAGTTCCTTTGATGAAAATTAGTATCTGGGTTACGCTTAGGAGTTTTAGCTCCCTCTCCTCTACATAGTAGGATCCTAGGTACTTCTTTCTTTGGTGTATTAGAGCTTCGCAGTCACCTTGGAGGTGGTCAGGAGATTCTTCCTGTTTGTTGTGTATACCATAGTCTCTGCTCAAAATATTTGAATAAGAAAAAGAAACATTCTGAAGTTAAAAAAAATTTTAGGAACTTGCCAATAAAAAGCAAAAGAATTGTAAAATTATTCAATGGCAAAAGCCGATGAAACTGCTTCTTTACTCTTTAGTTTTTGGAATATTGCATTTGAAATAGTTGCGTTACTTAGTAATGAATAAATCTAACGGCGAAACCTTTTTTGAATTATGTCGAGTATTTTGTAACTTATAGGTTACGTTATTGTTCCATTGGGAATATGGGAATGATATTTATAGACCATGCTACTCGTGTATAATTAATCACTCTAATGGTGAAAAAAAAACTTTGATACAGGATCAGTACTTTTTAAAATCCCGGCCACGTTCCCATTCCCGTCCTCTTACCGTGGGAATATGGGAATAAAATATAGTCTATGTTCTTCTTCTACTTCTATTTCATTTCCGGCGTTACGAGTAGTGATCTTAAAGCCATCGCAACTCTCCCACTTTTCTGCTTCACACTAGTGATCTGCCTGTGGGGTACGCCGCGTTGACATCAGAAATCGTCGGCAAGCCTCCCGGTTTTGGATTGTTCCATGTCTGAGGCCAACCAAATGCTGCTGTTTCTGCATTTGCTTGTACCTGGTGTGTTTTGGCCTGCCTTTTCTTTTTCGTCACGAATTTGTTGAAACGTTGTACGATATTGCTTTTTGGACGGGGTTCTGCGGATCTTTCCTTTGAACATGACAATACCAACTGAGCCGGTCGTGCTGAATTTTGTCCAAGATGGTACTTTTGACACGAAGGCTTCCACGGATCTTAGTACTTCTAATTCGATCTGGCTTTGTTACTCCTGCTGTCATCCGAAGCATCTTCATTTCGGCTGCCGTCAATTTGCTCTCATACTTTTTGTACAATGTCCAACATTGTGAACCGTGTGTCAGAGCTGGACGGACAACTGATCCGAAAAAGGGCAGCACAGGTATTCAGTCTTTTTAGCGCTAATACGGTACCCATTTCCTTCCAGAACATCAATCCAAACGTCAAGTGCTCGTTGCAGGGATGTAGGATCCTCGCTTATGATGGCTCCATCGTCAGCAAAGAATAATTGTTGTACTTTATTGTCCGTTACTTTTCCTTCGAGCAAATAATCCAGAACAGCAATAAAGAGCAGTGGACTCAAGACACTTCCCTGATGTACACCTACTGTTATTTGGAATTCTTCGGTGACTCCAGCTGGGCATCTCACTTTTGTAACTGCTCCCTCGTACATGTCCATAATTATTCGCACATAGGCTTCAGGAACTCCTCGGTGTCTGAGGGCAACCTATATCAGATCTCGTGGTTGTCGATCGAATGCTTTTTCGAAGTCAACCAACACAATATGCTAATCCTCTAAGGTATCTCGGTGTTTTTCCATAATGATCCTTCTACTTTGGATTGCGTCTGTAGTTGACTTACCCGCGACAAACCCGCATTGGTCATCAGACAGCCTTATTATTTTCCGCAGTCGGCTATCCCAAAACCCGCTCAACGTTCTTCATAGTGTGGGACATCAACTTGATCGAACGATAGTTGTCACAGCTTCTGGTATCTCCCTTTCCCTTGTTCATTGGAAGAAGAAAACTTTCCCTCCATTGATTAGGCAAACTGTCACCTCTTACAAGTTTGGAGATGAGAATCGTGAGCCATCTTAACCCGATGTCTCCCATATTTTTCCAAAACTCATATTGTACCTCGTCTAGCCCAATCGCTTTGCCTTTTTTGGAGTTCTTAACTGCCTCCCTAACTTCTTCGACTGTGACGTCGGATACTTCCGTAAAGTTAGGTGCAGCTGTTGAGAAGGGCGCCGAGGAAACTGTTCATTCAAAAGATCATCACAATACTGTCGCCACCTGTGAAGAATTTTGTCGTCAACCACAAGTAGCAGTCCTTGAGCATCATTGATGAACTTCGGCGAACGAATCTCCTGCGCAATTCTCCTTCTCTGAGCGGCTATTTTGAAAATGGTTGCTCCCTTATTCAAGTTGCTTTGTCAGCTCTTGGATTGCCTGATTTGCTTCAGCAGCTGGGGCAGAAATCTCTTCCTGCTCTCGATGCAGGCCCTCCGTCCTTTTTGCTTGAAGTTGGGCGCACTACGTTAATCGGGGATAATGAAGCACTAAAACGGTGAAATAATTTTTGGAATCGGTTCAATATTTTTATAGATCACTTCTGTCTCTTATGTATAATGTATTGAGTAGCACGATTTCTTCTATTTAATTTTTTTTATTTTATTTTAGTAGTAAAAGCAAACCATTAATATTTTTTATGTTGCCACACCAAAAATTGTCGTACCAATTTGGACATTAACAGTCGTTTTTATAAAATTTCCTTAGAACATCCTTAGACAGTTGTCCAGCTAGACGGTGTCTAAAGAGTTGGACAAACCTTAATGCATTCCAACAGTTGTCTAAACAACCCTTCAAACTCTCAACTTCGAATGAAAAACTAAATTATAGCTTACATGATGTATCCGTGCAGTACCATTGTCTGTGTTTTGGTATACAAGTACAAGAACTAAAAGGCTCTGAAAGAGTGTGGCGTAGGTCTTGAACTAGACCAAAAATCAGCTGATTTGATTTTGTGTTATAGCTTTTCCAAGTCTCATAAAATGATGAAATTTGTGCAATTTATAAAATGAAATTGTTGGAAGTAGTATTTTTGCACCTCAAACTACTTATTTTTTTCGATCTTAAAAATTTCAACCGTGTTTTATAACATGTTCAATTGTTCATCATCATGACAACGGCCTTGTCACCCGAAAAGAGTCGGTTCCCATTAGAACACCGTAATTATATCGGAATGAGCGCTGTTAGTGACAAGATGGGGAACCGTCTTGTACTACTGCGTGCTGTTGTCATGTGTTATTTGTTCTATGTAGTATTTGTGTAGTTAGTCTTGTGGTGTATCAGCCAAATGGTCTTTGTTACTCCGCAGATTTATGTGTGGAGTAGGTTTCATGTAAATGTGAATGTAAACATGTTCATCAAAATTGTTTTTTGTTGTATCTAATATAACTTTAGCCGCAGTTTAGACAACCAATTTCGGTGTCTAAAGTTATAAATTCCTTAGACAGCGATGAAAGTGTTTATAAATACGATTTGGTCTTGGACATTGTTCTAAGAGCTGTCCAAAGTTAGACACACCTACTTTGAAATGGGATTATAAATACGAGTGTAAATGTCCAATATCTTTTTTACTGTTAAAGATGGAAATTCAATACTAAACACTTTTCAATAACTTTCAATACATGTTTCGAATTTTTATCAAAACAAAAAAAAAGCACAAACGTCAAAAGAAATACAAAATCATTGAATCGATTTCAGTTATTTTGTTTTTCGTTTGACGCTAGTTTTTGCCTTTTGTATAATACAATGCGTTACAATCATAACGCAACAGATTTTTAACCAAACGCTAATTTATTTCATTTTCAAAAAAGGAAAGTAGCAATTAAGAAACTAAACAATCGAAAGTGAAACGAGTTTCGAAAGAAAACGAAGAAAATTGAGAAAATCCAACAGAAAAAAAAGAGCCTCAAGTTGCATCGTCTCCATAGTAAACCAATCCATGAAAATGAAAAGATAATCTCAAAAAACTGGGCGGACAAACAATGTAAGTGAAACAAAAAAAAAAAGAACACTGCACTGCTAATTTTCAAATTTGTCTAGCTGTACCACAGTAGAAATATTTTAAGATTAATTGAATGTTTCCTCGTAATTATTTCCAAGGCTTCTCTTTTAAGTGCTCCTTTTTTTTCTTATTAAAAAAAAAAATTTTAAATCATGGCACGAGTCCGTGACACCACAAAGTAGGCCAAAGCCGCGAACGAAAAGAATTATGCACACCATCATAATTTTCTTGGTGCGTACACAAAGGATTCCTTTGAGGGACGAAAGTCCCCATTGTTCAAATATTAATGAAAAAAAAGTACGAGTGTGCAAAACGATTTTAAAGGGAGTTGAATGTTTGGCAAATAAATCATTCAATACTGTCGTGGTTACTTGTGATGAGATAGGGTATAAGGTAATGTTTCCCATTGTTTATATGCGGGGGATGGTTTAATATTATTATTACCATCAAATAGGGGAACAGTCGATCGAAGGGTGGAAAATGTAAGACGTGCTATGATTAAGTGCTTGAAAAATAATTATATTCATTAGATCAATTCTGATGAGTGTTTATGAGCTCTGCAATGTCTCATAACGAATTAATCTTCGAAATAAGGCCAAGATAATCACACATCAGGTATTCCACTGAAATTGTGGTTGTTGACACAAGGCTGGAGTTAGTCAGTTGGCAAAAGCAATCTGATGGCGACCATGAACAATTTAAAAATGTCTCACTTAATGTTAACTTTCTTTTTTTCTGAAAGTTGATTAAAATCGAACAGAAATTAAGAACATGGCCAAAGAAAACTTTTTTCATGGATTAAAATATTTAATCTTATTTACCAATCAATAGAAATTGAAAATTCAGAATTTGCCTTCATTAATGAGTCTGGCGAAGGAATTATGATCAAAAGAAAGCAATTTAAAAAGATTTTTTTCATTTTTCGTCCGTTTTCTCCTCCCAAACAATTTTTCATTGAAAGCTTCTGAGAAGACTTTTACATTAAACGATTAAACAAGTGAAATTCGTTTAAATAAAAACATTTTTCCAGAATCAACCTTGTATGGATTTGAAAGCTCAAAGAAGAACTTCGTCCCAATGTCATTTTGGTTGTCTGTTGTCCCTTGTGTACATCGAACTAGGACACAAAAAGGCTGATGAAATTCCCAAACTTTTTCAGCACAGGGCAATGTTTATTTGCTTGATTCCCTTGTGCGAAAAAATTGAGTTCTTGGAACGAATCCTTGAAAATAACGATTTAAGTTTTGGACTGAGAGCCCGAAAATGGCTCCAATTATTTGTATGCCTAGCAGAGGAGAAGCTTTTCTGATTTTGGTGTTAAGGAATCTGCTGCAAAGGAATCATTTAAATGCTGTCTCTTTTCATTGCTTAACATCATCGGTCGATAGTTGAAAAAACAAACGAATACGAAATAGCGAAATAAATCGACACAATACTTCCCTGCTTTACATCTTCCATCCTCTTTTAAATTCCCCTCAAATGCAATTTTCGAAAAACCATACCTCTTTATAGAGCCTTAACATCTTTTTAATTGAAGTGATGTCTCAACCATGTGATAAATTTTTAATTGATGCGATAATTGTAATAAAAAATCTATTATCCTTTCAAGAATGATTAGTGTAACAGGGGAACTCCTCCGTAAATTCACCAAACATGCTTGTTATGCTTCAAATTAATGTAGAATTATGTTCTTACATCTTCCGACACAAGCCATTTCAATTAAGAGCTTCCCTACGGTCCCATTTAGAGCCATTTGAAAATACAATGAAAAGCATTCTATTGCGAATAGTTCTTCCCTGTTTTAGTTTCTTTTTTTCATTTTTTTTTCTGTTATTATTTTGAGGACATGTGTGGTAATGGGTTCCAATTAAGATTTGTGGAGGGGAGTTTATTTAAAAAAAATAGAAATAAAAATAAATTTTTTGTTTCCGGCACTAAATAGGACCGTAACAACGACACAGTAGGAACATAATTATGTTAGTTGACAGCAACCCACACCAGCAAATAAATCCTTAACAGGTCTTTGACTGGGGCTTGTTAACATGGCGCTTAGGGAGCTCTTAATAAACTTGTAACGGCTGTATTTTAGGTGGCGAAAAGTATTTAATAGTTACTTGTACACTTTTGACAATTGTGTTAAGTGAGGTTTGTAGTTTTATCGTGAGCGATTTTGTTGAATGGTGGAAGTTCACTAGCCTCTTCTCCAATCACCACCCGCATGTGTGTCCTCGATGCAATGAGGAAACAACTCTCGTTGTACTCTCTCTTGGGTAATGAAGTCAAATAAAGTGAACGTACACAGCCACAAAAAATAAAATGAAAATGAGTTAATAAATTGAAAAGTTATGGACACGTTAACTTCAAAATATATTCGTGTATGGGAGCCTAGTATTCCCTCGTGAAGTAAACTTTCCAGACAAAAGTTTCATAGTCTTTTATTCTGAACAAAATTATATGGAACAATACCCTCGCTCAATAACATAGCATAACAACATTTAGGGGAGAAGAACCCTATTGGGACTGAATAATTGATAACTCATACTAATGAAATAAATAATGCAAGAGTGGAGGATAACTAAAAAACAAAACATACAACTTTATTATCAAGAAAACTGAAACTGGTAAAGACGAACAAAAATCCAAAATTTGAACTTATAAAGTAAATACCTACTGCTATGTTGACTTTAAACCATTGAACCAGCATCACCCACTAAGCGAACATCTTGTATAGATCACTGTTTTTAAGGGGGCGCTGGTCTAGAAGGTGAAAAAATGGGCATGACTTATGAATTTTTTGTGAATTAACAAAAAGATCAATAGAAAATCTATAAATTTTATAATTTAGGTTTTAATTTACAAAAGCAAATTTTTCCGTGTCGGCTGTCCAGCACTTCTTCGGATGCACCTCATTATTTAGAGGGTCCATGGCCAAAAATGTAACCTCCTTAACTTTGATCTTGAAACGAAATTTCGAAAATTTTTAGTTTCTTTATACCTAACAACAGCAAAAGCGGTGCGTAGGATTTTTTTCGATATTTTGTTTTTTTTTTCGCGAAATGGTGCACGTTTGAACAAAAAATTAAAATTTTCACTAAAAAAAGACAAAAATCCAGGGGAGGAATATGGTTACATTTATGCACCTAGAGAAAGCTTGAACGTGGTCTGGCCGATACGGGTATGTTATTTTTAAGACCCTAAATAGCCTTTTAAGACAAAAAAAAAAAATCGATTTTTTCAAAATTTTAGACCAGCGCAGCGTCCCCACATAAATAAATAGTTTTTATCGTTTCTGATGCTAACTAAACTTGTTTTATATAAGAGCACAACAGTTTTCATTTACACGTAGTAAAACAGAACAAAAAATAGTCTCAAAAACAGTCTGCCGTTTAGTTATCGGAAATGACCAAGAGAGATGAAAGAACTCGAAGCGTATAATTTTATTTATTTATTAATATATTTGATGCAATGTTAAAAATTACATAAAATGAAGCATTGAGGCACTAACAAATAAGCCATCAGCCTGAGCGTATAATTTTTTTGTCACAGGGTTTGAAAGTTTAGTTGTTTCATAGTCAAAGCTGTAATAATCATTTCGACTTAATGAAACTCAGATTAGATTAGATTAGATTAGATTAAGGGTGGGCTGAGCTTGCGCAGGTCTGGGCACTGCGGTGTCTCAATTAAAAACCTACATATATTGTGCCAACCTATATATATGAGGCTCAAGGGCAGTTCTCCTGCTCCTGAGTTGAGTCAGAAGTTAGCAATCTTCTGTGGGGATGATCTCATAGTCAAGTATTTGCTGTCTAAGGCGGAAAAGTGCTGGACATTCCGTAATAAGTGTGCGGAGATGTTTCTTTATTTTCGAGGCATATAGTCTACAGACGCAGTCCACTATACTAGATTCATTTCTAATATGAATCGGTGATTGTTAAAACAACATAAGTGAAATTTTTATTTTTTTGTAGGAGCAACAGAGCTGGGATCCACTTGGCCTTGCGATCCACTTGGCCTTGCACACCATACCTTTGTGAGGGAATGGAAAGGACCTACATTTTATAGCTGATTCCGGGCGGTTGATCGAGAAAGCTCTTTTCATGGTAATAGATTTTTCATAGCAGAACTTGCGAATTCCAGTTAGATGGTGATACCCATGGAAAAAAACAATTTTTGTTTACTGTTGGGATTTGAGCAACGAATCTCACGCGTAGCAGGCAGACATTCCAACAATCACGTCACGCCACGGGTGCACCCATTTGTTTAAATCTATTGAATAAAGTTTTATATATGATACTGTTAGTGCCCGTAGTCTTATGGTTAGCATGTCTGCCTGTTACAGAGGAGGTTCGAAGCTCGAAACATAAGAAAAATCAAAGAAATAAAAGATACAATTCCTCTGAGAGTAATTGAGATGAAAAACGTTTTCGTACTTAGGCTGTCCGAGTCGGACTGAAGTTGAAGGACATGGAAGCTCGTTAGGCCTGAGGTCTTATTGTCTTGATGTGCCACCCACTTTCATTTTTAGTTTAGTTTAGTTTGGTTTATTTCATCAAACAAAGTATTACAAAACTTCAGTGATTACTAGATTATAAATAATAAAATAAATAAATAAATAATTTGAATTTAAATTTTTTTTTTTTTTTTTAAACAATGGCACCATTGGGGTTGCTTAGCATCAATAAAAGATTTGACTTAAATACATGTCTACTCATACTAAAATCTATCACATCGAATATTGTATTTGTTTCTCTTAAACACCTGCACAATGGTTCATTGGATGCATAAACAGTTCTGTGATGTGGGATATTAAAAAATATGTTATTTCTAAGCAATCTAGCAGGCACATTGATACCGATTAACGATAGAATAGGAGGACAATCAATATGATCAGCCATTACGTCGCGAACAAACATAACTGCGAAGTATTTCCTTCGCGTATAAAGAGGCAACATTCCAAGTAACTTACATCTTGTGTCATAAGAAGGCATGTCAATATTCCATCCAAGTCTTTTCACAATGACTCTAGTGAAACGTCTTTGGATTTTTTCTAATCGTAAAGAATGAATTGAGAATGAAGGATTCCATATGGTATTGCAATATTCCAATGTTGACCTAACAAATGCAAAATAAAGACTTTTCAGAGTATGCGGATCTTTAAAATCCTTTGAATTTCGTAAAACAAAGCCCAGCATTGAGCTGCTTTTAGCAACTAGAAAATCAAAATGTCTTAAAAAGTTAAGTTTTTGGTCAAAAATTACACCAAGATCTTTTTTAAAAGATATAATAGAAAGATCCTTACCATCAATATTATATGTGAAGTTAACAAACGAACGTCTGCGACAAAAAGTCAAACTTTGACATTTAGCTATATTCAAATGAAGTGAGTTCATCTTACACCAGTTTGATAGATTATGAAGATCATTTTGTAACAGAAGGCAGTCTTGCTCGGAGGTTATACAACGATAAATCTTAAGGTCATCAGCATACATTAAACAATTTGAGTTAAGAATTCTGTCAGGAATGTCATTAATAAATAACAAAAAGAGCAGAGGTCCAAGATGGCTACCCTGAGGAACACCAGATGTGACATAAATAGGCTTAGAAAGAATATTATTAATACAGACGTACTGAACTCGATCTTTTAAATATTGCTCTAACCATTTGAGGAGATTTGAATGAAACCCAAAATTACCAAGTTTATTGAGTAAAACATCATGATTAACTCGGTCAAATGCTTTTGCAAAATCGGTGTATATAACATCATACTGATAGCCCTTCTCAAGGCCATTTAAAATTTGATTACAAAAAATTGTAAGGTTAGTGGCAGTCGATCTACCAGCTAAAAAACCATGCTGATGGGAAGAAATTTTTCCTTTAAGAATAGGAGTTAGATTTTGATAAACTAATTTTTCTAATGTTTTAGGAATAATAGGAATTTTACTAATTGGACGGTAGTTTGAGATCTCTTGTCTGATTCCTGATTTAAAAATAGGTGTAACTGTTGATCGTTTCCAAGTACTTAGAAACTCACCTGTTTTTAGAGATTTAGTAAAGATCATCTGCAAAGGGACTGCAAGAGCTGTTCTACAAGCTTTTAAAATAATTGGAGGAACTCCATCAATATCAGGTTTCGTGTCTGATTTGCATTCAAATAAAGCTGATTCTACTTCAGAGCTAGTAAAACTTATGCTACCAATACTCACAGATTCAAATGTTGGACAGTTAAGATTCAAATCAGGAGTAATGGCAGGACTATTTAAATAAACCGATTGAAAATTTTCAGCAGATATCAGAAGATGTAATACCATTATATCGCATAACATTGGGAATACCGTTCGATTTCTTCTTATCATTCACAAATTTCCAAAAACCCTTACTATTTGCCTTCAAACTACATTCGATGGAAGATAAGTATTGATTATATAAAAATTTGTTAAGTATTTCGAACTCTTTTTGCAAGTTTCTATATTGCTTATATATTTGTGGATCGTTATTAGATCTGCGAAATTGCTTATACACTTTATTTTTCCGATTGTTAAGATTAACAATTCTTTTGTTAAACCAGACTGGTTTTGAACCATCTAATGCTCTTACTTTAGGAGTATATAAATAAATAGCATTTTTTAATATTTTTAGAAATGACTCATAGCACATGTTTAAATTCATGTTAGCAAATATATTTTTCCAATCAAAAGTATTTAGGAAAGTTGAAACTGCCTCAAAATCTGATTTTCCAAAATTAAAAACAAAATTCGACACTGGTGCACCAGGAGTGAAATAATTATAAAACTCTAAGTTAAAACAAAATGCGACATGATAGATTGTATTAGTTCATTTGTTTTATTTATTAGGTACCTAGATGACCGAGCTTTGCTCAGTATTTTTTTTTTTAATTACATATATGTTTTTTTATTGGTACTATAAGGCAAGTCTTGCAATCGTACAGAAAAAAAATTTGAGATATCAGCTAAATATGACATAACGATGATAGAGAATACGAAAAAAGTGGGTCCTACAATTCTCTATGTCCGCCTGTTAGTATATGGATCTACAGCCTGAACTAATAGACCAATTATCTTCAAAATTTGCAGTTAGTGTCTGTGGGGTTTTTGGAATTGAGTCTGCAGGTCTTGAAATAACGCTACCTGCCATACAATCGCTATGATAATAAGTACTTATTTTTCTCGAAAACAGCTCCAACGATTTCGATAAAATTTTGTGTGAGGGATTAATTTTGAATTTTCTTTCTTATGATGTAAAAAAAATTTTTGGAAAAAGACTATAAACGGTACCTTCCATAGCACCGTTTTTTTTTTTTTCAAAATCGACTTTCTCGTTAATGGCTTACACGATCTTTGCGAAATTTCGGATTTAAGATGTCGTAAACTGTGAAAGAACGACTGCATATCAATATACAAAAAAAATTTAGTTTTGGAAGTTTTTATAATTTTTTTTTTAAATTTTGATTTTTGGAAATAACTTCAAAATTATAACTTTGATTTTTTTATTAAAATAATTTCTAGCAAGTCAAAAACTTTTCATACTTGACTTTTTAAAAACACTTTTTCAAAAAAAGTGAAAAATAAAAAACCGTTTTTTGAAAAACGGTTCAACGATTTTGATTCAATTTTCATCATTCACACACACACAGTCACACTTCTTGTGACATGTGCATGTTCGGGCATGTGCGATCTTCCTAGTCATGTGCGGTAACACAAGAACAGGATAACGCAAATGTGCCTATTTACTGAAAATTAGTAGTGGTTGTGAAAAATAGTTGTGTTCGGTTTAAAAAAAAAAAAATATAAAATGAGCGAAGCGAAGTGTGTTGGTAGTAGGCTGTTTTTGTGTTCATGAGTACAATACATACTGAAATATTCAATCTCTTGAGTAGAATGTTTTTTCTTGCGAGCATTTTATTTGTATATTTTGTAAATTTTTTTTCTATTGAATAATTATGAAAACATTCAACACAATTTATTAGAAATAAATCATATCCAATGCCAAAATAGCAATACTGCCTCGCTTTCAAATAATTTCCGCACTTTTAAATTTATGTACGATTTGAGCTTCGTCATCAACCATAAGCAAAACACAAATTTCAAACAATTTATTAAATTAGCGCAAGGCTTGCATATGGACGGAAATTGGTGATGTGCGGATTGTTCTGTATATCGTGTGAACACGTCGCATATCGACTGTAAAATTTGAGTCGTTTGCGAACACCTGATGTCCGAGCAAATCAACGCAAACTAATGTGGCTTTTGAGTCAGATTCTGCATATCGTCTGAACACCCTTATATGCGAGTTTTCGTACACTGATCTACGTATACCATTTGCGTTGAACTTACAACTTTTTATGCGACGTCAGAACTGCACATATGTGCGGCCGTCTGCATTTTAAAGTTAGACACGTGAATTAAAAGTACACAAATATTTGACTTTCTTGCCCTACATCACCCAACGAAAAATTTGTTGGTCTACTGAGCTTGTCAGTAGATAGCGTTTTTAGCTATCTACTGACAAGCTTTAAACCTGCACGCTTGGTTCTCAATAGTATTGCTACTCCTCAATAGATGTCATGAAGGCCCTTTCGATATTTTCAATGCCCCTTTACTCTTCAATAGATGACACAAAGAGTCTAAAAGATATTTTCATTGCCTGAAAAAGTAGTTCAAGCTAAATTTTTGAAAATGAAACCTAGCTGGCTCATTTTTTGTCCCCAAAGAACTTTTCATAAAAAATGTCATCGAAATCATTGCACTCATTTCTGAGATCCCGAGAAAATATGTATTCCTCCTTTAAAGGTAAGACAATGCTTAGCGCTATAAATGAAAAAAAAAAAACTCAACCTTCGCATTGACCACCAATTGTCCATGAATAAAACAGGGCAAAACAGATTTTAAATCAAATTGCAAGGACATTTTAATTACCTACTGGAGCTCTACGACCACCGGTCTACCAGATAGAACCCTCTTTTGTCAAAGCTTTTCCCATATTCAGTGCGAAGTCAGAAAACGATGTCATGTTAATTACTTTGGGTTATCGGGGAAACATCATCACCATAGAACTTGCGGAACGTAATATTAAAGAGATGTGCCCTTTAAAACGTAAACAAGTTTTCTACAATCTTTTCTACTAACAAAAAGCAAAAATGTTGCATTTTTCTTATAAACATTTAAAAGCATGCCAACTACGATTGTGCTTTTGACAGAACCTTCCCTGAGAACCTGGGCAGACTAAGAGTTGGTTCAGTCCTAAGAAAACTGGCCTTAATTTTTTTAGTACTTGCTGATTTCTCGCAAGTGCCGCAAAATATTGGTTCTATCCTTTGTTTTTCATACATTATATCGATTGACGCAACAGAGCTGGGATCCTCTAATGTATTTCTCTCAACCATACCTTGTGAGGAAGTGGTAGGGACCTGCAATTTTTTCCCAAACTGACAAATTTCGAAAACTAGTTTTCTGAACCAAATATCTTACCTTTTTTTTGAACCGGTTACACCTGATCGCACAAAATTTTTGTTAAAATTTTCGGAAACAATTTCCTACAAACTCATATATTCAATCATCCATTCCAACTTTCGACACATAACGCATTAGTAAAAGGATTTTCAAAAATCTTATAACTTTTTCCATCACAAGTGACACGTTTGGTGATATAACAAAACTAACAAGTTTCTTATCGGTAGCGTTGTACGTAGTTCAGTACATATCAATTAAAAATCAATCGACCTTACATTTTGCGCAAAAGAAAATTAAGTATGAAGTAGGTATGTTTAGCATTGTTATATTTTTACTCTCATAATTTTTCCAAAACGCATCAAAAGAAGTACAACTTCAATAGATATCCTTCAATCGCTGAAGTTACATGAAACAATCTCCTGACGCTATAATCCACAATAGACGATTAGACTATAAATCGTTTCAAAATTAACGGAATCCAGGCTCAGAATTTCAAAAACCCTAATACTTTTTTTTTTAGTTCCAAAGAATGGGTAGTGTCTGATGTCAATACAGATATCCTACGGAAAGAAGGACTCTGGAGACCACAACCATAGTCATAAGTATGACAAGGAAATTAATTGGCTTGCACCAAATTATTGCTTCGATTTCATTTAATTGAATTGCAAAATTTCTTTAACTACCTATCCAGTTCATAAATATGGCTTCTTTTTGAACTCCTCTGCTATCCGAAGCCCTTGTATGGGCACATTACGTTTTTCAAACCCATAAACAAAACAGTCTGCTCTTGTGAAAGGATGAAACAAAAATAAAAGCGAACCAATTTGAAGAAACCGTACCGAGCGTCGTTGAAAAATACAAAAAAAGTTTTCTCGTATCAAATAAGACTACCTACCTGCCATTAGGATTTTCAGTCATTATCAACATGCATGTATTATGTATATCCTTAATTATACCTTATTTGGTATTCTAATGACTTCAGCCCCATTGGCATTCCTGAAAACATGTAAGGGATGTCGTATGAGTATTGCGACTGTTCTTTAAAATGGAAGTCATTTTATAGTATGTTTTGTGTGGATGATAAAATGTTTGTTTGTCATTTCGTAACGTATTTAAATTGATATCCAGGGCCGCATTTAAAGCAGCACCTGTTTCAAAGAAAAAAGTCTACACCATCCAAGAGCGTCTTTTATTGTTCAAATTGTTTTGCTTTTTTCGAATTGATTCTTAATGTAAATGAAACAATACATTGAGAAATAGACAAGCTCTGGCTGGTTTGAATGTAAGCCCAGGGCATACAAATTGTTCTTTCGATCATGTTCTTGCTTTCTAAAAGCTCAGGGCTACTTTAACAAACTCATATGCCTTTGTGTTTTAAAAGAACCCCCGAAGTTCATATCCCAGAGAGTTACGGGAGTTGGAGGCTGGAAAAAATTAGACAACACATCACAGCCTTGTGAATCAATCGTATCTACATTCAATGATTTTCGTTTGAAGACTAAAAAGTTGGAAAGATTCACTTGCGTATTCAGTGGATTGATGGTAAGTTTGCGTGTTATCATCCTCCCGTGACAAATTCCAAGAACAAAACACAAATCCCTACATTAAAATGTCAACGTGTCAAAAAAAAAAAAAGAAAGAAGGAAGCATTAACTTACATATTCATTTTGAGTCCCCTCCATCAGTTTGAACTTCAGTTATAATTTATTCACTTCATGTCCCTTTGATCAAGAGCCCCATCACGCGCCGATAACAATTTTTGAATAAACCAAATCTAAAAATAAATCTTCAAATTTTATTGATTCGTCCCCGCTCGACATGGTGGTAGAGTGGTACCATTGAAACGAGAGATCCTTGTTATTAATTTGTAACAAGCAGTTGATTTGGACACTGCAGATTTCCTATATCAATCATTCAAATATCACGTGTGTTTTGTTACGAAATTGAGCACAGCTTTACGCTTAGCTGACAATGAAGGCAATCCCAAAATGATGAATTATTCATCTCTTGTTCTTAAAATCTTTATCGATTTGTCCTTTGAAAATAGAAAAAAAAGAAGAGAAGAGAAAAAGGATTATAGAATAGTTACGGTCACAAAGCGATTTGTTTATAGAATTCTTTGTTGTTTCCAATTGCAATAAATCCTTTTTGTTTTAGATGGAATAAAGGTTTCCTTCATCATTGAATGGGCCCAACAATTTCTATTCACAAATTCACAAATAAAAATGTCAAGTCTTAACGAAGATTTATAAAGATATAGTGAAGTCTTTATTTGGATTGTCAGCCGTTTTTTTATTTTGTTTTGTGTTTGTAGTGCTTCCTTATCATTGAAATTATATCTATTCAAGTTGTTGGGATGTGTGTAACTTGTGTGTATGTGTAAGAAGATGGCTGGTACTGGTATTTGTAGAATTTCCAAGACCTATTCTATGTCATCATACATCAGTTAGACTTTTCTATGTTAATCAAATGAGTGGTTGTGAAATGGAAACATTGACCTGAAGGCAAAACAATGTTTATTTTGTCCTAGAGTCTGTGACCGAATTTAAATGTGTCAGAAGAATCTCCTTTTCACATTTTATCGGATCTAAGTTGTCCTTATGTAGAAACTTTCATTTCAGTGTTATTTCGTGTGTGTAGGGTGTTGAGTTTGTCAAATCAAGGAAGTTGACAAAAGTCCGTCGAGATATGAAGGGATTATCTAAGACCTAATAACTCTATTCAAAGAGGATTATTATTATTTTTATAATAATTGCTTCACATTTTGAAAACAAAAATAACAAACTTTTAGGGTTTTTAGTTTCGAACAGTGAACTAAGCTGAGCTGCCAAAACTGTTGGAGCAGATAATGCAGCTTTATTTCAATTCAACGACATCTGAACATTCAAAATCCACTTCCTACTCTGGGGCATCCTCAGAACAGGGGCACTCTGTGTGCTTCAAATTTAATGGCGGGAAATCTGTGCAAGAAACTGAACGCACCCAAATTAACACTCTCAATTCCAGGCCTGGATTCTGAAACTTTAAAGACAACTAGCGTTCAAATCTTTGGTACTAAGAAACGTGCTTAAGAACTTGAAAAAATTTTATCAAAACTTGTACGATTTACTACCGTCTTACACGTTTTGGCAATTTTTTTAGGTTCTGGACCTAAAATTCTGTGGCTGATATTGCAGTTACAGGAACCAATCTTTTAGCGATACAAACGATGATAGACGACTGAACGGTAATCATCTAAAAATTTACGGAATCCACGCTTTCGACATGTGTGCAGTGACGCCAGATCGAGGGATATTTCCCTTTTTGTGGGAATTTCAAGTCTAAAATAAGCTTAAAGGGAAAAAGGGATTTTTCGAACTTCATAGTACAAGCAAAAGGGATTTTACTATAAACTCAAATCTTGTCCTGCATTCCTTTTTCTATTCAGAGATATAATAAGTTTTATTCAATTGTGATCAAACAAACTTTTCTTAATATCTGATCGCGTTCAATTTTACTACATATTCCAATTCCAATCAATTGCTCACTCAACATACACAAGTACACATTTATAGCTATCCTAAGAAATTTAAATTGCATTGTGTAGATGAGGTGTGGGGCCTTCAAAAACACAACGCCAAACCCAAACTTAAGTGTGGTAAGTAGTTATCAAGTCACACATAAATACTTTCAAACTGCTGGAGCAATTGGTCGCTACATATATCAGCTTATCAGTTACCAGCATATCTCCATGGAGATAGCGTTGACAGGTACCCCGGTTTACCCGTTTACGTTTCAGATGTAAATTTAAATGTACCGCTGGGACACTAAATATCCTGGACTTAGTGTATGCTTTTCCTTAATGTTTGAAAAATATCTACTGGGGTTTTGTTGAATATCAATGGCATTCGATATCTCATTTGACAATGTTTTGGACCCAAGACACGGAGGCGCACCAATCGCTTCCTTATATGGGCATTTCTCCACTAATCGCTGTCCCAAGCAAGTTTTATGTAATAGATTTAAATTTTTATCAGCTTTTTGTATCAATAATGACATAGTATTATGCATTCTTGGCACGCCACAGCTTATTTAGATATTTAACAATGTTATATTTGAATAAATAAACCCCAAACACCCCAAAAAACAGTCCCCTGGTACGTCCCTTTTAAAGAATTACAAGTCTTGTTACCAATATTAATTTTTTTTGCCGTTGATAACTGAATAAAAAATATCCAAATATATAAAAATAACATTAAATATCTTTATACTACACAATTATATTTTTTACAATAAAATTTATTCAAAATATCTATGTGCGAATGCTGTCCTCAAATTTTTGAAACAGTCCCCTGTTAAAATTTGAAAACAGCCCTGAAGTCAAATTTTGTTTTGGTGCGAAACATTTAGATCGTGAAACGAAACGCAATCGGTGTGAAGTTCGTTCGGTTGTGGAGCTAAGCGAGCAGCCTCCATTTTTTTTAGTGTGACGACTGCATCTGCTAGTGATCCACGCGTCTCAGCAGTTAGGGAAACAGTCCCCTGGCAAGCCTTTTTTATACTGTTTTAGCAGTTTTAATAACGACAACTTGTTTAAAATAATTAATTATCTAGTATGGAGCCACATCTGTTTCGATAATCTGATATGTTTAAATGATTTTGTTTTATTAAATATTTATGAAAAAATGACAGTCCCCTGGCCAACAGTCCCCTGTCATTTCATAGCATGGTTGTGATAAATGATAAGCTGTAGTAATTTTTCTTTGTTTATGTTTTGGTTTTTTATTATTATAAAGACTGACTTTAGTGTCATACAATTAGTTTTAATAAACCGGTGAACTAAGAAGTTGATTTTCTTAAGTTTAACACAAATGTTATGAGCCCTAAGAAAATTCACTTTAATAAGTAAAACATGTTTTAATACTGTTGATTTATTCCAAAAAACTACATATTTTAAAAACGATAAAGAAAAATAAAGACTTTGATTACTTGAATAAACCAAAATACTCGTTTTAGCCCTTAAAACATATTCCAATGAATAGTTACAACAGTCCCCTGTCAGGGTTTTGCATAAAATCGTCCACAACTAAAAAACAAAGAGGAAAATGTGTGGGCTTTTTAAAGATTTATATTTAGTATGCTATTGCCCTTCATTTAACTAACAAATATTCTCAATATTTCATAAAATTTGCTAAGGACACTCCTGCATGGACGAATTTCCAAATAGCAGAGAAACAGCCATATATACAATGGAACATACGAGCTGAGACTCTAGCCGTGTGGTGGGCCACCATTCAAAACGAAAAAACGAGTTTGCCTACTATTCTTTCACAATCACGTCACGTAGCCAAATTGAGTGGTGTCAAAAAATACGAAAAGACTGTTTATTTTACTATTTATGTTTAATACAATGTGATAAAAGAAATGCGATTTTAAGTTTTAACTAAAAAACTTTTATAAAAATTTTTTTTTCAATTTAATTTGTCTTGGGTGAAAATCTCGGTGTTCTCCACATTTCAGTAAATTGTCCCAAAAAAATTAAAAAAAAAAAAACTGGTAACCCTAATGAAGAATCAGATTGCAATTGGATTCGATCACCCTATTTAGTATTTACTCATGAAAATAGGATATATCGTTTGAGTCGTTTAAGTTTCTTTTACGTCAATGTTGTCATACTAAATAAAATGTATTAAATACATATTCGAATACATAATTCTGTTTAGTTTTTCCTTAATTATAAATGTTATAACTACTGATAAACTAAAAAGGTTGAATTGTTATGAAATGTGTGTTATTTACAATTTGTAATTTCGAGGGATTATTTTGGGATATTTATACAAGCAGTGTGGGAAAAAAGGGAATTTTCACTCATCACTGTGGGAAAATATGCTTCCAAAGTCTGGCGTCACTGCATGTGTGCGGTATTAAGTCTCAGCTTAGAAGAAGAGCGTGGTACATGTGGCGTAATGGTTAGCATGTCTGCCTGTTAACCCAGAAGTTCGTGGTTCGAATCCCAACAGAGGTAGAAATGTTTTTCCACGGGTATCGCTTTTCGCGAGAAATTGACAAGTCTTCCGTTTGCAAATTCATTGCCGTGAAAAGCGGTTCTTGACTGTCAGAAAATTGTAGGTCCTCTCCATTCCCTGAAAAGGCATTATTGTGAAATGGCCCTGAGGCTCCTTGCTCTGTTGGGCCACCATATTTATTTATTTTATGAAGAAGAGGATTATAATAAGCCGTTCGGAACTGTCAGAAAATTGTAGGTCCTCTCCATTCCCTGAAAAGGCATTATTGTGAAATGGCCCTGAGGCTCCTTGCTCTGTTGGGCCACCATATTTATTTATTTTATGAAGAAGAGGATTATAATAAGCCGTTCGGAACTGTCAGAAAATTGTAGGTCCTCTCCATTCCCTGAAAAGGCATTATTGTGAAATGGCCCTGAGGCTCCTTGCTCTGTTGGGCCACCATATTTATTTATTTTATGAAGAAGAGGATTATAATCCAAGACTATATACTACGAACATTTCCAGGGTCTAGATTCCGTAACTTTTTAGACGATTGTTGGAAAAGAGAAACCTTTTGTGTTTGCGATTATTGTTACTATAAGAAAAGTTTTGCAGTCTTGCAGAAAAACAATTTTGAGATAGTAATAAAACATAATAATACGGTTATAGATATAATTGTCTCTGTCTGTCTGTCTGTCCGTATATGGATCTATAGCCTAACTCACTTGACCGAATTTGTCCAAAACTTGCAATTACGGTTTGTGGGACTATTTTGCAGCGGGGTTTATGAAATTGAGTCTCTAGCCTCTAGGTCTTGAAATGGTGGTGCCTACCTGCCATAAAACCTATACGATAATACAGCCATGGGCAATCGTATAAAATCAGACCAAAAATCTGAGAGGAAGTATGATAAAAAGAAACGAATAGAGCATAAGAAACTTATTTTTATTTAAGATAAATTAATTTCTTACTCTTGTAGTCTTGTCAACATTAATTTTCCTAACTTTTGCATTGGGCATAAGCAAGTTGCATCTTACAGCCTCAACTTTTCTTCACTTTTTGTTCAAAAAGATTCTTGACCGTCTCCTATGATGTTGCAATTTGCTTTTGGACGTGATAGCCTTATTTTATTATCACAATGATCCAGATCAGATCATTAATTTACTTGCATTAAAAGACCAAAGTGCGATCCTGTTTTGCGGTTGGGTCTAATTTTGTGATCCAAAAATTAGTTCCTCTACTCCATACAAGAGAAAATTTTCCAATGAAGTTGGTATCATATCCACTATTTTCAATTACAACAGTATTACCACATTAACATTTTTATCTCTCTGAAATGAAATATATTTTAAACAGAGAACGGACAGCTTCGCGTTTACTTATTTTTTATGTAATCCTTAAAATAATGAGGTATCATTTTCCTTAAAGAAAAGAAAAAGAACAAAACCATTGGAAAAAATGTTCCTAGTGCAACTCTGCCTTAAGCGTCAAATAAAGTAATTGAAATCGTGATGTCTGCAGGCAAAATGGAAGAGAACACAAATAAATTGTAAGTTACTTTTCAATGAAATTGTATTCATCAAATTTGATTCAATTTGTAGGCCAAGAAGAATCTGGACTGAACTTTTAAATATCATATTTGAAAGAACGAATTTCACACAGCTGCTCGTTTTAAATAAAAAAAAAAATATGATGATCTAAGTTGTTTTATTATCCTTTCCGACTTGAATTGGATCATTGTGATAATAAAACACGGCTTATATATTGCAAACACGTATTTGGAAAATATTAGTGTTTAATTTTATTAAAACTGTTTTTTTTTTTTTTTAATTTTTCAATAGATTTTTCTTTTGATTTCGTCAAAACATTTTCCGGTATGGTCTTAAAACTTTGCATTCTGGACTTTTTGAAAACCGGTTTTAAATTAAAAAACTGGTTATTTAAACAGGCTGGTCTTACGATCTTGATAAAATTTTCAGCTTTAAGGTATTATTATTTATATAAATGGAGTTTTTATATTTCCGCTAAAAACTATGGAAGTATTTAAAAAAAAAAAAAATTTATTCAATTTTTTTTTGTGATTTTGAAAACAAAAACTCTTAAAGAGAACTGTTTAGTAATATAAGTACTTCAAAGGCCATTCACTTGAAAGGAAAAGTAATTTAAGGCTTTTAACAAATTTGATAGCAGCAAACTAAGTTTTATTTTAAATATCTACATAAAGATGTGTATAGTACAGGATAACGAGGAAGGAAAGAGTTTCTTGTTGTAGCAAACAACTACAATATCGAAAGCTGTATGGCTTTATGTACAAAACCCTTGTTGAACGATTGTTGTACATCACAAGGCAACCATTTTACACGACTTTTTGAATATTATTTTTTCCTGGGCTTTGTATAATGCAATGAAGTTCGAATGCTTGCGAAAGCCATTGAAGTCAATCAACGAATAGCTGGCAGTGCATTGTATACCATTGGCCGTTTAACCAACGCTGAAAAGCTAATTTCAATCGATTTATAAAGAACGTATGATTTATTTTAAGAGTTTAAAATATTATAGAAGGAGTCTATTCAGCACAGTCGCTGCTACTCTAGAGTGATTCCCTTTGTGCTTTCCCAAAGGAATTTGTGAAGAGTGCCTAGTTCTTTTGCTCCTGAATTGGACTAGAAGTTGATTACTATTCGATGGTGTAACAAACTCGCTCGCTTTTGGTTAGTAATAAAACAAAAAATTGTTACCTAAAGTTAGCAGTAGGAAAAACCGTTTAAAAACATTAAGAAATGCTTCTAGACGCTTTTATTGAAAATATTTGTAGAAAATCTGATTAATTTGAGGATTAAATTCGTCGCAACAGTGGGGCAAAGTACCTAAATAACCGGAAATATCTCAGGAGATGCGCTTGTGTAACTGAAAACTTCTTAAATTGAAGTTACTTTAAAATGAATAGAAAAACCACTTTTCAGTTCATAAAGTATATTTTGAAATTTTTGAAAGAAAATTTTATAGAAAAATCTGCCTTTTTTTGTAAGACATAAAAAAATTTTTGAATTGCTTTTTTTCGGGTAATTTTGATTTTACCAGATTCATCGGACTGATGTTCTGTTTCACTTTCATCACCGCTGTTGATACTCGAGTTCTCGGTATTTGAAAAATTTGAGAAAGTAATCAAGTACAACACTTCTTCAGGGAATGTTCAAACGATTTCAAACGATTTTTCTGGACCACTTTTTTAGACAATGTTACCTTCGAATTGGGATATAGTATGATAGATACAATTACAAGTTTTGTTTGTAGCAGAACGAAAAACAGTAGTTGCTGATTTAACAAGACGAAGAACCTCCTATTGTAAATGGAGTGGATAATACAAATAGTCAACGTGCACCTTCTTTGAGTGGAACTACTCAAATCTTTCCTGAGGTCAAATCAAAGATTGGACTGTAGTTTGCTTCTTGATGGAAAATTACGTTTATCGCGGTAGTCTTAAATGCAGTGTCATGGCCAAAAAAAGAAAAATGTTCACTTCTTCAAAATAATTTCAACCCAATAGACGAAATAAATATTGGCGACAAGAGTTTCTGGTCTAATTAAGTTTGTAGACAGAACTGCTATGTAAATATCGTATTTGAGCTTCTGATTCTACTCTTACTCTGGTTTCTAAAGTGTTTCCATTTCGTAGCCACTCGACTAAAAGATAAGTGAAAAAATAATCGAAAAAGGATGGGAAAACTCGAGGCTTGGTGCCTTTTCAATTGTATGCTATTTAGCAACAATTTCTAGGAGATAAGCTGGAAAGCGCTTGCCATGGCTATATGTAAATTTTTTTTGTATTTAGGTAGACTTCTTTATACTTGATGAGTTTTGTAGTAGAGATATTCCACGTGTTTTTTATCTAATAAATAAAGAGATTAGTACAATTTTAAACAGTAAAAAACACTTTTTATATTTCCTCAAATGCACATTTCAGAAGCAATGCTTCCATCATCAGTGAGATATATAAATTAAATTAAATTAAATTATTTGTCAAAAAACTAACAAAAAACAAAAATTGTTTCTAAACAAAATTACAGTTGAGTTGAGTTGAATCTATTGAAAAATTTTTTGAATATTGAATCTTTGATTGGTCCATCATCATTATTCATAAGATTATTTTTGTTTTTAAATATATAAAAAGATTCAAAAGCATCTAATTCATAATTGCTATTTACATTTCTTATTAATTTTAAATTTTGCAAACTAAAACTATGACTATTTTCTAGCATATGTTCTGCAACACTTGACTTTTCTTTTTCATTATATTTAAGATGTGCAAAATGTTCTTTAAATCTTTTTAGAATAGGTCTTCTTGTCTGTCCTATATATTCTTTTGCACAGTCATTACATCCGATAGAATAAATTCCTGATTTTTGAAGCTGTTCAATTTTATCTTTAGATCCTCCAATCAGATTTTTTATTTTTATTTCGCTGCACTCACTCATACGGATGTTATATTTATTAAAGATTGGTTTTATCTTAGATGTTATTTCTGGATAGAAATAAAATTTTGAATATTTCTTTTCTTCATTTCTTTCATTCCTTATTAGATCTAAAGTTGTATAATTTCTCAATTCCTGTTTTCTTCTATGTGCAATTGTTAAATCTTCAATTAACTCTTCAGTATATCCATTAATTTTGGCTATATCTTTAATTTTTTGGAATTCTTTTATTTTTGTTTCTATTGTCATTGGAATATTTAGAGCTCTAAAAATCATTGAATGAAAAGCTGACATCTTATGTTCAAAGGAATGGAACGAGTCTGATGTAATGTATCTCAGAGTATTCGTTGGTTTTCTGTATATATCCAATTCGAAATTGTCTCCATTCCTAGTTATACTTAAATCCAGAAAATTTAGTTTCCCTTCAATTTCTTCTTCATATGTAAATTTTATTGATGGGTATTTAGTTCTATTTAATTTGTTAATGAACTGTCGGAGTTCATGTTTTTTGATTATCGCCCATATATCATCTACATACCTTAACCAAATTCTTGGAAAATTAAGTTGATTTTTCATTTCAGTTTCTATATGCGACATAAATAAATTTGCTAAAAATGGGCTCATATGTGATCCCATACTGCAGCCAAATTTTTGTCTGTAAAACTTTTCATTAAACTGAAACCAATTTTCATCCATGCACAGTTTAGTAAGTATTACAAATTCATTTATTTCTTCTGGCTTAAGTGCATTTCTTTCCAGCCATTTTCTCAGAAAAACTAAAGTTTCATCAATTGGAACATTTGGATATAATGAAACAACATCAAATGAGACTTGAATCTCGTTGCTAGCTATTTTGAAGTTCTTTACTTTTTCTTTATACTAGTCAAACAAATTTGATTATGAGAAAATGCCCGAAATAGCCGAGGGTACAGGTACAGTTGTGATATTGAAATAAGTAGCTCTTGGTTTGTGGTCATGCTGCGCAGTTCTCAATACGGATATTGATGTAAACGGACCCTTAAAAGTCCGAATAATTAAAAGGTCTAAAATCTTATCCACACTGTCACTTTATATAGATATATCCGGCTGTCAAACACATAGTAAGAATTACTTACTCACTTACTAATAGGCCTCTGAGTTAGTTGGTTACCGTGTTAATTTTATAAGTTTCAGTATTACTGAATTAATAAACCTTTGAAATATTATCTGCGGACTTTTAACTAAGTTATCAAATCACAACATATTGGCGACGAGGATGGGATTTGAAATATTATCTGCGGACTTTTAACTAAGTTATCAAATCACAACATATTGGCGACGAGGAATTTGGACTATGGATCCTGATGCATTGAAAGAAATCTTAAAATCTAACCAAAGATGCATGGAAGACATGTTGAAGCGAACGACTGACATAATGGAAAAATTTTTACAAAGTAATCCATCAACATCGAACCCCATTCCAAAGTTTCGTCAATTTGAGGTTGAAAAAGAATCGTGGGAAACATATCTGTTCCAGTTAAAACAACACTTTTCAGCGAATAACCTCAAAGATGACAATTTACAAAAAGCACATTTCCTCTCATCATGTGGAAATCATATTAACGAAGTTCTCAAAAAACTTTTTGAAACTACAGATGTAAATATACATACTTTGAAAGAGATTACCACGAAGCTTACATCTCATTTTCAAACAAATATACACATACTTGCATCGAGATGCAAATTTCTAAGGCAAAAAATGACACCTGGACAAACCTACGCCAACTGGATAGCAGAACTGAGAGGCCTAGCACGAGCCTGCAATTTCGTTTGTCCTAAAAAGGAGTGTAATACTTCATATGTTGATAGTATGATCCGAGACATGCTCGTTTTCTACACTCCTCATGATCCCGTTCGTATGGAAGCGACAAAGAAAAAGGATCCAAATCTGGAAGAAGTTATAGGAATTGTGAATGCATATGAATCTACACAACTTGCATCAGCAATCCTCAAGGGAAGCAGCACTTCCTCAACCTCACCAGCCGCTGAGGTTAACCAAATGACTACACGAAATCAACAAACAAATTATGTAAGTAAGTCAAGTGATCAATTCTCTTTAAGAAAATCTTGTGCAGGCTGCTTTACACATCACGAACGAAAGCAATGCAAATACATTAACTCGATTTGTGATCAATGTAAGCGTCGGGGACATCTAAGCAGTGTTTGCTTATCTGCGCAAGGTACAAGATCAGGTACAGCAGATAATCAACCGAAACAAAGAAATCGATTCAACAGCCGTTGTCGTAAGCCAAATAAAAAAAATTTCAACAAGTTCAACAACACTGCTCACTCTATTAATATCGTAGAAGAAAACATTAAAAAAACAGAACAAGGCTTATCTCTTAAGCTCTCAAAACCGGTTGAACACGTCTTATCAGCATCTCCAGCTCGTTCCATGACAACAGGTCGAAAAATTTTTGTGTCACTTCTTGTAAATCAAATTCCCATGGTATTTCAAATGGACACAGGTGCCACATGCTCTCTTGTTGGCCTTGATGGATATCACAGTCTTGGTAGTCCACATTGTCATTCGACAAACCGATCTCTAAAAGCCTATGGTGAGGTGCCGGTGCCTGTGAAGGGAATTACAAATGTAAAAGTAACATGGCAAAACAAAACATGCAATTTACCGCTCATGATAATCAATAGCTCTCGTGGGGCCAACATAATGGGAATCGACTGGTTTGATGCATTCAATTGCAAAATTTTTTTTGATAATGAAGAGTGTGTGTCACAAATTTTAAAAGAAACGAGAGAAGACTTAGAATCGGATGCAAAGAGTCTGTGTGAAAAATACAAAAGCGTTTTCAGCGCAGGACTTGGCTGCAGTAAGTATTTTGTAGGACACCTCACACTTAAACCCAACAACCAACCTAAATTTTTCAAACATCGTCCTGTACCTTTTGCCATGAAGGATAAGGTTCGAAAGGAACTGGAGCGTTTAATTGGCTTAGGAGTTTTCAAGCCGGTTGACAAAAGTCAATGGGCAGCACCCATAGTTCCAGTTGAGAAGTCTAATGGCAAAATTCGTATTTGTGGAGATTTTCGCATTACAATTAACCCTCAACTCTTGATAGTTCATCATCCATTGCTCCGTGCGCAAGAACTATTTCACAAGGTTCAAGGAGGCCAATTTTTTACTAAATTGGATTTCACAGATGCATATCTGCAAATTCCATTAGACGAGGAGTCCAAGAAACTGTGTGTTGTCAGCACGGAGATAGGTCTATTGGAATATCAGCGTGTACCATTTGGAACTGGCAGTTCTACTGGAATCTTTCAACAGTACTTGGATCAACTCACATCGGGAATAGATTTTTGCGGCGCATATGTAGACGACATCATTGTATCTGGACGAACTAATGCAGAACATCTTCATAACCTTCAGTTAATCCTCGAACGACTTCAAAGTCACGGCTTACGATGCAATATTGAGAAAAGTCAATTTGCACAAAAACAGATCGAATACTTGGGACACATAATCGATGAAACAGGAATTCGACCCTCGAATTCACGGCTGAAGGCTATTCAAGAGCTTCCCAAGCCATCAAACATAAAGGAACTGGAAGCGTTCATAGGGAAATTGAATTATTACAACCAGTTCATCGACAATTTCGCCCAAATAGCCGCTCCACTCAACAAATTGCGTTCTCTGAACGAACCATTCGTCTGGGGAAAAGAACAAAAAAGTTCCTTCGACCAATTTAAGAACAAAATTGTAAGTATTTCCCGACTAGTGCATTTTCGCAGTGCCTTGCCAATAACATTGGCTACTGATGCATCATCGCATGGCATCGGCGCTGTCATCTCCCAAGTCTTCCCAGATTCAACAGAGAGACCAATTGCTTTTGCGTCTAAGACTTTAGACGAGGCACAAAGGAAATACAGTCAAATTGAAAAAGAGGCACTGTCAATAGTGTTTGGCGTGAAAAAGTTCCATGAGTATTTGTATGGACGACAATTTGAGTTAATAACAGATCATCAACCTCTTGTCACGATATTTAGTCCCAGCAAAAAACTACCTCACATGACGATACAGCGCCTCCAGCGCTGGGCTATCACCCTGATGGCCTATACATATACAATTCGATATCGGTCAACAAATCAACATGGTAATGCTGATTGTCTTTCGAGGTTGCCCATAGGTCCTGACATAAAATTTGATCAATCAGAAGAAGCGTGTCTCATAGACGAAACATCATCTCAATCAGTTGAAGACTTTCCTATCAACTCAGCAGTAATAGCAAAGGCATCGCAAATGGATCCCACCATGCGTAAGGTTATGGCGTATGTTCAGAGTGGTTGGCCTAATAAGTTACCTTTAGCTGAGGAACAATTATTATTACCTTTCTTTCGTAGAAAATTATCGTTATCAATCCAATCTAACGTTCTTCTTTTCCACAGCGGGAGCTCGAGAGTTGTTGTTCCTCCACAGTTGCGGAAAAAGGTGATCTCACTCCTCCATCAAGGGCATTGGGGAATTTCACGTATGAAACAGTTGTCTCGCAGATACTGTTGGTGGCCAAGTGTAGATAACGACATTCAGACGGTTGTTGAACAGTGTCATTCATGTCAAGTTAACGCTAGCCAAGCACCAAAGGAATACACCAGTTGGCCGTCTACTTTCGATGTCTGGGACAGAATTCACATCGATTTCGCTGGACCATTCCAGAACCATATGTGGCTCATAGTGGTAGACTCACATTCAAAATTTCCGTTTGTGATTAAGATGTCATCGACTACTTCACAAGCAACTATCAACGCATTACGATCCATTTTCGCTCTGGAAGGGTTACCAAAAACTTTGGTCTCTGACAACGGGCCACAGTTCATGTCAAATGATTTTCAAGAATTTTGTCGAAACAATTCCATACAACATTTGACATCTGCACCGTTCAATCCCGAGTCAAATGGTGCAGCAGAGAGAATGGTTCGAACTTTTAAGTCGGCACTGACTAAAATACTAAGAGACGTACCGAACTGTGATGAAGCTCTTGCGATTTTTCTATCGACTTATCGGGCAACTCCGGATGAAAATGGAAAATCACCCTCAGAAAAGCTACACGGACGACAGCATCGAACACAGTTATCTGCAATAATTCCTGAAAAACAAAATCATGGAAAAGTTAGGGATAATACAAAAACTAATCAAAAATTTTCTCTCCATCAACAGGTTTTTGTTCGGCAATACATGCCAAAAAAGAAATGGGTAGCTGCTGTTATAAGAAAACATCTTGGAAGGCGAATGTATCTGGTGGAAACTAGCACTGGATTTTGGCGGCGACATCAGAACCAGACAAGACCTCGATTTGAAAAGGATTCAATTAGTACAGAAGGACCCACTAAACTAGTTGATGATTCGACGACCTTGCTGCAGTCGAATCAAAGCCACACGGCCATAAATCCTGAAGAATTGTTAGCCAGAAGATCCCCATGTACTTTTGATGATTCGGACGTAGAATTTTATTCACAGCCCGGCTCAGAGACGATTGATTTGGACACTACTCCAGTAACACCATCAAAAGAATCTACTACAACACTACCAACAGAATCTACACCATCAAGTCCACAAACACAACCAATACAATCGACTTCACCACATCCGAACTATATTCGATCTGAAAACATGATTATCCGTGAACCAGCAGCTGAAGAAAATGTTATCAGAAGATCCGAGCGACCTCGCAAGCAACCTGACCGTTTCATCCCAAATTAGCAGTGGGGGTATCTGATGTAAACGGACCCTTAAAAGTCCGAATAATTAAAAGGTCTAAAATCTTATCCACACTGTCTATATATATAGATATATCCGGCTGTCAAACACATAGTAAGAATTACTTACTCACTTACTAATAGGCCTCTGAGTTAGTTGGTTACCGTGTTAATTTTATAAGTTTAAGTATTACTGAATTAATAAACCTTTGAAATATTATCTGCGGACTTTTAACTAAGTTATCAAATCACAACAGGTATAAATTATAATTTTTGTTACAGAAGGATATTATAGAACTTTGGATATCTGTTCAGCAGTTTTTAAGTTCCTATTAAAGTTGTTGTTATCGTGGGAATATGGGGATGAAATATAGATAATGTTTTTGGGGACAATGACACATTCTAACTGTGAATGAAATTTATATGTTCCCGTTCCTCTTTGGAATTGGGAAATGAGATATAGTCTATGATATTTCCTTAGCCCTAGACCACCGCTGCGCTATTCTGAATTTTATTCAAATTCTAGAACAATTTATATATGTTCGTTAGTTTGGCTAAAACTCGAAAACGGCTGAACGGATTTATCTTATCTTGATCTTGAAATGTTCATGTAGGTCTAGGGAACGTTTAAAAGCTTTTATTTGATCCCTATAATCTCATGGGAACAGGAAAAGGAACGAGAACGGGAACCTTAAAGTTACTTGACAGATTTCAAAAACTCTTTCACCTTAAGGATGTTACATTATTCCTCAGTGGCTTATATTTCATTCACATATTTCTACGGGAACAGAGGATTCCCACAGGAACAGAGAACGGGAACCAAGTCACTTGATCGATTTCAAAAAGTGTTTCAACTCCAGGATGTTACTTTATCCCTCCGGAACGGGGTCTTAAATGGAAACTTAGAAACTACTGGGCAGATTTCAAAAATTCTTTCGGCACTACGATGACACATAATGCCTTAGTAACTAAGCGTAGATTTCACTCCTATAATCCCACGGAAACAGAAACAGGAATGAGCACGGGAGCCTTAAAACTACAGACTCGAGCAACGCCAGGCGGCTCAGCTAATTAAATAACCAATAGTAAGATTATTGGATTGTTTGTTTTTAAGAACTCTTTTGACTTTCGCCTGGTTTAGAATAAAGATTTAAACTTTTTTTAGTTAAAAGTGTAACTTGTACAATAATCCAAACTATTTTTTCATATGAAATGACCGCACATTGAACTTTATTTACATTCGCAAAACAAAACGAATTGATTTAAAGTGATACCATAAACTTTTACATGAGCAATGACAGCGTCTTCTTGGCCTTTGGTAGGGATAAGGATCTCAAAGGGATATAGGGTTCGAAATGAAGTCGAAGTTCATTGGTTTTTATGAAGTCATGAAGTAATGAGTAAAGTAATAAAGGCACGAAGAAAACTCTAATTTTGGCTCAGACCCAATAAGGGTATAATTGTAAAACCACTTGGTTTTCTCTGTGACCATGTTGAACGGTGCAGATGCTGCTTTGATGTACTCAACAAGTGTCACGAGCTTCAGCAACGGGACGGGAACAACAAAATTAGCGGGAACTTGGAAAATATTGGACCAACTCCCAAAACTTTTCAATGCTTGAATGCTTCATTGCTCCTGAGTTCTAAAGACTATATTTCCTTCCCATATTCTTTCGGGAACGGAAACAGTAATGACGAAATAATCAAGAAACTGGAAAGTACTGAAGCGATTACAAAAATTCTTTCACTGTTAAAATGCTTCATTGTCCCTAAGCAATCTTAACTATATATTTCATCACAGGAACGGGAACGGGAATAAAAAAAAAAAAAAAAAAACCACTCTACCGATTTCAATGCGTATTTCAATTTTACAGTACTGGGCCGATTCCAAAAACTGTGTCATCGTTAGAGTGCGTTACTGTTCCTAAGTAACATAAACTATATTTCATCCCCATTCTCCCACTAGAATGGAAACTTAGAAACTACTTAACTAAACTTACTTAATTCGATTAACGTAGGGCCTGAGCTACGCGGGGCGGGTCAGCTAGTATTCAATAAAAACAAATCAAACAAACGATTCAACAAACAATTCAACAAACATTAAAATCAAACAATTAAACGGACAGAAAAACGAACAAATTAGTAGAAAATCAAATAAATAAACAAAGAACTAAAAAATGTTTTCCTTTCTTATGAAATTTGGTACGCTCCTAGTTTTGACTGCCACTCTTGTCAAATCAAAGCTTGTTTCTTGCTGTCGCGAAAGGGTCAATGAAATAACTCCCACGAAATAAGTCCCACTTTCATAAACGAAATAAGTCCCACTTTTTCATTGTTTAATGTGATTTCAAATAAGAAGTATTTGGCTCTTCGAAAAAAACACACGTCGAATAATATAAATAAATCAAAGCAGAGGAATAATAAAGAAAAATCGTATAAAAGCAAGAAGAGCCATGAGAGATAAGGAAAAAAATTATGGTTGTCCCTTTTACGAAATGTCCAATATATAACTTTTTGCATAAGAAAAAGTATAAATTTAGGGGTATGAAATAACTTCCCACTCAAAACCAAATAAGTCCCACTTAAAATAAAAACGCGTAACGAAATAAGACCCACCAATTGACGAAATAAGTCCCACTTTAAAAATCGAAATAACTCCCACTTTCAAAATAGCAATTTTTGGTGGGACTTATTTCGTTTTAAGAAATGGGACTTATTTCGTGGGAGTTATTTCATAGACCCGTCGCGAAGAGCTAAGGGTTCTTGGCACGCAGCATAACGTTAGACTCTGCTGGGTTCCTAGTCATAGTGTAACGAGGGGCCTAGTACTACCTCACCTACTGATCTATGGGGGATATTAGATGGCTTCCCCAAGCCGAATTGTGTTGATGGCTAGAGAGCCTATCTGTTGGAAATAAGAAGAGAGGCTGAAGAGCCAAAGTGTTCTGTTCTACTTCAAACTTAAAAGTGATTTTATTAGATTGAACTTAAGCTATTTATACAAAATAATCAGCTTACACACTAACATCTTAAACCAATATCAAATATACATATTATAACTTACACATAGAAATATTTGGTATTCCGAATTCTGTGGGAAATAAACGAACAACGGAACCCGGTAGCATACTTGCTATGTCATCAAATTAATAGCACATGCCAATATGCATAGCCCGTCTAATACAATGCACAAATGTATCCAAATACGTCCAGCCATATGCACTACACAGTATGCAGTACATTGAACCTTAGTGAGTAGGTAGATACACTTGACAAAAGTAATCTGAAGCGTCGCGTCCCGTCATCGTCAGTGGCATTGAAATTATTACTTAATAGTTTAGTGCATGAGGTTGATACTCATGACCATGAATGAAATATGAGTTCAAGGTTGGCTATCGTGAAGCGTAATGTGGATTAACGTCAATGACCGGAATTAAATGTATAATGACGTGGTCGCTAGTGTGATCCCTTCACACCACCCTTCCTGGGGAAAAGGAGAAATCATGACATATCTTGATTTCTTCTTTTAAGCGACACTAACTTGTTTTTCTTTTTCTTCGGAATCCCAATATATATATAATATATATATTTTTTTTTTAAACATTATTTTCTTTTATATTAATTGACATAGTACAATCTTAGTGTGTATCATTAATATAATTTTTTTTTTCCATTCATACAAGTAACTTTATTTTCTCATATTCTAGTTGTGTTTTTAAACATTATTTTCTTTTATACTTAGGGTGTATCATTATTTACGCATATAATATAATTTAATTTTTTCCATTCATACAAGCAACTTATTTTTCTTATACTCTAGTTGTGCTTTTAAACATTATTTTCTTTTATACTTAGTGTGTATCATTACTTACGCATATATGTAATATAATATAATTTTTTTTCATTCATACAAGTAACTTATTTTTCTTATACTCTAGTTGTGCGCACAACAATTTTTTTTTTACTCTTATTAAAAATTAAGTTAATTAATTAAATGAAGTAGTTATCTTGTATGTATATATATGCATATAATATTATTTACATTCTCTTCCTCTTTTTTTTTTATTTTGATTTAATTAGTGATTATATAAAAGTTAAATACATGTAAAATGGTTTTAGTCTATTCTTGTGTACTGTCATTGTTTTGTTATCGTATTTGATATCACAATTTACACCATTTTGAGACAAAACTTCGTATGGTCCTATAAATATTGGATCTAATTTTTTTCTAGCTTCGTTTCTTAATAAAACTAAACTTCCTTTTTCAAAACTAATACTCTTTGTTTGTCCCTCTTTATCATACCTATCTTTCCTAACATTTTTCTTCTTTATAAGCGTTTCTCGGGCATCTCTATGGGCAACTTGTAATTTATGTTTAAGGTCAATTACGTAATTGTCATAGTTGTACACCGGTTCCATTTGTTTTGTCAGATTGTTGGGTAGGCTACATTGCTTTCCGAATATCAACTCGAATGGAGTGTAACCCGTTTCTGAGTGTACGGAAGTGTTATAACAAAAAACGTAATATGGCAACCAAGTGCTCCAGTCCGTGTGTTTTTCTGAGACGTAACTTCTAAGATATGCTCCTAAAACCTTATGTGAATTTTCTAAAGCTCCTATGCTCTCATGATGGTACGCGGTAGATTGTAATTGTTCTATTCTCAAAAGCTTACAAATACTTTTGAAAACCTGGTTTAGAAATTCGGTTCCCTGATCAGATGCTATTGTATGTGGTACTCCGTACCTTAGAATAAAACCTTCTACTAGAGCTTTAGCTACCGTGCCTGATTCTTTATTTGGGAGTGGTATAGCTTCGATAAACTTGGTAAGCTCATCTTGAATGGTGAGTATGTATTTAGATCCATCTTCAGATTCTTCTAAAGGTCCTACTAGGTCTATAAATATTTTGTCAAAACCTGATTCGGCTGTTGATGTGATAGTCATTGGTTGTTTCTTCGGTTGGTTATATTTGTTTCGTTGGCATACTGGGCAGTGCTTAACGAATGTCGTCACATCGTTTTGCTTTCCTGTCCAAAAGTATTTTTTCTTTATATTTTGGATCATACGGTTTATACCTGCATGTCCATTGGTTGGAAGTATGTGAAAGTCGTTTAGTATTAATTTCTTCTTACAAGGATCGGTAATTTCAATAACATTATCTATGAGGTATACCTTTATATTACTTTCTTTAAACATTTCTCCTAATATATTTTTTAATTCATTAATTTTATATTCTCGACGGCCGTCCGAGAGTTTCTTTATTTCATTTTTAGTAATATATATTCTCTTAATTGATTTGGGCCCGCAGAATTTTTGCACATCCCTCGACAATATTTTGCCAAATAATGTCGATTGGGTTGTAGTGCTGTCCTTGGGCTTCTTTAGGAGTAAACTATTCCCTTTTGGAATATACGCCAAAACTTTGTTTGGTCCTATAATTATGTCGTCCTTGAAATTAACTAAATCTTCCGTAAAATTGTCAACGATTTTTAATTCAATAACTTTTAGTCCGCTTTCGGGTGGTTTCAGAAGTTCTGTTTTCAGTAATACCTATATTTTTGTCGGAATATTTTCTTTTTGGGGTTTTATTGAAGTTTGCAAGTATTTCAACGGAAGTTTGTCTTTAAGTGTTTTTTATTGTGTTGAACAAATGATAACAGAACTTTTTTTTATCAATTTATGGGGGAGATATAATTTTTCATTTTTTTTTTACAATTTTTTTTAGGGTTTTTTCATTTATGTTTTACTTCATAAGAAGTGTTTTTCGTTCATTTTTTTTTTCAAATTTAATTTTCGATTTTTTGTTTCTTTTTATAAGTTTTCCATTTTTATTGCATTTGACATATTTTTAATTATTTATTCATATATATTTTTTTTTTGTAAAAATTTTAAACTGCTAGATTTTTAATTTCGTTAGTAATAATTTTCTGAACAATACAATTTTAAAATTCTTTGTGGCTAAATAAACTATAAGGATTGAAGTTTCTTGAATCATTTTCAGTTTCAAAAATCAAAAGAAAGAGTAGAAAAAAAAATCGCCAAAAATAAAAAGAAAATGGTTAAAAATTTATGGAAATTTCTTATCTTTGATAACGTTTTAAAGTTTCTTTTGCTTCTCTTTTCGTAAACCAAAAAAAACTATTTTCTAAAGTAATTAATTCTAATTGGAGCAGTTGTAGTACTGTAGTACATAATATTATCAATTTGGAGACTCATCTGCTTTCTTCCTGTGAAACTCTTTGCGATGGAAGCAGTATAGAGTTCGGAAAAAGTTTAGGACGTTGTTTGTGCTGCTAATTGTGATCACCCTCATGATGTTGCCTGGCTTTTGTTTGATTGTAGTCATCTTTGTTGGTGTGTATTTTTGTTTTACATAGTATGGATGTCAAAGCAAACGATTTAGATACTACAATTTAGGAAACGGAGTGTAGCCAACCGCAAGCACTGTGAGGCACTGAACCTCCTGGAATCTTCTGACTCCTGGCAGGTTCGCCATGTAACGAGGGGCCTAGTACTACCTCACCTACTGATCTATGGGGGATATTAGATGGCTTCCCCAAGCCGAATTGTGTTGATGGCTAGAGAGCCTATCTGTTGGAAATAAGAAGAGAGGCTGAAGAGCCAAAGTGTTCTGTTCTACTTCAAACTTAAAAGTGATTTTATTAGATTGAACTTAAGCTATTTATACAAAATAATCAGCTTACACACTAACATCTTAAACCAATATCAAATATACATATTATAACTTACACATAGAAATATTTGGTATTCCGAATTCTGTGGGAAATAAACGAACAACGGAACCCGGTAGCATACTTGCTATGTCATCAAATTAATAGCACATGCCAATATGCATAGCCCGTCTAATACAATGCACAAATGTATCCAAATACGTCCAGCCATATGCACTACACAGTATGCAGTACATTGAACCTTAGTGAGTAGGTAGATACACTTGACAAAAGTAATCTGAAGCGTCGCGTCCCGTCATCGTCAGTGGCATTGAAATTATTACTTAATAGTTTAGTGCATGAGGTTGATACTCATGACCATGAATGAAATATGAGTTCAAGGTTGGCTATCGTGAAGCGTAATGTGGATTAACGTCAATGACCGGAATTAAATGTATAATGACGTGGTCGCTAGTGTGATCCCTTCACAATAGTGGTATACCGGGAAACGAAAAAGCGGACGAACTAGCGAGAAAAGGATCAACACTTGACCCTTCTCTCATTGATAAATCAATCAGGATTCCACCCGGTGAAATGAAACAGATCATTGGGAACAAAATAATGCGAAAATCCAATGAAAGATGGGAATGCCTAGACTCCTGTGTTACTTCCAGGAAACTATGGCCGAAATATGATAAGAAAGAATCTGGAAAGCTGCTATTGAATAGACCTTCATTGCGAATGCTTATCAGTATCATAACTGGACATAACCTACTAGGTTATCACAATGATGACCGATGACCTATGCGGAGGATGCAATGACGAAGATGAACATGAAGACACAAGTCACTTCCTTTGTCAATGCCCAGCACTCTGCCATACTTGGAAAAAGTTTCTAGGAAATTACTTTTGAAATGAACTACAAGAATTATCAGACGCTCCAAAAAGCAGCCTGTTAAACTTCACCAAGCCACAAAATGGTTAAATACTGAACAGACATAAAATCACAGGTTTCTAGGACGTTACAATACGCCAGGGTATCACAATGGATCTACATTGATCTAAGTGTGACGGAAATATGATCAACCGTCAGCCCATTTTACCTTAACTAACCTAACCTAGCTTTGACAGTTAATTTTAATACTAATTTGGAACCACTGTTTAACCAAAATGGCCACCTTTCTAAATGACATACAGTTTGATAAGTGGTATCTAAAACCTAGCGAATTATTTTTAAGCTTTCAGTACACTGTCTTTCATTCTAATTTTTATTTGCAGTAACTTTGTACAAAAAAAAAAAAAGTATTTTCACTACTTTCACTTACTTTCGAAAGGAGAAAATAAATTTTTTCTCAAACATGTTGTTGTCAGGTGTCTCGTGAGTTATTTGCACAAATTCCTCTGATGTGATTTATGCAAATTATTTGATTGTTTACTTTAAATTATGACCACCTTCTGTTTTAAAAAGAAGAAAGAAAAATATGCTGAGCCTGCTCAGTGCTCAGATTGAATGATATACTCGCACATACATAGGTCCTTACCTCATCGTCAATATTTTTGTTTTTCTTTTTTAATAAAAATATTTACACATTCAGATTGCTTATTTACCTGTAATAAATTATCACTGGCTTGTATGCTTGTGTCGAACGCAGCAAAGACAGACAATAAAACAAATTCTTCATGCTTTAAGGGATAAATAAATTAGTATAACAGACCAGCAACGACAACAACAACTGGAAATCGAAATGATTTTTCATTAAACAGGCAATAAATTTGTTTATTGTTCTGCACTTACATTTTTCATTCCTGAAGCGGTTTCTCTGTAACAAAGTAATTAAAATTAAATGAGTACACTTCTTCATATTCTGATTTTTTCACACACAAATTGGTTGTTGTGTATGGCGCCACCAGTGAGACCAGTGAGAGTTCAGATATGAAAATCACTTTATTCCGAAAGCATATACCTCATTGGCTATTAATTAAAATGAATAAAAGAAAACTACAATAATAACTGCAGCAGCAATGTCCATGCTATTAAACTTTTCAATTCTCCTCACATAAATGTATTTCTTTCTCCAGAGCACACCACCAAATTGGGGCTATTAATAATAACAGGATGTTATATCACATCCTTTATTTGGAACAGGCACTATGACGTGATAATTATTTTTAATTTTTATGCAAACGTCATTTACACGGTTGTTGCTGACCAGAAATACCAGTGTTAAAGTTTACAAAATGAAATGTGTGAAAACTCACGCCCGTATATCTACAGTACGGACATGGCATATGTGTCGAAGCCTTTACAGGATAGATTCTGAATGCTGACACATTTACACCACCACCACCACCACATTCATGCGATCGCATCAAGTTTATAAATTCGGGTCTTTGTATTTGCATCGTTGTTCATGACACAAAGCCGCAAGCTATTTAATTTGCACACGCTCGATGAACGGAAATCAACTCAACAATGGCAGGCGCAGGGCCATTGTCTATCGTTATAGACCGGCGTTCAGGGAGCACTAAAATGTTCGACTAAATTTCTGGATGAGTACCCATTCTATACATAGTATCAACACCATTTTAAGGCACCACCCCACATCCAGAACCATCCATAATGGTTCAATTATTTTTCCACCCTATTTAACTGGACAATTTTCTGCTTCTCATAATTTTTGTAACGTACCCCCTTGACCGACCGACACCGTCCAAACAAACTTACAGTAGATATAAGGCTGAATGCTTCATACAACATCAACAACAAATGAAATGGGCGGACATCGGAGCACAGTGTTTGTATAACTACCCCCACCCCATTTGATTTTGAGCATAAACAAGTTGTTGTACAATAGCAGCAGTTTGGGGTTCATTTAGCGGTTCCTTGCATTGCAAAGTGCCGAGTAGAATAGGAAAAAGGAAACATTAAATTGATGACCGAAATACAAAAAAAAAAAAAAAACGAAAGGAAATGCCCGTCGTCGTTGGCTAGGCCCTTGTAATTTGATTAAACTCGAAGCAATCTAAAACAATGAGCAAACTCTTAAGCAGGACGTTAGCTGCCCTTGTTTATTTTTTTATTATCTCTTGTGTACCAAGGCTAACAATCGTACGTCATGAGTTAAGTAGGCACCTAGGTACATAACAATTTTACTAGAAGATTCGTCCGCTTTCCGCCTTGCTTGAAAAAATAAGCAGCACAAGGCTGCACGAAAATTGTGTATATTACGGCCGTTCATTTTTTCTTAGTTAGTATAGCTGAGTAGCTGGGCCCTATACATCATGAATATTACAACCTATGAATCTTGTAAACATTTTTACGACATGGATGAATATTTTCGTTTAAAAAGAAATTTCTTGAGCATCGCAAAATTATCATCTTAAAAAGTTTTTTGCTTCGGTTTTTTTATTTCGTAGTCAAATGAATGGCATGGTTTAGCATATAAATAGGTTAACAAGGGAGTCTGCAACACCTGACTTAATTCATTGCAAATTTTCTAGGTTAGACTTAACGTTTAACATAAAAAATATTAAAAATGTTGTTTATTAAAACCATTTTAACCCTCGTTTACAAACCGGCAAAAGTCGTGTCCACCCGAACTGGGGTCCAAATGGACCCCACGATTTTTTCTTCGAAATTTTTTTGATTTCTGACTTATATTGTTCAGTTATAGTTCTTCTGGCTATTGTATGAATTGTTTCTAAGTATTATAAATATAGCAGGGATAAAGAAATTTAAGCAGAGATGTCATTATGCAGGTATGTAGGAGGTCAGCAATAAAATTTTTCAATTTCAAAAACGATGGAAATTGCCTAATTTTGCAAATCTGGGATTCCCGCTTATCCCTTTCGATATGTCTGTTTTACGTAATTACTGATTGTAATATTGATGCATATCAATGGTAGCTCTGACCAAAGTACAGGACTTGGTCGTGGATATGATGTGGTGATGTCGTTGATGCCATCATATTTCAATTCTGGACGCAACCTCACTATTGATAATTTCTTTCTAATTTCGGTGGATTTGGCATTGAAGTTGCTGGATAAGAAGATCACTATTCTTGGCACGATTCGGAAAAACAAAAGAGATTTGCCTAAACCTTTTGTAGCGAAGGAGGTTCTTGATGAGCAGAATGAGCCTGTAAAGGTCAATAACAAAAAGCAGTATCGTCCAGTCCACTCATCCATTTTTGGATTTTCTGGAAAAATGGCGTTGGTGAGTTATGTTCCGAAGCCAAACAAACAAGTGGTATTGCTATCAACACAACATAACTGTGAGAAAGCCACTTTCGGTTATCATAGTAAGCCTGCAATGGTACTGGATTATAACAGCACGGTGGAGTCGATGTATTCGACCAAATGGTCTCAGTTTATTCATGTACACGCAAAACAAATCGCTGGCCGATGGTTGTATTCTACAACTTACTGGACATAGCAGCCCTAGCAACTGTTATCATTTTTCAACACTTCAATCCACCTAGAAGAAACAAAAAATTGTACAGAAGTGATAAACTCATCGAACTAGCGGAGGAACTGGTTGAGTCAGAATTGAATAACCGTTCTCAACATGCAACACAATCTGGCATTGGAAAATCTGCAATGGATGCTCTCTGTATTTTGGGGAGAGTTCAGGAAAAATTACCAACAGTCCCCGAAAGGCTCTCTTGTAAGAGAAGCAGATGTCACCTTTGCCCAAGAGCAGATGACAAGAAAACCAGAACCACCTGCGATGGATGTGGCAGATGTCGTTGCTCTTGCCACACTAGAACCTTATGTGTTAAATGTCTCCCGAAACTGCCCACAACTTCAAGTTAAATTCTTCTAAACATAAACTAGGCTGCTTTTAAAATAAAATAATTATTTATTAGAAAAAATATGATTTTTCATAGAATTTCAGTACTGGGGTCCAAATGGACCCCAGTTCGGGTGGACGGGTTCTTTTCACAAAAAAATCGCAGAAAAATCTGTAAACATCTGATAATCGTTTCAACTTAAGAAATGAATAAAAAATTGAATTTTGTTCACTGAGTAAAAATCCCATTTAAAAAAAATGAAAAACAAAAAAGTTATGAGTGTTCAAACATGCTCTGGGGTCCAAATGGACCCCAGTTTGTAAACTAGGGTTAAGAAAAGAAAACAAGATATTGGTTCGGTTCATTGCAAATATGGAAGGAGGTTTCTTGGTTTTTTTAACCAAGCGCAGGGAGTATTTGTTTTTCTTTTCTGTTTAGGGGATTTTTATTCGGTATTTTTTTTTTAACAAGTTAGTCAAGCTATTGAAGATTTACATTTCGACTCTTTGTCTCTTGAACATATGGTGACTGAAGATGCTTACTCAGCCACCGGTAGCTCCTTTTCGAAAATATGTCTGATAAGAACCTAGAAACTGCATATAAAGTTAACCAAGTGAATCTGTTATGCACTTGGGGTGTAAAATCAGTGCTTTTGCCATCTTTTTCTAAGAAATGTTGTTTTATTTATTAAACAAATAAAATACATAAGGTGGCGGAGTGTGAGTCCCGAAGCTAAGGACATTTCTCACAACCATGCCTTGTGAGCGATTGGAAGTGACCTACAACTTTTTGCTTTTTCCGAACTGCGATTCGAGAAATCGCTTTTCATGGCAGCGTAATTACTCACGGAGGATAAATCAATTCCTCGATGAAGGCGATAACCACGAAAACCAGTTTTTCCTTTCTGTTGTGATTTGAATACCAAATTTCCTATTCAACAGGCAGACATGCTTACCGCTACGCTAGGGATCATCACTACTCTGAAGTGACTCTGCCGCAAATGAATATTTGAAAGAGTCATTTTCACCAACTACGTGCGTCTATCTCCTAAACAGTAGAGGGATGTGAAAAAATAAACAGATAAGAATATAAAACGGCATAATTGCTTAAAGTGGGAAGATTCTGCTTACGATATTCCTCAAACCTTTTCCCCATTTTTAGCCTTGGAAAATGACAGTAACTTTTAAAATAAAGGGGTGCTAAGATTAGACAACATGGATAACCCAGTAACACTGCATTGGGATCTATGAGACAATTAATCTTAAATATTTGCAGTGTCTGAATAAATGGTAGATTATAAGACCCTAATAGACAATAATAACTTGAAAAACTACGAACTTTTGAAAAATCTGACACAATTTATATGTTGAATGGTGCTGAACACCTGGATTGGGATTAGTTGACTTCATTTAGATGTTCTTGTTTTTTATAAAAAACCTTGTAAACATTTAAAATTATAATTTCATTTGGATACATGACAAACAAACAAATTCACGAGATTAATAAATTTTCCGTGTTTTTAATTAAAAATTTTCTTTCTTTCAGGTTCGTATTTACTGATTTGGGTTTTCTGAGTAAGCATTTTTTGATTTGAATATAAAACATATAATTAGATTGTTTAATTTTCACATATTCACATTCGTTTTCGTGACAATAGAAACTTTTCATAGCAAATGTAACTTTCATCTATGTTTGAACATTTTGCTTTTATGAACTTTTTGCTACTAATGAACTTACCAAGGTGGACATTATAGCTCGGGGTGAACCTTATGTCCCAACATCTTTCGCCAAAAATCTCGATTTTGAGCGAGCTCTCTCCAGTACTGAACTATAAGTCGTTTGAGGTCTTCTTCAGCTTGATTGCGTCACGAGGTTTTCTCGAAAACACGTTAAGCCGGATTTTTGATGTCCATACGCGCTACATGCTCCAGCCATCATCGCGCAAAGTCTACTCACATACGGGATAAATGATCACTCGGAGTATTTTCCTTTCAAAACAACCAAGGGTTTACTTATTCGCTTTCGATGAGGTCCTCAACCTCAACCTTGTGAGGTTCCGGTTCCGAACGGCTAATTGAGAAAGCGGTTTTCATGGCAATGAATTTACTAACAGAGGACTTGCCAGTTCCTCGCGAAAGATGATACACGTGGAAAAACATTTTTGCTTCTGCTGGGATTCGAACCTCGAACCTCTGGGTGAGCAGGTGGACATGCTAACCATCACGCCACGGGTACCACAGTGATTGGCAACATTAATTCTCCATTTGACATGTGCACTGATGTGTCTAGAACGGATCATAAGTAAACAAATTCCAGTATTATATTGAAGTTATATCTGTCTATTGTGATGCATTTTCCAATTCGTTGATGTTCTCTGTCATTGTCTTATGACATCATATACTTAACCGTTACTGTTTAAATGCTCTCAAAAGCACTTATGACATCTCGCTTGCTTCTTCGTTTTACGTTAACGTAGTCTCAATCTTTTTTTTGACATAAAATGATTCGGTAAGTTTTTTCCCGACCTTGACGGAGCAGTTTGAAATTTAAATAATGTCATTCGTTTTTTCGAAATCGATTCACAGATGATGTAGGGTAAACGCACTAGTAGCCGGACAGTGTTAGTATCCGGACACATTGACCTTTTTTGCGATTAATAGATAAATCATACAAAAAAATTCACAAAAGTCAACAAACATGGGTCCTTCAATGTGTCCTATACATGCATGCAAAGTTTCAGGTACTCGAAATGCGTGCTTTAAGAGCTACGCGTCATTTTATTGCTTAAGGTTTGAAGGTGCGGTCTCGTTGTCGATTTAGGTAAAAAAAAAATAGTGGGAACAGTTTTTTGTAGTAAGCAATTGAACAAGTAATAATTAATTAATTTTAATGGAAACTCATTGGTTGCGTTGGAAATATGATGAACTAAAACAATTTGCAAAAAAAAAAACCAAATTTAATAAAATCTTTGCCATTATTTGTGGTGTCCGAGCACTAACACCAAAATTGAATATGTTTTTCAGTACCCAGACATGATATCCGGGTACCAACAATGTGCGATTATCATGTAGCTATTTTCAGTACCCAGACAGGGGTTGTTTCTTAAAATAATTTTTTATGGATACTGAAACAAAAGCGTTCGGATACTAGATCAGTCATTTTAAGAGACTTAATCATTGAGAGATTTAATCATTTTAAGAGACAAGCCCTGTATGGAGGATACAAAAAATGTGCGCTTGGTTTATATTTTGAGTACGCAGACATAGCTTGCCTCTTAAAATGATTGTGTACGGGTACTGAAACCAGAGCGTCTGGGTAGCTGGGTACTAAATTTTGTTGTACGGGTACTAACGCAAATGGAACTTTTCTGAATTGTTATTTTATTAATCTTAACAACGATCTCTTTGCAATTTACTTAAACGCCATATTATTGAGAAATGTCTATATTCTTATAATCAATAAAAGTTTCTGCGGTAGCATTTATGGTTACAAAATGGTTTTAAGTCAAAGTTGAGAAAAAAGTTAAGTGTCCGGGTACTAGTGCGTTAACCCTTTATCAATTTTGTATTCCCGAATTTCTTCCAAAATCTACGCAATGTGAAAATTTGGTCTACTGTGGACTTTTCTGGTAAGATTTTATTGATAAGGGCCTATCAAATTGTTGACGTGGGGCTTCAGACCTTCACATATTATACAACAGTCAAGATCTTTCATACAACGTTAAGGCACATACCTCTTAAATTGGCTGTAAAAGGTATCGATTTTTAGGATCTTAAACTTATAAAATATTAGGGTTGCGCATGATCTCTTTTATGACCATATTTTACAGATCAGCTGGTGCGTGCTCTCTTTTAACTGATTTCCCTTTAGAAGGCCCACAGTGTGACAATTCGCATAATTAGCGGGATTTAATTCAAAAATCGACATGCGCCAATGTAAACAAAAAGAAGTTTTTCTTACATCTCATTCTCCCACTAAATAACTGTAAAAAATCAAATTATGATAAAGTCAATTACAACGACAGAAAATGACCTCAAACTTCACATTAGCTGCAGTTGTTGATACGGAAGGTCAGTTCGTTAGGTAAACTAAAACTAAAAAAATGCATTTCAGTAGAAGAAAAGTAAAGTTGTCAGTGTTGTTCAAGTTGAAGGCCTTACTTTTTTAAAAGCTTAGAAAACAAGGAACAAGACTGCGTTTTAACTTTTTGCGCACAGGTGCGACACCCATACTAAATTTTTCACTTTTTAGGATGATAACCAAACTTATAGTCTATTGATTATGTCGTAAAAAAGGGCATATAAAGGAACTCGACATTGAATGGACTTTTACTGCATGAATCGATTAATTTGTTAATTTAAGAGAAAAAAAACCGAAAGTGCTATTAAATTAGAGGGTGCGATTCGGAGATATGGGTTCTAAATCATTTTCATTCGTTTTTTCAATATATCTTGAGAACGAAGCAGAATTTTGATGGAATTCCAAGGACGTTTTTTGTAGAAATCAAATTTTCCCATCGAAATGTATCTTTTAAAAAATTATAAAAAAATATTTTTTATACAAAATAATAAAACTCCCGACAAAAAAAATCACAATTTTTTCCAATTTTTGAGTTTTGTCAGTTTTTTTAATGGCATTTCTTTCTGGTTGCAGATAGGTATAAGCAATGTTTTGTAAAACAAAAAATTTCTTTAAAATGCTATATCACAAAACTTTCTATGTTTAAAATTCACTGAGAGATTGTCACTTGAACATAGACATTTCGCGTTTTTCATTCTTTTTATACTGACTGCAGTTTCTTTGTATGTAGCAAAGTTGAACCAGACCTGAACAACTGTAGTTTCCAATATTTTTGCAAATTATCAAAAAGTACAAATTTTTTGTTGGCACAAATACCACCAACACGCGATGTGTGAACTTTTTCCGGGTTAGGGTCAAAATACTCTGTGGGTCATAATACTGTATCTCAAAATACTGTATTTCAAAATTCTGTATGCACAGTTTTTTACATTCTCAACATTTTTCGAGTTCCGTAAGTAATGACATAATCAAAGACTATTATGAAAAAAGAACTTTACGAAGTTTGGATTTCTAAACTCAGAGAAAAGCGCTCGGATGCACAGGAACCGTTTACAAGGAAAACTTCGCGACATGACACGGAAACGACCTTTTGAATAGGTTGTTAATATCGTCGGATCCATGTTTGGCAAGTTTAAGATGCATACCGAAAAGAAAAACAAAAGTGGTTGAAAATGAGGTACCGCAATTATTAGATATCCCAAATAATTAAAAAAAAATATAGCTGTTGGTTATTTCTGTTGTTTTGCGTCGAAACTTTTAATGATATGTCCAAATAACTTTTTTCTGTGTATTCTTTGGAAAATTCTAATGACCATAAACCAAAAAACATGAAAAAATACATACAGTTTTCAGTGTTATTAATTTAATCCCGCTAAATCAGCGAAATGCCACACTGTGGGCCGGCGTGAATCACAATGTCGCTTTGACTTCGATGGAACATCGAGTCAGTTCGGTGGCATACGATTGTACAGCTCTACAGGCTCATTCGCATCCGTTTGTAAAGCGGAGGTGTATGGTATCCAAATGACTGAAAGCTACGTTACGAATAATAGATGGACAGGGGAAGTATCTGTATTTGCAGACAGCCAAGCTGTGTTAAAGGCCCTTCCGAACCCTCTAATCACTTTGAAAGTAATCAAGAAGTGAAAGAGTTCTCTGGATGCGGTCGGAAGACTAAATATTTTTAGTCTCGATTGGGTTCCTAGCCATTACGGCATAACTAAAAATGAGATCGCTTCTACTTCAAGATCTGAACCGTCGCTTGTTCTACCTGGGTCTTTAGTGAGGGCTTCAATCAACTATTGGATCTGTGAAGAGCACAACCGTAGCCGCCATTGGATTAAAGCAGACCAAACGTATGCTCCCGAACGTTGATAAGAAGACTGAAATTTTTTTACTATCTCCTAACAGAACATACTATATTGTTAGCGTTGCCAGCGGGCCCTTCTTTTTTGCCAAGCATTTAAGCGCGTTAGGCTTATTGATACCACACTCTGTGAATCTTGTGGAGAAGATGAGAACACTGCAGAGCACTTTCTTTGTGAATGTTCTGCTTTTTTTCGCACGAGGTAAAGATAATCGGCGCAGACATGATGAGAGCTGGTAATTTAAGTTTCTTATCATATGGCAGCGTCTTTTGGCTTCCCTAAGAACATTTGAAAATCGGGAAAGCTTTATCAAAAAAAAAGGTTTGCTGTCTGGTAGTACCATGGACTCGTATTTAGGTTTGAGTGCTCCAGCTAGCATTTTAAAAACCTTAAAAAAACGCTGGTTCGGGAACAAGACAACAACAAAACCGAAATGTCAATTCAAAGCAAACAGAAAGCACTCGCACATTACGAAGTCGAAGCAAAAGAGTGTTTGTGGTGTGTGAATCAAGTTACTCCTTCGTTGTTTTATAATAGAAAATCACATTTCCGTCTTCACTGATGGTTCCAAAACGGATGAAGGGGTAGGATCAGGTATCTTCTAAGATTACCCTACCATCAATAGATCAATAAAGCTTCCCGACTTCTGCAGTGTCTTTCAAGCAGAAGTACTCCCAATGTGCGAATCTGCAAAGCACCTAGCTACGCAAAACTTGATCAACAAAAATATTGACTTCTTCATAGACAGTCAGGCGGCCATTAAAGCTTTACCATCCTTTATCACAAAAGCCAGGCTAGTAGACAGCTGTCGCAGTAACCTTAGACTATTCAGCGAAACAAACACAGTGAGTCTAACCTGGGTTCCAGGACATCGCGGCATAATCGGTAATGAAATGGCGGATTAGCTGGCTAAAATCGGGTCAGCACTCGAATCCAGCGAAATGAACACCTCAGTTCTAATGCTACTAGAGCAAGAAACAAACAGAATCCAACATAGTCATCTTTAGAAACATGCCGAATCTCCATAAATCTTTGGCCAGATATTTCCAAGAATAAAACAGAATTTCTACTCCAGCTAAGCAGACCTCGGCTCTCTCTATTGATTGGCATTCTCACGGGCCACAATTCGTTGGGTACCCTCATGATGAGAATGGGCATTAGCACATCCGACTAATGTAGAGGATGTTAATTCCACTTCCTCTGTGAGTGTCCTAGCTTGGCCTACACTCGAAAAAAACCCTCGGAGAATACTTCTTCGATGAACTGGGCGACATCTCTAATCTCCCATTGAGCAACGTCCTGGCATTTATTCAGGGCTCCAAATAGTTCAGTGGGGGTTCCTTACCTAAATAAACCAATCACCAACCCAACCCTCTACCTCTCCAATCCTCTCACCTCCTCATCCTCTGTTTTCCCTGGTAGCACAATGGATCCTTGAGATCCAAGTGAGGTGCTGCCACTTGTGGCTGCACCCCACATGCAACCTAACCTAACCTACTTCTTCGTTCTAAAGGATCAAAGAAGGAACTTGGAACCTTCGAACACTTGTATTGTAGAATTGAGTTACGTTGTTGAGACCCTGTTTTCTGTTTGTCGAATCTCATGTAGCATCACACTGATGAAGATAAAATATCAGAACTTTTTCGTGAGCGTCGATAACGGACTTAATTTTCTTAGGCTACAACAAAAAGAAAATATAGCTCAGGATGAACTGCTTTTAGATGATAAACCAGTGTACGAGGGCACTCCATGTTGTTAATGACACCACCAAAGTGCCAAGCAATTATCCACAAAAAAAAGATCTTAGGAAAAAGCTATTATCCGACACTTCTGGAAACAGGTTTCAAATTAATTCATCAGTGATCGAGTGAGTGATTACCATTTGCCGTTTGAAATTCGCTCTTTATGACACCACATTATTCTGCTGTTTATTTATAGATTTCAATTCGTTCAAACAATGGTGAAAGAATATCGAATTGTGGTACTTAAGTACATACCTACTCAATAATGTGAGAAGTAATGCTACAAACACATAATTCAGTCACGTATCACTCGATCACGAGTGCGGTAATTAGGCCAAGATTGTTAAAATCCATAAATGTCTTACGTTGACTTTAGAAATCATAAAAAAAATTTCCTTTTTCTTTTTTGATTTGATTTCTGATCCAAACCTGAGAGTCTGAGTGTGGCCTTATCAACATCACCCTTCGATAAATTAATCTTAACTCAATGTAATTAAAATAATTGTACCTCTGTTGAATCTGAATATGTAAAGTTAAAAATGCCAATTTTTATCATCTTGACGTTGCATTTTAAACTACCAAACCCGCAGTTTTCTAAAAAAAATTTAATAATTAACAGCACTTCATTTAACTGCAATCATAAATGATCAATTTGTGTTAATCACTTTAATTGAATTTAACCAGCAAAAAAAAAAAAAAAATACGCAACAAGCTTCATACACAAATCCACACGCCACTGCCGGAAACATCAATTTACACTTTAGTTTGGTTATAACCAACCGTAATCGGTTAAACTGTCGATAGATAGCCATAGAGTGCATTTTATTTTTATATTTATGCTTTCATTTTTACAGACATCAAACACACACACAACTAACAACTCATGCACAATTTTTTCAACATTTAATTGTCAGTTTATTATGTACTTCAATGAATATTCGTGAAGCAAACATTTGATTGGACTCTCACCCGCGTATAAACGCATCGATAGGAATTTTATTAAAATAAAAAATAATTAAATTAAATTCTACCAAGCCTTCAGAAAATCATCAGCATAATGTAAATAGTCGAATTGAATGGCTGAGGCAAATCATATTGTAAAGACACAAGCAAACAACGCCGACATAATCAACAACCGCAATATTCATGTGATGAAATTATCATTAAATTAATTTTTTTTTATATATAATTATTGTGGTGTAATTTTTATGTTTCTCTTTTATGGACTCAGTCTCGCTTGACTTCAGATTCTTTTTTATTTGTTTTTTGTCAGTTATTTGGAAAGGAGTCAATGATTGTTATGTAATTTAATTGTAATTCTTGTGGGGATTTAATTTAATGATTACTTTTAATTGTGTGGTTCAACTTCTAAGAGAATTCTTTCATTTTTATTGTACTCATCGGGTTTTCAAGCCCATTGACAAGCACTTTACTCTCGAGTTTCACTACTCGAAATCTTATAAGTATTGTTCTGATGACTCCACCAACTATCTTCTCGAAGACCTAAATGAGTTATACGAAAACGATTCAGTCCCAATATGCTTTAATTCGTCTGTTATTCTTCCAGTTTTCATAAAAAGGACCCGAACATGGTTGACAAATATAGGGGTATCTCACTGCTAAATACTGTTGTAAGGAAGTATTTTATATAAACGTCTCACGAATTCGGTGGAAGAGCATCAGATTCTCAGTGAATGTCAAGCTGGATTCCTTCCAAGCTACTCCACTGTTGACCAAGTTCTTACACTTAGTACTATTGTAGACATTTATCGTTCTGAAGGCAAAAACATCTATGCATATTTTGAAGACTTCTAATCCGCATTTGATAGCGTTGATCGTGATTTAATGTTTTATAAACTGTCTGCATCAAGACTTCCCTTTAAAATGCTGAAAAGATTTAAAAAAATACCATAACTGTACTGCAAAGGTTTGGAATGGCGTCAAAATGTCAGAAAGTTTCGCAACCACATCAGGATTGAGGCAGGGATGCGTCTTAAGTACTCTCCTTTTCTCCATTTATATAAATGATATATGTACATAGTATCCTATCTTAATGGAGGGATCGAAATAAGTGGAACTAAAATCAAAGCTTTGATGTAAGCTGATGATATAGTTCTGTGAGCCTATAAATCTTTAGATGATGATAAATAAAACTTCACTTAGCAGAAAAATTAAAAACTGCGAAAATTGCCATAAACACAACATGGGCCTTATTTCATAAACATTGACAATAGCGACAAGTGACAGGTGACAATTTGTAAATGACAACTAGGAAATCGTCTTTATTCTGTCCCATAGAAAAATTTACAATTTTGTTGAATTGTCGGGAAATCTGCGACAATAAATTGTCCTAATTTCGTCTCATAAAAAAATTGTCATGACAATGAATTGTCAGGGATTTTTTTAAAATTGTCATAAATTCCCCGACAAATTTGTAGTGACAATTTTTATATTGAACAGAAAAAGTTATACAAATTACAATTTTGTCAGTATGTAATGGTTTTTTCTGCCAGTCAACAGCAATGGTCAACATCAAGTAGCAGTAATGGTAACAGTGTCAAGTTACGAGCATTGGTCGACCCAGGCTCTCAAGCTACATTAATTACTGAATCAACAGTTGAACTATTGGGTCTTTAGAAAACGAAGGTGAATGTTGAAGTGTGTGGCATAGGCGCAACGAAAGCTGGCACTTCACACCACAAGGTGGAAGTAATGATTACCAGAATTCAAACTGCAAGTAGAAGCTCTGGTCTTACCGAAATTGAAAAACCAGCTACTATCAAATAAATTCAAGCACAAAAATCAATGAAATTTGCAGATATTAGAGTTTGCAGATCCAACATATAATAATCCTGGATCAATTGACATGATCATCGGTACTGACACATTTGGAAATGTCATTAGGAATGCTGAAAATCTGCTCATAGCCCAAAGATCACACTTAGGATGGCTGATATCAGGACGAACTATGCATAAAAAGTGTAATGACAATAACAGTGTCACTGGGCTAATAGTTCAAAAAGAAGTTGACGAGCAGCTGGAAAAATTCTGGGAGCTGGAGGAAGTTTCACATCCAAGGCTGCAAACAGAATTGGAGAAAGAATGTGAAACTTTCTACACATTTTCGGAAGCAACCTTGAGTTCAAGTTTTCTTAATGTTTGTGTTTGTATTTGGTTGGCGTTTGCCGTTTTATCCCTAGAGCCTGATGAATGAGAGGGAGTAGAAGTTATGGCCTCCAAACTCCCCTTCAGTGCTTCATACATCTCCTTAACTCTCTCAAAAGTTTTTCGTGATTTTCTTGGAGCGAACAAAGAATTGATATAGATCAAAGGTAAAATTGGACCCAGAACAGAACCTTGGGGTATACCAATATTAAGGAACATTTGTCGACTTCTTATCCCATCGATTTTTACTCTCTGCGATCTCTTACTTATATAGGATTTAAACCAATCAAGCATAAAACCACGAAAGCCTTTTCTAATTTATTCAACAAAATAGTGTGGTTGACCGTGTCAAACGCTTTTGTAATGTCTACAAACAAAGCTGCCGTATTCCTTTCTTATCGAGATTAGACATAATATGATCACAGAACTGTAGCAGAGTATCTTCTGTAGACTTCCCTCTTTGAAAACCAAATTGTAGAGGACTAAAAAACCTAGTTTTTTTTTTAAATTTGACTACTCTAGCCTTAACAAGTTTTTCAAAGACTTTACTGAAAACAGGCAGTAGTGAGATGGGCCTATAATTTTTTATGTCACTTGCAGAACCTTTTTTTAACAAGGGTACAACATCAGCGCACTTAAGACCTTCGGGGGACACACCAATTGAAAATAAATGACAGGATATTGATTAAGAAAAATGCAATTTTTTTAACAACCAGACTCGAAATACCATCAGCACCGCTGGAGCTAGAATTTTTCAAACTGCCAATAGTTTCAAGTTCTCAAGAGGAGTTATGGACTCGAAAACAAAACTATTACCTTGCATCTGTTCTGTTCTGCAAACAGACAAGCAGACTGCAGACAGAACAAAGAGGTTGTGAGGAACAAGTATGTAAATTGTTTGCTACATTAGTAAAACAGCTGTTAAATGAGTCGGCAATTTTGAGTTTGTCAGTTATATCGCAACCGTCAATGCATAACGATTTAATGTTACTTGAACACGAAGGTTTGTTTAGTAAGCTATTTATTATTTTCCATTCACCCTTAGGTTACCCTTAGAAGAATTTAGTTGAGATCTATAGTAGTTGTCCCTGCGTTTGACACACAATTTCTTATATTTTTGTTTTAGGCTTACGTTATTTGTGTTCTTATTACACTTATTTCGTAGTTTGTTTTTACCTTTAATTTTATTTACTAGATACTTCGAAATTGGACTTCGAAACCTTGGAGGTTTAAGCCTTTTATCAGTCTTCTTTGGTGGCACAAGCGAAGAGCAATCAAATATGTGTTTATTAAGACAGTCAATTAAAGCCGAGTATGAAGACGAAGCATCTACACTTGAAAATACACACTCCAAAAATTCATAAAGCAAAAGATTCTTAAGCTTATCAAAATTTATTTTAATTGATTCTTTGAAATTTTGCAATTTGTCACTTTTTTTAATGAAAAATTTCGCGTCGCATATAGTTTCTTCAAGCTAAATTCAGTCTCTTGCATACATTGAAAGAAATTTGTCATATTTTGACAATGACAATGACAATGACAAAATTTTCACGACAAATTTATCAGATAGTGACGAAAATGTCACGACAAATTGATCACAGTCTGACAGCGACAAATTTGTCACTACAAAATTGTCATTTACGACCTGTCAATGCGATATGAAATGGAAATTTTTCAGATAACTGCGACAAGTTTGTAGAAATGTCACTTGTCAATGTTCATGAAATTGTCAACATGTATGAAGATATAGGACTCCGAGCGAAATACCAAATCTTCGATGCTACAGCGAGGCCGGTTATGTTGTATCTACGCAGCCCAAGTTTGGGGATACCTTTAAAATGAAAGTGTGCAGCAGCTGATCAGATTCATTCTGCAAAAAGTATTGCTCCTTCCCTTGACCACGCCCACTTATATGTTGCACATCGAAACAGGAATGCTATAAATGTTCATCTCTTCACTGAAGCTCCATTTTGATTACGTCCTTAAAGTGTTTAGCATGAAAGAAGCTCGCTTACCTAAAATAGGTAGCAACGCATGCTCGCATCAAAATAACCAAATTTCTTTGAAAAATGAAAGGAACTAGCGGAGGGTGTAGGATATTCTCTTAACCTTACGGAAGTTAGTCTAAGACAAACCAAAGAAGAGCCTTACAATGTACCGCAGGCTCTTGCTGAAAAAATGCATAAAGCCTTTATTGAATAGGCTAGGTAATACAAATATTTGGAAAAGCATCATGCAAGTTATGCACAAAGATCTGTTACAAAAGAAAGAAACCGTTAGCTTCTTGACATGTCACCAAATAAAAGCGCAGCTTGCTCTTTAAAAACGAGTTCCGTTTTTAATTTCTGATATGGTTCTATCAAATGCCATCATTATTTCTTTACAAAATAGTTGAACAGGTTGGAATGTTTGTATTTTTAATTTTTTTTTTATTTTACATTTCAAATAATCTGGCTCATTTGGTCTGTATGGGATACATCTGGAGTGCAGTCGAACATTATCGTGTTGTATTTGGTTTCTTTGATCTCATTTAAAATCTTATTTCAACTGTTTTTGCCATTATGTCAATCATTTCAGTAATTTTTTCCACTCCTTGCCAATTGCCTGGGTCCGTCAAATCAAATTCGGTTTTTTTTGCTCTTCATCCGACTCCGAGTGCGGGTACTTAGATCTTTCGTACTCTGGCTGTGTTTTTTCTGGTTCTGGTTGCTCTTCGCACAAATAAAATAATTTTGAAGTTTACATTGTGAAATCAGACTGTGAAAAATCTTGATCCTTTTGATCTTGCCCGAGAACATGCGAGAAACATCCTTTATTTCAATATCAACTTCGGAAGATGCAGCAGATACTGGCGGATCACCCCCCCCCCCCCCCCGCGAAGCTAATTTTTCGTATTATCTGCATATTGTTCTCCTTGCGTCTTCTTATATTTAGCATTTTTTTCGATAGCTTTTTTCTTAGCGCGCTCATAATTACAAACTGTGAACGAAAATATTCAATTTCAATCTAAAAAATATTTTTAAATTGAATCGAAAAAGAAGATCATTGTATGGAATAATAAAATTTGAAATACAATTTCACTAACACCACAATTTAAAAGCAGAGAAATGATAATGATTTTTAGGTGTAACTAGAACAGGACTTAATCACGGACGGATACGGATAGGTAGTTTAAAAAAAAACTAACCTTGAAAAGCATTCGATGAACTGTGATAGATTTATTGATATGACAATAGCACAATCAGTGTGATGATCGACAAGAAAGTACAAAATAGAAATAAAAATAAAAAAGTAGCTTTTTTTCGCTTGCAACCCCCGTTACCTGCACGACGCACGAGATACGCTGGGTCCGGTAATGAATAGTGTGAAATGGTTTTGATGCTCTTTTTGTGTGATGTTTGGTTCAGGGAGCTATGACTCACGGTCGCAAACACGAGTGCTGCAGCGCTCGGTGATTCTTGTGGGAATTTTGAACTTGTCTTTGCGCCACCCCCTAAACTAGCTGCCCGGGGCATGGGCTTCGGCTTGCCCCCCCCCCCCTATATCCGGGGTTGGTCTGCCCCATACTAACAGAATTAAAAAAACTACACTTGGGAAATCGAACTACGAAACGGGTAAAGCTCTTCAAATACTGAACGGTCGAGACTGGACTGCTCTTATCAATTTTGTGAAAACTGCGCTACAATATCGAAACCAAATATTAAATGAAGCGTTTTAATTTATATAAATATGTTACTTTGTGCACCTTTTTTTCTTTTTGGTTTTATTTTAAACTTGTTATTCTGGCAGACGGCTTTTGTCATGTCGTAAAAGATTTGTAAACTGAACTTGTAAGTCATAAGCTTTTGTAATAAATTTTACTACTACTACTACTACTACTACTCGAAAGTTAAGAGCTTTGTTTTTTTTTAGAGCTGCTCGGTAATAGGTAGTGGTCTTGAGCAATCAATGGAAAATGGGTTCGTAATGGTAAAAATTCAGAAGGTTGACAGTGGCCTTCAAATAGAAAACGTACATTGAAGAAACTAAAGCAACACAGCTAATTAAACCAATCAAAAACGGAAGCGTTTTGATGAGGAATCAGGAAGGGGGCCGATGGAGTGCTTACACCAATAAGAGATTCAAACGCTAATGAATTAATTTATTTTAGGTTTGATTGTATAGGCAACTACTTCAGAATTTACCTTTATCGGGTAAATATTTCCATAAATTTCCCTCATGTCAATGAGGATGTGTACCTAGTGACTCTTGTTATTATTTTTGTTTTCCGTGTCTCTAGTTAAAACCAACATCCGTGGTATGATAACAAGCAACGAAAGACCAAGACCACTCCTATAGAATGGCCTGCAAAGAATTTTTGATTATGGCAAGGATCCTATTTTGAGACAGAGAATTTACATTTTTGGTATTCCAGATCTTGTGCTTCACTCAAGTGTACTATTGTAATTCCGATTCCGATGGGAAATTCTATCGAATGATATATACAAATACACAGGCACAAACACACACACGCACTGACAATGAGACAGGAATAAAATAGATTTCATGGCATCGTCTTCATCCATCTCAATAATATGTAGATATAGCTTAAGGGATATGCTATAGGCTTTTGCTTGCATAAAGTTTAGGGATACACTCAGAAATGTTGTGGGTTTGCTATGTTGTGTGGCTTACTTCAATGAAAATTATATGTATTCAAATGATTGTCTATACATCTACATATACGTATATATACGTACGCGGCCAATGCCAGAGTTGAGGTAATTTAATTCATGTGGAATCTTTCTTGGGGACCCAACCCGAATCCCGACGGGTCCTCATAACGAAAAAGGATTTCCCAATAAAAATATTCGTTTTGCTTTGTTTTAGATCTCCACCGAGAGAGAGTGAGAGACCGAATAAAAGGACTTTAAGTTGAATTTAAGTTCATCACTATTTTTGTGGGTATTTTAAATTGAAACAAGAACAAATTATTTCTACATCAAGATGTGCTGCATGCAAAGATAAAAATAAGCTCAAATCTAATTAGCATAAGCAAAAAATGAAAACGCCTGTTCAATTCATAAGACGAAACAAACACTCAATCCATCTCCGGATCTTCCAAGGATATATGAATAAAATATTATATCCAATTGGCTAACGGTGCCAATTAAAAACCCACAACTGGATATCCAAAGATAAAACAAAAATTTCATTCAAAATTCTTATTTAAGATTGAAGTTTGGAAATTCAAATTATTATTTTGATATTATCAAAGGAACCACTAGATCATTAGGCCCATAGCAAAGAAAAGCGAAATCAACAAAAGTTTGCACAAAAAAAATTAAAAGAAAACACACCAAAAAATATCCCATCCATGTGATGCGGTGGATGCTGCCGATGATGCTGGAAGCTGATGCTGTGAAAAACACGCTAATTAATTATTTACACTAATTAGGTTTTTATTCCCTTCGAAGCGGCACTGAGCGCCATGCCGCGTATTCTATGGCAAAGCAATAGAAAAGAAAATTCACTGAAAAACCAATTTCAAAACATTTGAGTTAACAAATGTTGCGTCGTGGCCACTTAAGAACTTTGTGATGAAAGGATTACAAGAAAGAGAGACGGTTTTTTTGTTTTTGTTTTTGTTTTTGTTTTTGAAAGGAACACACCCGAAAAGCCTTTGGGTGAGCTGTAATTAATTATTTTGCTTAAAGAAAACCTTTCAATAAAATTAATTTACCTTTTCCTCCTCCAAACAAATTTAAGATTAATTTTCATTGTGTAAATTCGTTTTTTGTTTTGTTTTATTTTCGCAATGTTAGAAAGTAAGTGTGATACGGCACAGTGAGTTAGGCTATGATCTTGAGTTCAAATGAAGGAATCATGCTCGACAGGCACGAGGGTAATGACACATGGATTTTGAATTGAAAAATGAAAAGAGAAACATTACGGACTAACGAAAGCATGTTGCTTCTTAAAATTTTGAAATTGAGGTACTTTACTTCTTGGGGGTGTTCTGAGATCTTGTTTTAACAATTTGGAGTCCTTTTACCGTCTAAGTCTTTGCTTTGTCACCATTTATTTATTTTAGCGTTAATGTGTTATTTAAAATACTCCAAGCAATAGATGAAAGAATGGATAAATTTTTCAGAAATTTAATTTGAAACACAACCTAGCTATACATTCGTCTCCGTGTGCATCGAAGTGTATCACGAACAGATTGACGGAATTTCTTTATTTACCGCAGGTGAGATACATAGAATCTTATGAGCGTTTTGGTGGGCCTGTCGATTCTTACATTTCGGTATTTGCTTCGACAACGATTTTGATTGTCGGTTGAGATCTTCATCCACTTGATTGCGCCAGCTAAGACGAGGTTTTCCCCTTCCGCGATTTCCCTACAATGTGCTTTCGAAAACCCATGCGTTTGGGTTCATCCGCCCTATATGGCAAGCTCTGAGTACTCTTCTCGCTATGCTAGGGTTTCCAGAACATCTCTTTAAAAGAGAACATGTTCTCTTTCTGAATTCAGATCTATTTTGCACTCTCTTTTTTTCAAAAATTCTTTTTTTGTCCTCTTTTTGTTTTATGTCCTCTATTTAGTCTCTTTTTCTATTTTTCAAAACATAAAATGAACAAGAGATCAAATTGAATTCCATGCGGCAACACTTTTGACAGTTCGACCTTTTCCACACAAGATGTAATTCCAGCTCAACTCAACTAATACCCTCAACTATTGCATGTAAACGAGGTATTTACTACTTGACGAAAATAATGTCGATTTCCTTTGCAAAAACAAAAGCACTATAAAAAAGTGCTTTTTTTCGTGCTCACTGGAACAAAAAAGACAAAATTCTTTTTTTATCATTGTATGTGTGCTATTTTTGACAGTCAACTCTTCCCGTTTGTTTTGTTCTGCAATTTATATAGAAAGAATGTCTCCGAAACTTTATTAATAAGTGCACTAGAACGAAACTTCCTCATCCGAATAATTAATTGTACACAACACTTTGAACAAAATTATTTACAGAATGCCTTTCGTTTTGTGTAAGCAATTTCAGAATTTCAAACACTTCTTCGTCAGAATCGGAACTAGATGACGACATATAAATATGTATATTGACAATTTCTGCTAAAACTCAGCGATCCATTTTCACAAAACAGTTTATAGTTTATTTTCTATTATCTCTCTTTCACAGTCCTTTAACCAAAAATGCAAAATAATTCAACTGCAAAGTGGTAAACGTCAAATGTTTTGTGTTGGTGTACGATGTACGTGAAAGTGCGTGTAAATCTTGCCCCTGAATCGAGATTCATAAAAGTGCTTTTTCGGGGCAAAAAAAAGTGATCTAGTGCCTACATGTAACGTATTGCGAGCAAAAAAGCACTTTTAAAAGTGCTTTTGTGTACCACTGGAAATCGACATAAGATCGATTACGCTTGCTCTACTCTAACCACTACCAGACTATCTACTTGTTTTGTTTTTGTTTGTCTGTTCTCTAGTGTGGCAGCCGCGGCGGTGGTGTTTCGTTCTTGTCCTCTGTCAAAACAATTCGTAAGCTTATTTGTGAAAAATATAATTGAAGTAGCTTTTCAAATTAAATACCTACAATTAAATTAACAGGTGATGAGCAAACGAAAGTGTATATTTAACCAACAGCTTCAAAAGAACTTCAAACAATTTACGGCAAAAGAAAACTACCAAAAACATGAAGCATTTTGCACTATTTGCGAAACGAAAGTTTCCGTAGCCAACAAAGGACGTTATGATTTGGAACAACATTTATCATCAAAAAAACATAAAAGTGCAGTGCAAGCAGGTGAAATGTCCACACAACTTCCTTCATTATTTGTTCCAAGAAATACTAAACTCGATGACAAAGTTGCTGCTGCCGAGGGAACATTAGCTTTTCATGCTCTCAAGCATCATTACAGTTTCTTGTCAACAGATTGTTCCAGTAAATTGTTCAAAGAATTGTTTAATGATTCCGATGTAGCCAAACGCATTTCATCAGCTCACACAAAAACCAGAGCAATACAAAAACATGTCATAGCACCATTTTGCATGGAGAGTGTTTTCCATGCTATCGCCGAAACGCCATTCTTGTCAGTGTCAACAGATGGGAGCAATCATGGCAACATAAAAATTTTTCCTGTATTGGTGCAATATTTCAACAAAAAAACCGGCATCGAAACCAAACTAATTCATTTAGATAAATTGTCAAATGAAAACTCAGAGACAATTTCAAATTTTATCATAGATTCCTTAAAAAAGTTAGATATAGATAAAAAGTGTATTGCGTTCAGTGCGGATAATTGCAATACAAATTTTGGTGGCTTGAAGAGAGCAGGAGTAAACAATGTGTTTTCTAGACTTAAGGCTGGAATGCAGAGAGATTTAATTGGTATCGGGTGTCCTGTTCACATAATATCAAATGCAGCTAAACAAGGCTTCGACACATTTTCAATTGACATTGAAATAACTGTTATCAAAATATATAATTATTTCGCGATATACACAATAAGAGCAGAAAACTTGAAAGAATTTTGTGCTTCGCTTGAAGTTGAATACAAGGATTTGCTACGGCATTGTACCACTAGATGGCTATCTTTATTTCCCGCTATTAATAGGATCTTGCAAGTTTATCCGGCTTTAAAATCATATTTTTTATCCAATGACAATTGTCCCGCTCTTTTGAAAAGGTTTTTTGAATCAAATTTATCTGAAGCATTTTTATATTTTGTGCATTCTCTTGCTTTTTTGTTCACTGAAAAAGCTAAAGAGATGGAAAAAGAAAAAAATTCACTTTTAGAAATTTCAACGATTTTAGATTCCCTGCAAATAAATTTAAGAAATAGATATGATCAGTCTTTTCTGCCTCTGAGTACTAAATCTATTCTTAACAACTTATCTAAAATCGGTTTTGAAAGTGAAGTAGATTTCTTCAAGAAAGAATGTTTCATATGTTATAAGAAATGTTTCGAATATATTGAAAAATGGACAGATCAATTTAAAGAATTCCAATGTTTTCATTGGATGCAATTGGAAGAAAAAACAGTATGGACAGATGTAGAAAATTGCTGCCAATATTTAATTTTAAAACATGTTTCAATAGACGATGCTAAACTTTTCGACCAAATTTGCAACCTTAACAACTTTTTAGAGGGTAAGCTACAATCTGAAGATTTTAAGAAAAAAAGTTGTGTTGAAAAATGGACAAATTTTTTTCGTTCTTCAAATAATGATGAATTTTATTCAGAAATATTGAAAATTTGTCAATTTTACTTTTGTATACCGGGACAAAATGTTAACGTTGAGAGAATTTTTTCTATGATGGGTTCTCATTGGACCAAGGAGAGGAACCGTTTAAAAGTTGGAAGCATTAAATCAATTTTGCTAGTAGCTTATAATCTAAGAGATTTAAACTGTCAACAGTTTTATAATAAATTTTTGAATGAAAAGAAATTTTTATCGCAGATACGAAGTTCTGTTAAATATGACACATCAGACGAAGAAGAGGTATAATTTTTAAAAGTTTTTATGTTTATTTGTATTTTCGAATGAAATCGTTTGTGTTTTATTAATTGTTCCTTAAAATTATACCTATATAAGATTCCGAAAAATGAACTGAATTTCCTAATATATTTATTTGTTTTAGTAACAAGTGTACCTTTATAACATAAACTGACTGTGTTAATAAATCAATAATTTATGAAACGTTGCTTGATTTTTTTTAATTGTGAATTTGGAGAAAGCGGAGGTAGGGGGGCCATGGATTGGATCGAGGTAAATTGAAAATGTTCTCTTTTTTTTCATTTGCTTTATGGAAACCCTACGCTATGCCCATTTCGAGGTAAAGCTCATACAGCTCTTCTTCTCTACAAATTGTCTTCGCATACTGGACCAAAGATCATTCGGAGAATTTTTCTTTCAAAATAATCAAGGGCTTCTTAATACGCTTTCGATAACCTCAAATCTTCTGTGTCGTAAAGCAGGACTGGGATCATTAAGATCTTATACAAGGTTACCTCGAATTTTCTGGAGAGGGTTTTGTTTCTCAATTGCATTCCTAACCAAAGAATGTAACGGTTGGCAAGAGTTATTCTCCGTTTGATCTCCGCACTGAAGTTGTTGTCCGTGTCTACAGCGGATCCTAGGTAGACGAAGTCCTGTACTACCTCGAAGTCCAATTCGTCGATGTTAAGTGTCCTTGTTTGATGACAACATATACTTCGTTTTGCCCTCATTAAACATCAAACCCATTTTTGCCACTTCTGTTTCAGTACTCGCAAAAGCACCTATGACATCACGATTATTTCTTCCCATTACGTCAATATCGTCTGCATAGGCGAGTAATTGTACAGACTTTTGAGAGATTGTTCCTCTGGTGTTGACATTGGAGTTTTTTACAATCCTTTCAAGTATGTTTTGAAGAAATCGCCGGAATTCGTGTCATCATCGTCGCTAAGCTGTCTGCAGAAGTGATTTTACCAGATCCGGTGTTCTTCCCTTCTTATCTCCTTGTCAATTTCGTTATACTTATCGTAAGCAGCCCTTGTTCGTTTTTGCATCAGCATTCGTGGTGCTTTTTGTTTAGTCTGCATTTGCCTGCCTGCATTCTTCATCGAACCATGGGTTTCGTTTTGGGGGCCGAGTGAAACCCAGAACCTCAGAGGCATCGGTTTAGATGCCTTCTTGGCATTTTTGCCACTGGTCTTCAATGCTTAATGCTGGCGGCATAAGATTCAATGCTAGTTGGAGGAACACTATATTGGAGAAGGCACTGGCAATCTCCTGCGATTGAAGCTTTCCGACGTCATATCTTTGCACAGCATTGGTTCGTATGAGTCGTAAACATGATTTCTCAATCGTACCTTGGCTACAACTAGGTAGTGGTCCGAGTCAAAGTTGGCCCCTTGGAAAGTTCGGACATCTAACACACTGCAAGAGTTCCTTGTGTCGATCGCAACATGATCAATTTGGTTGACGGTGGATTGATCTGAGGATGAATTTTGAGATGCGGAAAGTGTGTATGTACTACTTACAACAAGATTTAGCCCCGCAGCACAATCGATTAGCCTCAATCCGTTTTCGGAGGTTTTGTCATGGAGGCTGTGCTTACCGATTTTAGGTATTTCCAAAGATGTCTTCCTTAAATCGCCAAGAACGATTTTCACGTCGTGTCTATATGAGACCCAAAATTCATTCTTGAGTCTATAGTAAGACCTAGATACTTAAATTCTATAACCTTCTCGCTAAAGAAACATTTATCATCACAGATTTCATCACAATCTTATGTGTTAGATGATGTAACTGATGAGCAAAAACATATACACATTTTGAACATTTCGCATTCAGGACTATGGAAATAAATATTGACATTGGGCTCATAACTATGTTATCAACTAAGAACCGAATCCTCAAAAGATTACGATCCCAATTTATGTTGGCGATCAAATCAAGACGACTATCTGAATCATATGAGAAGCCTACGTCATCAGCGAAAGCAGTAGGTGTACCTTTGAAACTAAGTTCAAACAAGGAATTTTTATAAATGAGAAATAGAATTGGACCAAGCACTGAACGTTGTGGTACCCCTAAGTTTAGTATCATTTTATCACTCCTGATTTCATCCAATTTTACTCTTTGAGATCTGTTTGATAAAAAGGATCTAAACCATTCCAGCATCAAACCACGGAACCCTGCCTTTTCAAGTTTTTTCAGAAGGATGACATGATTAACCATGTCAAATGCTTTGATAATGTCAATGAACAATCCAATTATCAAGGTTAAACATTTCTTCACCACAAACAAAGCTTTAAAAGTGCATCTTCAGTTGATTTACCGCTTGGGAAACCAAATTGAAATGTATGAAAAAATTCATTTCTCATTAGATAATCCAATACTCTATTTTTAACAAGCTTCTCGAAAATCTTGCTTATTACAGGAAGAAGGGAGATTGGTCTGTAATTGGAGATTTCTGTAGTAGAACCTTTTTTGAATAAAGGAACAACATCCGCGCATTTCAAGACTTCAATAAATACTCCTTCAAAGACGCAACGATTAAAAGTGTATGACAGTATGTCAACCAAAAAGCAAGCTACTTCCTTTAAACATTTGCTAGAAATACCATCTATTAAACATTACTGTGTATTTTTAAGAGAGCCAATAGTTTTCAGGACTTCAAACGTACAAAAAGGTTTAAACACAAAACTGCTACAGACTGTCGGTTCATCAAAAAACATTGTTGTCAAACAGCTGGGACACAGAGATGGCATAGGACATGATTGAAGATTGGCAGCAATGTTAGTAAGAGAGGAGTTGTGCAGTCAGTCATTACTCGCAGAGCATCATAGTGTTGATCGTCCATATTCTCTTAAAGGCTTATCAACGCTCTAATCCACTAGATGGGGACTAGAGGGTGAACACTGATTTTCGGGGGTCTGAGTGTGTCAGCCTCCGTTTGCTGACAGCCACATCTTACCTCACCTTACCTATGAGACACAACGTCGTCCAAATGGCTGCATCGGCTGCCTAAAAAGTAGCTTGTTTTATCATTCCAGTTACTAAAGACCTTGCTGGTTTCGGGCTATAGATCACGGATGTCTTGGTTGATATTTACGATTAGTTCTTGAACAATTTTCGGATTGTGAGCAAAAAATTGGCTTCTCACCTTGCTCTACAAAAAAGACCAATGTTGTCAAATCACTTCACGTAGACACGGTCGACGGCGATGGGTGCTTCAACCAAACTGGTCAAAACCGGACCAATACTTCTTTTCAAAAGATGCTGTTTAATACACACCACTTGCTTTGCAAACACCTTTTCAATATTCCTCAGCGTTGTTCAATCATCAATCAACATATATCTCCGCGGAGGTATGATACTGTCTATCTGTCAAGAATTCGAGCGAGAACCAGCTGTCAGTTTTGTGTGGTAATGGCTGAGCTTATTCAAAAACTACTGAGGTGAGACAAAAATGTTGCAGTTGTAAAGAGTAACAGAGTGTCTTTTGCACGCCTTAGCCCCCAAATCTTGAAGAACAGTTTTTTTTTCAGTTACTGCTGCTCTCAAAATGTAGAAATTTACTTTCTTTTTTTTTCTAAATGAAAAAAAATTTAAAGGTCTCTTCAATTAAATCAATTTATTGATTTATCAGACAATAGCAGACAATAGAAACCAAAAAAGACAAATAAGTACGCAAAAACCAAAGAAAGTAACTCTGATCAAAATGGACCAGCAAAACCTCTCATTTAGCGACAGGAAAACTAAAAAAAAAACAAAACACCTTAATTGAAAAATCTCTGAACAGAATAACCAAAGAGTCCCAATTCCACAAATGGATTCAACAAAATTTCGATACATTTCTAGTAAAATCACTCATGTGATTGCCAAATACCAACCATCAACAGTCGAATAAATCTCTTAACGTTTATAGGGAGGATATCCGGTTTGTTTGTTTGTTAAGTAACCATACACCAGATGAATCTACTGCCTACCTTAATAATTCCTTTATAGAATAAAAAAAAGGACACAAAAACTGTCCACAATATATCTCCTGTTCAAATCTATGAATTTATTAGCTGCTGACAAGGCATTTTGTAAAAAGCCGCTACATGAATGCAAATCGGCCGTCCTAAGTTCCGTTGTTGCCGTGAATCAAGTTCTTTTTTTTCTTCTTTACATTTTTGTTTTTCATCAGCTGTTCCTTGCTTGTAAAATGCACGGTATGTATAAATCTACGTACATAAAAAAAAAAACACCAAATAGGGTATGAGATGACCAGTTTAGTTTGCCCATGGCGGAAGTAATTTGTCATTTTGCCAGTCAGTGGAGAGTGCTGATATTCAAAGGCATGCAGTGGGTGAGACGAGGAGGTTCGCTGTTTGGTATTGGTATAGACTATAGAGTCAGTTATTTATTCACTAAGCGAATGAAAAGCTTTTGAGTAATTTCCCATACTACGTGATGTATATTTGGATCAGTATAGTGGCAGTGTGGATGGCTGCTTTTGAATACGAAACAAGAAAACAAGAGGAGCATAGTAATCAAGATTCTCTTGAAATATACAAACATAATATACATACGACAAAATTTATTAAGGAAAACAACTTGATTAGACTTTTTTTCATTCTTTTTCTTTTTAAACTGAATACATTTTGATGATGAAGGAGCTCATTCACGGATTTCTATCTTTATTAGGATTTCAATTTCGTTGCTTATAGAAAAGGTATACCTACATCCTACAATAAGGGGTGGGGAAGAGAAGGTGTGTGTTTGGAAGTCGTTTGGATTATTCATTTAAGTGCAAATATATTTCTTAAGACTTCGTAGATAATAACAAGAGCACTGAAGTAGACAAAGATAATTTCGTTAAGTTTGTGGGTTTTTGTGATGGTTTTAGACTTGAGAGGACGGTAGGAACCTTATCGTAGAAGATGAAGCTGACACAAGCTATGATAAATCTTTGCATGGTTTTTGCTTGCCTTATAATCTTTATAACAAGACCAGTGATGAAAAGATTACTTTTTGAAGAAGAAGTCTACTTTTTTCTGGACTTGACAATTTCTTCAACTTTGATTTGCTCAAACGTGTCTGAAACTGGCTCCTTTTGAGGTGCCATTTTGTTAAAGGAAACTTCGTGTTAAGCCTGGTATCTTTCCAAGCAATTTCAATAGAATGGAGCTATTTTCCAATTTTTTGACATAAAAATAATAATAAATAAATAGGGTTGCGCAATAGAGCAAGAAGCCCCTGGGCGTAGTGCATTTCTCACAACAATGCCTTGTGAGGGAATGGAGGGGACCTACGACTTTATGCCGGATCCGAACGGCTAATCGAGAAAGCGCTTTTCATGGTATGAATTTACATATATATATATATATATTTTATTTTTCGTTTAATATTTTTACAAAGGTTTGTCACCGCATATTTTACAATAAAGAGATATGATAGCTGTTATCTTTCTTCTTAAATATTATCTTTTATTATTTTTAAATTAACGAGTTATATATTTAATATATTCTTGAAGGAAACACGAACAAAACCTTCATACAAAAAGTTATGAATTTACTTGCGAAGGAATTTCCAATTCCTCGCGAATGGCGATACCCGTGGAAAAACATTTTTGCTTCTGCTAGGATTTGAACCTGGAACCTCTGGGTTAGCAGGTAACCATGCTTACCATAACACCACGGGTACCACGGGGTTTAAATATGTCCTGCTGAAGAAAAAACAGACTTTATTTAGGAGTTTTGTCTTATCATAGTGTTTAAAAATGTTTACTCTAACGCTTTACAACTCTCGTTTTTCGGGATCTTATTATCAATGAACACACATTTACCAAAAATTTGTATAAGGTGTGGTTGAAGCTTCAACTTGACCACAAACGCAATAATCTCTAGTTCTAGCACCTTTCCGTCCACTCGATAAAAGTTGTGTTGGATATCTTCAAGTCTGATACCAACTTTATAAACGCTGGTGTACCCCAGGGCTCCGTTTTGTCTCCGACTCTTTTCCTCATTTTCAGTTATGATCTCTTGTCTGAAACTTCAAATGCTATTAACTGTTTTACTGCCATCGAAACACCTTCGATTTTAATGTTTATTTACAAACTCACGTCTCTGTTCTTCGGATGTAGAACTGGAACGGTTGCGTATGATAAGCTCACATAATTCTGGCCTTGACAGCATTGTTACATGGTCATAAAAACCGAGTAAAATTCAATGCTTCGAAAACACAGTGCGGTGTTTTGTCGCTTAAGTTTAACATCCCCCACTACCATTATCCATAATGTTACCTGCATTCAGGAAACCGAAAAGCTGTCACTACTTGGTATGTTTACAAAAAATTATCATCGCAGGAATGACCACACATTTGAAGTCGCCAAAAACACTGCTCAATGCTTAGGTTTCTTAAGACGATGATGGAAATTCTTCACCCCTTGTGATTCTGCAAATATTTATAAAGTCTGCATCGACCTAAACCAGAGCACAATTCTCATATCTGGTCAGGCCGACCTCAAACATCTTTGCGGCTTCTTGATAAGGTACAAAACAGACCGATGAGTTTGATTGATCTTAGAATGGATTGATTATCTTGAACATCTTCGAGACGTTACCTGATTTATTTCCCATACTCAGAAAATTTTGAACTGGAGATGCTATCTAATAAAAGAGAAGTTTTGAAAACCACTGCTCCTGTTGATAATGGAACTTCTTAACAAAACTGGGAAGGTTAATGCCTTTTTGCGGTTTTTGTTTTTTTTTTGTGCTGACAACTTTATTTGAAATTTTTTTTTTATTCGGCAGTTGCGATGTACAATGTGGCCAGTAAATATGTTTACATTGATAAATTTAAATAACTTTTTTATGATTTTGGAATTCATTTTCTTTTTTCATGTTGACTGAAGTCAAATAGGTAACTTAATTAGTTTCAAAAATAATTTACTGTGCATCATCTTACCAAAAAGTTGTTCCTTACTGCTTGGAGAGTTAAGACAGGATTAACCGCAGTGATTTCTCAAATGAATTGCTATACTTCATTCAAATTTGTTGGTTTGGTTTCGTAGATTTTATGTTTGCAATAACCCCACAAAAGAAAAAGTCAGGTCGAGTGACCTGGGGGGCCAACGGAATATGGAGTTTCTGGATATCAGCTTATTGTAAAATTTCTGTCGCAGGTTATGTGAGGAGGTACAACATCTTGCTGAAACCACAAAGATTTGAAATAAATTCTAATTGCAAATTAAACTAATTAAAAAAAAAAAAAAAAACGAATCCGTATTTAATAAAAAATCTTTTTTTTTTATGAAGATTGAAATAGTGTTATTATTTTCGGCACATCATGTAGCTCACTTACACAATAGTGTTTTCCTGAAATAGTGGCTATATATAGGGTTTTAATTTGATATTGTACAGTTAGTCAATTTAAAGATTTCTCATAAACTATATATATATTTTTTTTTTTTTTAATAATGAAAGAATTTTATTATTGGTTGGAGTATTGTGATTTAAAAATCAAAAAAGAAAGTTTCCATATATGCGTTTCGCCCAGGTGCAACAATATTGTGATGCTTCTTTTACTCAGGCTGGGGTATACTCAGGGTGTCCAGGGTCTACCCAAGGAAGCGTCGTAAGACTTGGGCTTCGGCGGTCCAACTTCTTAAATGAAAACGAGGAGACGGTCGGATATATTTAAAATAAGTCTAAATTTATTTATTTCTATTTTTCTTGGTTCTCTCATAATTTGGTTTACAATGTTATACAAAGGTTTTTACTCTGCTTCTCAAAAATAGTTGTTGTCCCTGTCTGGCTTAGGGTTCGATTCTGGCGCTGGTATCCCGGACGCCCCTTCTTCTTGGGGTAACGATGTTAGATCCTTCGGGTGTATATGTCACGGCAACTGTTACCTCTATCCAACAATGGAAAACGTCTATCTGCTTTGAGCAGGGCACTCTGTCGGCGGCGGCGGATTTCGTAACCAAGGTCTGCGGAGTGTGGTCGGCAGAACAATATATCGGCGGCGGCGGACTACGTGGGAAGTGCCTGCGTTGATTTCTTCTCTGGATTCACTTCAACTCCTGGGAACGGCAGAACAATTCATCGGCGTTGGCGGACTTCGTATTAAGTGTATGCGTCTACTCGGAGGCAAAACACTCTGTCGGCGGCGGCGGATTTCGTAGTAATAGTCTGCGGCAGGGCTGCCGTTTCAAATTTTCGCTGGGGAGTATTTCAAAGATTAATACGGGAGTATATCCCATTCGTGGGGAGTACGCATAAAACTTTTTTTTTTTTAAATTAGAGAATTGAAATTATTCAGATAAAAAACTAATCAAAAGAAAACGCAAAATTGAAAATTATAAATTTTCTTTGAAACGATTGAATTAAATTCGAAACTTAGACAAATTAAATCATATATATAAAATTCTCGTGTCACGGTGTTCGAACTTGAACTCCTCCGAAACGGCTCGACCGATTCTTACCAAATTTTATATGCGTATTCAGTAGGTTTGAGAATAGGCTACTATCTATTTTTCATCCCCCTAAGTGATAAGGGCCATCTACCATTAACATTTTTTTTTAATTTACAGTCAACCGGGTGCTTATGACAATTTTTTAAATAACTTAGATCCGAGCAACGCCGGGCGGGTCAGCTAGTATAAAGTAAAATTTCAATTAGAAACAAAAAAAATCCATACTGAAGAGAGCACCTTATTTATCATTTCTGACAGCAAAATACTGGCAGGGAACGTGCTATAAAATGATGTCAGTTTTATAGTGCCGGTCGACTGACAAAGAGGGCGTTCATCAAAAGTTAAAGTTTCAGATTAACTATTTTTTCTCGGTCTCTGATTGGCCAGACGTTAAGTTTTTCAGTTGAGAATTCATCAGCTGCTAGTTTTTGCAAATTCAGTTTCTTGAGCCGTCATATCAGAGAAAATACCCTAGGTATATGACAACTGAACTTTATTTCATATTTTAAGGTTATTTTTTTGTCGAACAATTTTTGTAGCGAACTGTGGCATTTAAATTGACCCTTATTTATTTTTCGGCAATTTGTCGTAGAAGTAAAAGTTTTCATTAAGATACCTGACAAAGGAAATATTTTCTTAAAAAAAATATTTGCTGCACTTTTGCTCGAAATCTATTCAAATTATGGCTATTCGCATATTTCTACACACAATTATTGAAAAAGTAGCTTTGAAGTAGTCTTTTGAACCAACTACAACAAATTAGTTATTTCTCATCAGATCTCTCCAAGTAGATTTGAAAGGTGAATCGCAATACAATTTTAATCTGACGTTAAATTTAGATGACCGTCCAACGCAAAACTGAATAAGTTTTTTAGTCAGTCTGACAATCTGAATTCTTATGAACGCGCTCAAAGACTGACAAAAGCTGACACGCTGCCAGAAAAAATGAAAATTTTCATTTTTTCTGACAGGCTGTCAGTTTTTCTGGCATAGATTTTCTGATAGAACTGACGCACTGTAAATGGTATGCCAGAATTATCCATAATCACGCCAGAATTATGACTGGAAATACTGACAAATTTGTCAGTCGTTTAAATCTGGCATATCAAAACCAAATTTTAGACAGCAGCAATTTCACAGGCTTTAAACAAGAACATCCTAACTCAAGTCCAGAATTGTATTGGAAAATATAACAAAGTGTAATATTTTAACAGTCCGACATCGCATTTAAGGGGGTTTTCTAGTCTAGAGACATGAATTTCAAGTAATCTGTAAAGTGTCGTAAAAAAGACAATCAATATTTTTACTACAAATTTTTTGTCAATTATTTATTAATGTTAAAAGATTACAAAACATTTTTTTTTTTTTTAAGTTAGAAACTTTAAATCCTAGGACGTGATGAAGTGGGGTATCTCAAAAAACTGACACATGACCATACCCATTATTTCAACCCTCTTAGTCATCCGAATTAAAAAACAGATTCTTAATCTGTAATGATGTCGCTATCCCATCAACCAGCGATAAGAAAAAAAATTTTTTTTTGAGAAAATAGCGACTGTTTGAAAAAAATAACCATTTTTTCAACCTTTTTTTGAGTTTCTCGAAAAATGAAGATGAGGCTGGTTCATGCCATCATGAGGGGTCCATTAGATTCCCTCAAAATTTCAAGTGAATCGGTCCAGTAACACTCGAAAAATCGTGGGTATCATATTGAAAAAGTATGTTCTAAAAAAAAGTGAATGCATTCAAAGCTTTATGAGGTTTTACACTAGATGAAAGTACATATTCCAAATAATTTCAGATAAAATGAAAAAATAAAATTGGTCATTGTGAATATTAAAACCAAAGATAACTTTTTAACATTTTTGAGGGTAGTACAATTGAAAGTAGGGGAGTACAGGAGTACAGTGAATGCGAAGGTAGTACGAATACTCCCTTAGTTCGCATTCCGGCAGCCCTGGTCTGCGGTTGCGTGTATGGGCTTTCCTTTCTGAATGATCAATGTCGATCGTAGTAAAGGAAACCTAATCGCTCGGCCAAACGAAACCGCAACGAATAGATCGGCTTTTAAAGACGCCCAACAGGCAATGAGAATTTACACGAGTGGCTAATTCATAAACCACCTCAATGTAATTCCCTTAGACGGAGACTAAATCAAGAAGAACTTACACGAGTGGCCAATTCGTAAACCGCCTCAATGTAATTCCCTTAGAAATCGTGAAAATAGCAAGAAGAACTTACACGAGTGGCCAATTCATAAACCACCTCAATGTAATTCCCTTAGACGGAGACTAAATCAAGAAGAACTTACACGAGTGACCAAATTCGTAAACCACCTCAATGTAATTCCCTTAGAAAGTAGACTATGGAAGTCGAAATCGGGGAAGAGAAAAAGTAATGATATGTTAAGGCATAAAAGCCCTTAAATCTTTTTCTGAATTATCGCAACTAATTCACTCCTATTCATAGATTTTCCTACTATAAGTAAGTGTGAGTTGTAAGGCAATGACAATATTGCATATAAAAATAGGTTGGCTATTGCCAATGCATTTCCCCATAAGGAAATGCACACAAACTAAGAGGCAAGCAATATTTGGCCTTGGAGTAAGCTTTTAGTGTGGGATTTAATTGCGTGTGGGCAATTAAAAAAAAACACGTACAGTGTTTCGGTGCGGTGTTTTGGAGAAATTGTGACGCTTCGTCACATTGCAAACAGTATTTTTTATTTTTTTTTTTTGTGATGCGTAAATAAACAAAGAAGACGGTTTTTTGACGCGCTAACATGCGACGTATAATTGTCCATGCGCGAAACAGGAAAACTCCAAGTTTATTCCGCAAACTTCTAACGACTGTCCTTGTGATTTATTTATGGTCATCGCAAAAGCCAGACGTACTGGAAATTGTAACCGTTTAAAATAGAATGGTATATCCGTTGGAATTATCGGTATTCGCGGGATCAAGACATCCTCTCTTTGTATTTTCTTTTTAGGATTGTTGCTTCAATGACGTTATTCATCAGCTCCAGTCTTGTTCCATTGCATAGTCGAGGTTGATTAATGTTGCGCAGCATGATGACAACTGATCCTATACTTTTAACCGCAAAGTGAGGTGGTAGTTCAGGCAATTATCCAGTGAATTCAAAAATTACGTGGGATAGATGACTACGTCATCCTGGTTCATAGCAGTATCGACTGATTTATAAGAAACCAACTGCCCTCGAAGAAAATTCTGAATGGTCTCATTGAGATCCTCGACCTAAGTCGGGTCGCCTTCTCCTCGTCATCGTAAATTGCTAAATTAGTAGTAAATTGTCACTATCACAGAATATATACATAAAAAAAAATCATTGGAGAAAGTACCTGGAATGTCACTATCACCAAGAATCACAAGGCGCATGTAGCGGTTTCGAATCTTAAATATTATGGTTGCTTTCAGACATCTAGTTTGATAAATTGACTATTTGACGTTACCATTTCCGTTCCCTTGCGAATTTGAGGATGAAATATAATCTCTATTGTACTAATGGGCAGTAAATAATAAATTCTTACCAGTCAAAATGTTAAAATAATTTTCAAAAACAAACAATTAAATAATCTTATTATTTGTTATTTATTATTTTAATTCTTTGTTGTCAAAAACGATTAAGAAATCACAAAAGTATTGTTTGAAATAATTTTTAATTCATTACATCTAAGATTAAAGAAATTTTTACTTTTACTATATTTCAATTCTTTTTTATTCGTTTTATACCTTAAGTTTTAAACCTTTCCTAGATCTCCACGAACATTTCAATACCAAGATAAGATAAATCCGTTCTCGAGTTTAAGCCAGACTAACGAACAGTGATTCATTTTCATATAGACAGATAGATAGATAGATAGATATATAGATAGATAGAAAGATAAATTGCGCAATGAAACGAAACAAAAAAACCGAAACACAACGCAGAAAAACATGTTTCGTTACCGATTTTAAATTCGTTGTTTTTTATTTTGTTCTTTCGTTGCACTTCATTTCTGTTTCATTTCAAATAACAGCAAACGAAACAAGAAAATATATCGTTTTTTTGTTTCATGAAATACGTTTTGTTGGATCCAGAATTTTCTAGCCTAAGCAAATACATCAGTAGAATTTGTAATCAATTGCCTCTTTTTAAACAAACTTTGCTTTATTTGCAAGAACTGAAGTAAATACTCATAATCAAAGCTCTAAGGTAGAAGACTTCTTAGGTGTAGCCATTGTACACAGCTTTGTGAATAAAATGGACGAAATGAATAAACCCCTAAACAATGGGCAAAGAACTTTTTTTAAATCCCTCGCAACAACAAAGCCCTTTTATATATAAAACTTTACTTGAAAATGCACGAGTGTATCTCTAAGGTTTTCAACTTTCGTTTACCCAATACCTACATTTGATCCTATGGTTTTTTTCTTCCCTTTCAATTCGTGCATCAGTTGTCAAATGTCAAACTCTGAGCAGTAAGCAAACGGAACCAGAGCAGAGGAAGAAAAAAGAAAACCTAATGGGTATTGGGCACCCTTCTAAATACCTGACCTCAATCAAGTTATTTTTCCCTCTTATATTACACAGGCAATCTGGTATCCATTTGTCTTGCTTTCAACGGGTTTCCTAAAATAGCACCCTAAATATAAACTATGTAAATAAAAACTATTCAATAGCCACAACAGAAGAGTGTTTTTGATGTTTTCTCTACCCAGCCCGACCATAAATAAAAAAAAAAAGAATTGGCTTTTCTATTGCCGAAAAAGTTTTCGAATTTCCTTCCCAAACCAGAGTAGCTATATAAAAGCTAAAAATTGATTTGAAAAAGATTTTTTTCCTCCTTCTTCCAGATATGGACAGCAATAGAAATGTTTTCGTTCATTGGGATTTTACACAGCCCGCAACTGTTGTCAAGATACAAATTGTTCCCATCTAACTCCCCTTCTCATAAGATTTATGTATATAAGCAAATGAACGTAAATAAACCTTCTCCGTTGAATAATAAAAACAACAACAACAACTGGACATCAAACCGCCTTCAGAAAAGTTTGCATTCAAACGTTTTCTCCCCTTGTTTACGGGTTTCTGTTTTAATTATTAAAAGTGAAGGAAAAAATCGGATCTTTTAAATGAAATAATGGCTGCTGGTTGATCTACTCTACAGTCCAATGTCCAACACTACGTTTGTGCAAATCTACTATTTTGTTTTGTTTTCTTTAAAATAAGAACTTCCTGTCTCTGAAACTTAACAGATGCGCGGTATGATTCGGGACTAGAAATCAATCGAGAGTCTAAGGTATTTTGCTCTTCGTGTTTGTATTTCCAAAACTTAATCAATTAAAATTTGCTCAAAATATTCAAAAATATAAACATTGGGATTATCGTTGTCAGAAAGTTCATCCAAGGTTAATCGATTTCGCAGTAACTTTGCATCTCCTGACAAAAGGGAGATAAATAGAGTGTCCTTTTATGGCGCGATACAATTTATAAAGATTCAATCAATCTGGAGCGAGGGAATAATAAGAAATCATTAATATTTCCTTGGATCTTGGTTTAGTTTTTGTATTTGAAAAGCTCTTAGGAAAATAAGATTAGTTTCGTTTTGTTGGAGTTTAGTGAGAGAAAAGTAAGTTTTCTTTCCTTCGTAATATAATTTCAAAGATTTTCGGGCACGAAAACTTTTTTTGTTTGCTAATTGTTGGATGATTTTAACTAGAAACTTAATCATCCAACAATTTGCAAACTTTTAGTTTACTGAACGGAGTAATTCGAATAGGCACTCTAAAAGAGTTACAGTAGATTGTAATTGAATGTATACAACATGGATAGTCCTTTCCCAAATGGAGTCCCTAATGCTTATAATTCTCTAGATCCTCTTGCGAAGCAGAATATAAGTCTGTGACCATAACTTTGCCCTGAAACGCAGCTTGACTTTCTGCACAAAAGTTCTTAGCTTAATTTTTTCAGTCCGCCGCAAACATCGCTATGAGGACCTCCTAATAATCCTTTTTCAACATTTTATGAACTTGTTTAAGTGTAACAACGATATAACAGCGAAATTACAGTCATTTTGTTTTTAAGACTATTGTCAGTAGGTTACAATATGCTTTCGATAAAAAGATAATGTTTGTTTTTCGACATAAAACATGGACTGTCAAAAACTGTCAAAAAATGCAGATTTCTATGGTATGCACTAAACGGCCAATAAACAGGGTTGAGACGAATCTTAAGGCTTTTGAAATAATGACTGAATAGAACATTGATCGCTGATCGTTGATGCGAAGTGTGAACAAAATGTCGCAATAAAAATTAATAAGGCATTGTAGGGTGGGGTTCTATCACCGCTTTTATGATACATACATATGCGGTTAGCTCTTGCCAGTTTCAATTCTCTTATCAAATAAATGAGTACTAGTGAATAAGCTGACACAAAAGAGCTAGTGGAGCCCCAGGAATACCATGGTGGTAAATGGAGGAGACCTAAACATTTTTGACGACTCCGAACGGCTAATTGAGAAAGCACTTTTCATAGTAGTGTTATTGCTCTTAGAGGACTTCTCAATACCTCACAAAAGGTTATACATGTTGAGACATAGATGAATACAGTGGCGTAGATAGGGGGGGGGGGTCAGGGGCGTATACCCCCATTGGATCGATAATTGTTCAACATAACCAGTCATCAATCTATTAAGTTAAGGAAACACACACTGAAATTTAAATACTAAGTGAATTAAGTCTTATTAGTACCCACAGGATTGTGCATTCTATACCTACATTTTGGGAAAATATAAGGTCAACTTCATCTGAAAGAAATTAGTATTTCGGCAAATCACCTAATCTTTTCAATTCCTTTTTCTATATCGATTTTCCACGACAGGTTTGAGTTAAATCACTTCTCTTAAAATCTCAGCAGTTTACCAAAAATTACAACATTAACAACCCAGGCGATGCTCTTGCAAAGCTTATAGTGGAAAATCATTAAAATTGTGATATGAATATTTCCTTTTTGATCGATCAAAGGTACGGCGGAGCAAGCAATAATGTCTGGTCGATGCAATGGTGTTCAGGAAATTATTTGCCAAAAATTTGCGCCACTTGCTCTGCACGTCCTTGTACCTTGCTATATCTGTTGCCAGCAAATTACCAGCCGTTAGAGATTGACTAACCACAATTGAAGTAAATTACAATTATTTTAATACACCGAAAAGAAAAATTATGCTGCAGAAAACAATAAGCGAAAGCAGATGAAAATTTTGAATAGCTATTTCCGTTTGTGTTCGAGGCTCTTAACCAAATAAGAACAAGGAGCTTCAACATATTCATAAGCTTGTAAAATAGAAAAATAAATTCCTAATAATACTGTGAAAAATAAACCTTGAGTAGTTTGAGAATAATTTCCACTTAATAAACTATGATGTGCTCATGTTACAGTAATTCCAGAGGCTGATAAAATAGTTGTATTTAATAAAGGAATTTGAAAAGGGTTAAAAGGGATAATACCTAAGGGGGGTCATATAGTCCCTAATTCAATAGTAGGAGATAAACTTCTATGAAAAAAAGCTCAAAAAAGAAGAAGTAAAAAGTAAAATTTCGATAGAATGTTTAATCCTTGAAACCAGATCATTAAAAGCAGTTCCTGTTGATTTCCTTGGTTGATATGCGTATTAGGATGTGTATGCTAAGCGCTTATCTCGGATGTATTGGTCAATGACCTTCACCATGCATTTGAGGTTGAATGACACTAGACTGATTGGCGGGTCAGCTAGTAGCTGCTAAAAGCATTTGTTTCGTACAAGGTTTGCCTTTACCATGAGCAACTACCATGTGCTTCTTTTGGGTTGATCATTAGCAAAACCTTTTTGCTATAATAAATAATTGTAGGGCTTTGTTGTTGTCACAAATTTTTATTTCAGAATTCAGGAGCAACGGCTAATGCGCTCTTCGATGTGGCACTTAACTGAGTCTAAATATCTCTTGTCTATTTTTGAAAATCGTGACCAATAATTTTTATATGTGCTGAATACAATGATTGTAGGTACTTGCAACTTTTGTTTTCATTACATTTTCGACATCTTCGTCCCAATATTTTCCCACAGCCCGAAGGTCTCATCGTATATTTACCCTACACCAACTTCAAATACTTTCATTAAATTTTGTTGTAATTTTCATTTATTTAATAAATTGTTTGCTAACTGCCATATTATTAAATCCAACAGATTTAATTTGTGTACGAAAATACTTGTAAATGAAGCTCTCTTGTTTTCTCTGGTTGGTCTGAAATGTTAAAACAACACTGAAGTTCGTTGAAATAATATTGAGAAATAAAATAACTTTCAAAGCCTAATGTTTAAAGAGAGCTTGTTGGTGTATAGGTAATGCAGCAAATTGAATTTATATAACAAAACAATGCCCCTTAGGGTTAATTGCTCTTCGTGTATCTTCAACTAATTACTGTCATTAAGAGTAAGATATGTATGTTGCGTATAGGGTGATGTACAGGGTGGTTAGAGTAGAGTTACCCTTTTTGAATTGTTTCGTTAGGTTGTTAATATTGGAGAGGGCAATGGGCGGCAGGTTGTAATTAATGTCCTGCACACCGTAAGTACTGTTTCTGTGAGTGGTATAATTAATCATAATATACCAATTAAGCGCGAGAACCTCGAGGGTCTTGCCAATTCTCATTAATATTTTGTATTGCTGAGTTATGGAGCCGTATATTGATCGACCTGTTTGGCATGGATAAGCTACACCAACTTAGAACCTTGCATTCTATTATTGAATTACAATGAAATTAACGTCTAAGATAATGGCGAAAAGAGCGTTCAATTTGATGGTTTCCACTTGAAACCAAAAATATCCGCGAACCGCACTTCAAATTGATTTTTAAAACATTAGAAATCGACTGACCATGCGACCGAAACACAATGCAAAAAAAGACAAATTCCAGACAGCTAAATCGGAATGTAAACAATCCCGAAATGCGCAAAACTAGACAATGGAAATGAAATGTCTAATCGAAAGATGAAACAGTTTCACGTTCCGGGAAAGAAAACTTTAGGACAACGTAGGCCTATTGGATTGAGGTTTTTGTTCCAAATAAAGCGGCTCTTAAAGTGTTCGAAAAACCCTTGAAAATTAATAATTTTTTGATACGCATGAATAAGAATAAAAAATACTTAGTTATTCTCCTGGTGCACAACTCCTCCTGTACTCTTTGAGAAAATATTTTCTCCGCACTCCTCGATTTGTTTAAAAAATTTTAACTGAAATCTTGCCGCAAAACTCAAAAAAAAAAAAAAAACTCACGATACATTGGGGAAAAAATCGTACTAATTTCTTGGACGGTTTCTTCTGTCACCCTTCTATTTTCACCTCCAAAGTCAAAGATGAGGGTTTTTTCTTTGTCCATCCGGCATAGGCCTTGCTCGTCAGACTTCTACAGCCTTCGAAAAGCTCTGAAATAAGGGAGGGAGAAGAACGGCTAGTAGAACTTGTTGTAATAAATTTTACCGCAACACATTTGCTTAGCCATATTTGGTATGCTGGTCAAAGTTTAAGAGCAAATTCTGACTTAAAATAGAGTAATTTAGTTCATTGAGTTGGTTACGCAGGATTTGCCCAGGAGTTTTCGATTGATAATCGAAAGTGCTTTCGGGCGAAATAATAAACAGTGCTTCCTTTTGTAATCCTTCCCAAAATATTTTTGAATAGTTGAAGCTTCCGATGAATAAGTCCTTTCGGAACAAAATATCGATTTCCATTAAAATCTTTTTTGTCTTGAGCTAATGAGTCTTCATAAAGCTTGCATCCGGCCAAAACTAGAGTACAATTCCTATATCTGGCCAGGTACTCCTCAAACATCTTTGCGCCTATTTTATAATGTAAGAAACAGAGCGTTGAGATTGGTGACAGTTCAATTGTAGAGACTGTATGAGCTGTACCGTGACATGGGCATAGCCAGAAGAGTACGCATCGCGAGGCTAAGATGGTTGGGGCATGTAGAGCGGATGGACCCAAACGCTGCAACTCGACGGGTTTTTGAAAGCACATTGCAGGGATATCGCGGAAGGGGAAGACCTCGTCTTAGGTGGCGCAATCAAGTGGAAGAAGACCTCAACGGACTTAGAGTGGAAAACTAGAGAGAGCATGCCCGAAATCGAAGTGGTTATAGAAGGATGTTGGTTGAGGCCAAGGTTTACCCCGAATCGTAACCAATTGAGCCATAGTGTTGATATCTGCTTTACTTGTCCTAACATTGCAGTCTCAAGTTGTGTATTTTTAATCAGCTATATCCATTTCTTTTTATCCAGTGGTAGCCGTGGCGTGATGGTTAGCATGTCCACCTGCTAACCCAGAGGTTCGAGGCTTGAATCCCAGCGTAGAGGAAAATGTTTTTCTACGAGTGTCGCCTTTCGCGAGGAATTGGCAAGTCCTCCATTTGTAAATTCATTGCCATGAAAAGCGCTTTCTCAATTAGCCGTTCGCAACCTGCAGAAAATTGTAGGTCCCCTCCATTCCCTTACAAGTCATGGTTGTGAGAAATGCGCTAGGCCCAGGGGCTCCTTGATCAGCTGCGCCAACCTATTTATTAATTTATTTATTGTATCCATTTCGCGGTACACCAATTTGCTGTTGAATATTCTTCTCCACACATTGTCTTCACATGCGAAACTAAAGATGATAGTATGAAGGGTTACCTTGATTTTGTTTTAAGAGGACTTTTTTCTCAATAATCCGAAGAAGCAATGGTTGGCAATAGTTGTTCTCTGTTTGATCTGGAAGTGATGTTAATTTTCATGGTGACAGTGGATCCTAGGAAGTCCTGTACAACTTCGGAGTTATGTTTGCCTATTGTAACGTTTGGTTCAATTCATCGATGTTCTCTGTATCTGTTTCATGGCAGCATAAACTTCCGTTTGCCATCATTTACTATAAAACCGATTCGTGCCGGGAACCCATAACATGACGCTAGCTTCTTCCCATTTCATCGATATTGTAACTGACCAGACTTTAAAAAGCCTGTACTATTGACGTTTGAGCTTTGCACAATCTGTTTAAATTTGAAGACAGTTTATCGCTTTGTCGAAAGACTTCTTTTACATCGAAAGTCTCGGTGAGCTTTTTATGTGTCCAGGTTTTTCTACAAGATTTGCGGTAATGTGAAAATTTGGCCGATTATAGACTTTTCTGGTCTAAAATTTCATTGATATGAATCTATCAAATGATTGACGTTGACATCAGAAGGAATTTGAGAGGCGAAACCATGTTATGGATTAAAATTTTCATGTAATTTATAAGGCAATCATGGGGGTTTCCTTTTCTAAGGATCGTACATACGATACTGAGGTTCCATTCATCGGAAATTCTTCCATCCGACGATATCAAACAGATCAACTGGTGAATGTTCCTTTCCAACTAATCTCCAGTTGACTTGAAAGGCCCAATATCAAGACAGTTTTATTTGACTTAAGTTTTGGATATGTTTGGTACTTAAAAATTGGTCCTTCAATAGGTTTAACGGCAATTTCAGCGCTGAATGAACCGTACGGCATAGCCCTATCAATATGACTTCTATTCCAAAAAGAGTAACTTTACCACTCGCAGTAAAGAAGCGAATTGACAGAAGGCCTTAATATACTTTTACCGATTTTCTTTTTGATTATAATAAACTGAAAGGATTTGCTTGCAGCTAGCTAGTGGCAAAGGCTTATTCTGTCATTGGTTAAAACAGAGACTAAATGTGGATTCTTGGAAGCTCTCAATGTGCATTCCATTTTTCAACACCACTCTTTAAGTTCAATTGGTGTCTTGCTAATATTTTATTTTCTTCGGTTTGTAAACCATTTATAAAAATAGCAATAAAAAAACGGAAGGGTGTCGGTGCAGGCAGAAGCAATGTGATTTAAACTTTGAAAGAGAATCGCTCGAGTTGTTCGAAAAAAAATCCATCCTTTTTGCCTTAATGTTCAGTGACGCGGATGCCAGACAAGAAATGATTGTTCGCCAAGAAGGGTCAAATTAAATTGAGTTCTTTGTATTCGACTTTTTAGAAATATTTTCCTTTTTCAAGAGAAAACATTTTTCTTGCGAAATCTCCCTGCCTTTGAGTAAAATTCAGTTGAAGAGATTGCTGGTGGCAACGAGTCATCTAAGAAGTTTTATCTATTTTTCCAGAAATTTGTTTCGGAGCAGAAATGAAGAAACTGACAAGATAGCCCATTTCACCAAAGGAAAAACTGATTTTTTCTCTGATCTGAGCAGAGCAAGGAAATCTGTCTGAGTTTTTTTTTTCATGTTTCTGTTTTGGCATTCATTCCTTCGCACCTACTCTAGAACATTTCACAGGATTCCAATTCCAATAAAAAAATTATGACTTTTTTGCTCCTACCGTCGCTTTGTCCTGTCCTAAAATTTTTAGAACATTACAACATAAACCTTCCCCTAGGGCAGAAAATTTATCCTTCCTTACACTTCTGTGTTTCCATTAAAATAATGTCAAATAAACACTCAAGATTTGAATGTTGTCTTACACTAAACTGTTTGTGCTCCATACCCATTTGTCACAATTGTAACATAAAAGTAAACCCGATTCCATCTTCTTAACCACATGAGATTCCTTCTCAAAAAGATCACCTTTGTGTACTTGTGCAGTTATAGTATGTGTTGAGAATTGCGTGTACACCTACCTACCTTGATGTGTGCTTTCGTTTACAATCTTGCCTGAGCAGTTTGCTATACTCGTCGTATATTATGCATGTTCAACGAGAAGCGTTAAGTTTTCATACAAAACGACACCATTCCGCCTGAGGATGAGATATGGCGCCTTTACTTTACTATATCGTCAAAGCAAAATAAAAATAATACACGGGCAAAGCGAGCAAGTTTACGGGCAGCCCTCGCTCGTAAGGGATGCACTATAGCTAACGTACAGCGTCCCTAATTAATAGCGATGGGGAAAGTGGTTTTACAGAAAAATAAAAGTTAGTATAGGTACCTATATGTGTTTGTATATGTTTGGCTTAAGGTGGTTCACATATTACACACAGTTCCCATATCCCACTGTGGGTAAATCAAAGGAGAAAGGACCAAAAAGACTGAGACCCTGATGAGTTCGGGTTGATGGGTGAAATATACATTTTGAGTTACACTTTCACATCTAGAAAAATAAAAATATATATAGGTAAATAGAGCCAGAGAGATAGAAAATAAGGCTGCGAGACTGCTCCGCACTAAGAGTAGTTATCTCTACATACATATACCTATACGTTGTACTCGCATGTATAATATTCAAAGGGAAGGAAACATGCTCACTGGGAATTCATTAAAATTACCCTGCATTCCCACGCATCTGACTCTATGGCGATGATGATGGCTTCTCTGCTGTTGATTATAATTGCGATGATGACGATAAGAATGTTGACGATGATGAAGAAAACGATGCCAAAGAGTGTGACCTTAAAACTGATAGTGATTCATTTGAACGAATGAGAGGTGGTTGCGGCTGGTAGCGCGAAGTGGTGTGTCTTTAGTGACATCATATAAATTTTATGGTCGACTTTACTTTCGCGTAAATGAGTGAACAGGGTGTATGTAATTATTATTGTTTGTGCACATTGATGGTGGAGCCTGTGTTCAAAAGCCTCTTCCAGGAGCTTCTTATATATGCACATCAGAACATAGGAATAAGCTGAACGAGCAGAGTGCGTGCTAAATATACTCAGATGCGATGCCATTATTTGCCTGTTAATTGCTCTGATGGAGAAAAAATTGTGTCAGCGGTCACTAATTGAGGGTTTTAATGATTTGCCTGGAGTAGCCTTCGACGTAATTGATATAATCTCTTGTTGGAAACCATGTTGCGAAGGGGTAAGCAACTGATTGGTAGAATTCAAGAAGAAATTGTCAAATTTTTGGGGAAAATGTACCAACAACGTTCCCATATGTGAAAGGAACAGAAAAAGACTTGAAGAATTGGCTTTTTGCCGTTCTGGCAAAAATATTATATGCCAAACTACCAAACCACTTACAGGTAATGGAACGGCTTTCCAAAGATAGGAATACACAATTTAGTGAAGTTTGAAAACAAAGGTGTTTCCATGCATTAAAAAATGTTTGTTTTTTGTTATAGTCACAGATGCTGCTCAAGCAGGGCCGTATTTCTTTCAAATGCCGTCCTGGGCACTATGAAATTTTAGTGAGATCGTTTACTATACAATTATCGAATGAAATGAATCAAAAACGTAAGGTTTGAATTCGTTATTGTTCCATGGTAAAAGAATAATCACATAAGCCTTTTTTTAAAAGAAAATAAAACTCAAAGTTGACATACAAGATAATTACGGATGTTTACAATCGTTTTCGTTGATTTCACGGAGTGCACTTAATTTTTTTTTATTGTAACAGAAGTGCGTATCATTGTAATTCCTCACTTTACATAATGAGCTTAAATTGTTAATTGAACGGTTTGAGTATGGCGGATGGTTGTAGTTCCTTTTGTGTTGTCTTATCTTCGACAAAATTTGCTTACAAAGAAGAAATAAATTTATCTGACAGCCAAAATTTTATTTAAGTTGTATGAAAAAATTACAATGGATTTGATGGATTTCTGATACATTTTTCAAATGCAAACACGCCTTACTTTCTTTACCACGAGCTGATCTATCAATTCTTCACAATTCAAGGGCTGAAATTTTATAATATTCAAATATTCGAAATGTTATTTCTACGTTTCACAGTTTCACGTTTCACAACTGTCATGCGATTTCTTCAACATCATACTTGAACAGATTGTAAGAAATTCAAACGTCAACACCAGAGGAACAATCTTTCAAAAGTCTGTACAATTACTCGCCTATGCAGACGATATTGACGTAATGGGAAGAAAAAAGCTTGATGTCATAGGTGCTTTTGCGAGTATCGAAACAGAAGCGGCAAAAATGGGTTTGATGGTTAATGAGGGCAAAACGAAGTATATGTTGTCATCAAACAAGGACACAGAACATCGACGAATTGGACAAAACGTCACAATATACAGACATAACTTCGAGATAGTACAGGACTTCGTCTACCTAGGATCCGCTGTAGACACGGACAACAACATCAGTGCGGAGATCAAACGGAGAATAACTCTTTCCAACCGTTGCTTCTTTGGGTTAAGAAGGCAATTGAGAAACAAAACCCTCTCCAGAAAAACCAAGGTAACCTTATAAGACCATAATCATCCCAGTCCTGCTTTACGGCGCGGAAGCATGGACCTTATCGAAAGCGGATGAGGAAACCCTTGGTCGTTTCGAAAGAAAAATTTTCCGAATGATCTTTGGTCCCGTATGCGAAGACAATGTGTGGAGAAGAAGATACAACGATAGTCATCAAACACATCAGCTATGCTGATATCAACCTTTTGCAATCTTTGGCTGACAACATCGAATCTCGAAAGTAAAAAATGCCAAAGAATCTGCATGAATGTTGTTTCCAGTCATTCAAGTTGAATGGGAAGTCCTTTTGCTTCTTGCCTCGTGATCGTTACGTTACTCGTCTTCGACAAAGGACAAGAAGAATAAAACGCCCTGATTCACTCGTCGTTAACGAAACTCGTCTTCGATACATAAATTTTTTTTCCTTGAGTTGCCGCCTATAACCGCTGTTGCGTCGGGGTAGTGTAAATACACTTGTCGCTACTACCACGACGAAACAGTAGCTCGGGCGGCAACTCAAGAAAAAAAAATTGATGTATCGAAGACGAGTTTCGTTAACGACGAGTGTATCAGGGCGTTTTATTCTTCGTATACTAAGGCGCTTGATTTTAATTTGAGTTTGGTTTGATGATATCAAAAAAGTGAAATTTTGAATACTTTGTTTTGTAACTTTCATTAACCACTGTTAGACAATTCTCGAGTTGAATTCGAGAAGATGTAGATAATTAATTGCAAATGAATAATTCTAAGATAATCGGAATTTCGGAAATTTACAGCTATAATGTGATGTGTTTCAGGCGTATGTAATACCTTTGTCCCGAAAAATTTTTTAATGACTGAAACAATCTTTGACTTTCGTTTCAAATTTAGCCGCCCCCAGAATTTGTCACCCTGTGCCTAAGCACCGAGGGCACCTAGTGTAAATCCCTGTGCTAAAGCTTCTGAAATGGTTTAGCATTTGAAGCTTGAGTGCAAACTGCGTAGGGACCTTCACAGGCAGTACTACTAAATACTGAAAGCTAATACGTCACGAACCGATTCTAAAAAGTATGGTACGACCAAACGTACTACGAAATGCGAAAATTACAGAACGTGTGCACCACAGGGATGTGTCCTAGAACCCTATACTGATATCCGAGGTATTTTGCACAAGATATGGCAAAAGCGCAGGACGAGTAGGTTAGGTAGAGACCAGAAAAATTTTTTTTGAGAAGAAAGTGTAATTTTATGATAAAATTACTTCAAATTAGAAAAAAAAGTTTCAAAATAAACTAAGTCATATACTGCAACGTATAGTGAAGTGTTTCTTATGCTGGGTTTCCACATGTCACTAAAATGTTTGGCAGATCAAAATCTTGTCAGTATTGATACAATTGCCAGTTCATTTCCATTTGTGTCATTTACTGTCAAAAAATTTGTTGTCATTTCATTGATAAAGAAATTTTGACATAATTTTTTGTCAACTCAATGAGTGCCATTTCCACTTGTGTTGTCATTTCTGAACTGCTAGTGGATTGTCACTGAAAATTATTTGCCTGCTTGCTCCATCGAATTTTTGTTTTGTGTTGCAAGGTTTTCATCTTTTCTAATTAATAAATTAAATAATTTGTTGAATGAAAATAAAAAGAAAATTAATTTATGTTATGCCTGCTGTGGTTGTAAAGCAAAGAAAACCTTTCAGGAGGAGGGACGGGGTGTGTATATACTTTGAGGATGCCGGGGTGAACAGTCAACAATCAAGGTGAAATAAAAGGTTCAGCTATCACTGGTGGTGTTGCTAAAGAGTGTGCTGATTTATGGCCCAGTATCGCATCAAACGCGAGCTCAATTAGTGAGTTCCATCTCAAGATGGCTTCAGCCTTTGGAACTCCAACAGCCAGAGAAATGCTTTGCCATGAATAATCATTCATGTCCTAGTTCTTATAGGACTTGCTGTTGGAGTTCCAAAGGTTTTCAAACACAACACCTCCACGTTGCTTACAATTTTTATGGAGGATTGATTTTCTCTGCCTTCGATTTTTTTCCTCTTGAATTTTTTCCATACCATAGTATAATTATTTATGTATGTTTTTCCGTGTTATTGCTCGTCACTTCATTGACAAAAGATTCAACACGATGCCAAAAAAAATATCGATGTCAGTGAATGATAGAGTGACATTTCGCTTGTCAATCAGCCAATTTCCACTTGTCATTCAAATTCACTGCCAAAAAATGACCGACGCTGTTCGTCAGTTGAATGACTGTAAATTTTTGCAATTTCCACTTGTCATTTTTCTCGATGACAGAAAATTAGGTCATTCATCACTTAAAAAATGGCAAGTGGAAACCTAGTATTAGAGTTGGTACCTTTTTCTTCAATCAACGTTTTAGTTCAAGTTTGTTTAAGTGAGTGGCTTTTGAGTAAAAGGATCGGCGCAGCAGTTTTGAAGTTATACGGGGCACCGTCTTTGATTACCTTTTTGAGTTTGGGGAAAAACACATAAAAGTTACCAGATAACAATAGCGCTCTTTGATCCAGGAGGCATAAAAACATTCATAACTTCGTCAGATTTGCTCCGATTGAGGCTGCCTTTTAATCACCCAATGGCACCAGGGGTGTTATATCACTCCAGGCAATTTCATTTTACTTGAAATTTGATTTTTATTCGTTTCTTTTTGTGCTGTTACTGTCAACAATTAAATATTTCTTCTGAATTTAGTTATTTTTCCGTTCTTAGAAAAATTATTTAGTTTGAACATTTTTTTTTTGGCTATTTTTTTAACTAACCCTATAGCTTGGGTGCTCTTGCCATGTATGTATATATTTTTTAAATGTGTTGTCATTGGATTCTACTTCTTCTTGTTCTTCTTGTTCTTCTTATTCTTCTTCATCATCATCTTCTTCTTCTCCCTCTTCTTCTTCTTCTTCTTTTTCTTCTTCTTCTTATTTTTGTTCTTCTTGTTCTTGTTCTTCTTCTTTTTCTTCTTCTGTTTCTTTTTACCTTTTTCTAATTCTTCTTCTTCTACTTCTTCTTTTTCTTTTTATTCTTTTTCTTCTCCTTCTTTTTCATCTTCTTCTTCTCCTTCTTCTTTTTGTTCTTCTTCTTCTTCTTCTTCTTCTTCTTGTTCTTCTTCTTCCTCTTTTTCTTCTGTTCTTTCACTTCTTCTTCTGAGCCTTTACGGCATGAACTACAACTCTCCCGTTTACCTGTTTCATACTATAGGGATCGAAAAAAGCAAATTACAGTAGACGCTCTATATAGTGAAGTAAAAAAAACCAGACATTGTCACTATTGTTGAGATTGTTCACTATTTCGAGCGGGAGGCTAGAAACGCTTTCCAAAGCTAAATTTGATCAAATTTTTTTATTTTTTTATTTGCATCTCAGAGACTTAAGTGGTACTGAACTTAGAGCAAGCTCGTCTGTACACACTTATCTACGCTCTTCATCATTAATGCAAGTGGTAGTGGTTAGTAAATAACGCCAACACAAGCACAAAGAGAACGTATACGAGGAAAAATAAAAAAAACATTACAAAAATATAACAAAGTAAAACTTAAATTAAATTAACATTAAGAGAACAAACTAAACTAGTGAAACATAACTAAACAAGGTTTAAAATAAAAAATGAAATTAAACTACAGTAATTAAAAATCTACTAAACATGAATCATGCAGATGGTACACTGGTTCTTAATATTAATTTTAAACTACTTTTACTAATGTTGAAATCAACAATAAAAGGATTAGAGTTGAATAACCTACTCATGCGTGCTAATGGCTCATGCATTCCATAGTTAGTTCGGTGGTGGGAGCGATGTATAAACTCTAGATTACGTAGTTGGTGAGTTCCTCCACGATAGTTGAATCCTATGTGGGAGAGCAAGTCGGGAGCATCAATTATACCGGTTATTAATTGATGAAAAAATACTAAATCATTGTTGATTCTTCTCTGTGAGAGGGTTTGAAGATTTAATAAGCGAATACGATTTTCATAAGGAGGGAGATTGAAAGGATCTTGCCAAGGAAGACCTTTGAGAGCGAAGCGTATAAATCTGTGCTGTATTGCTTCGATTCGTGATTTATGAATATCATAAAATGGTGACCACACCTGAGAAGCATACTCTAGATGGGGACGAACATAACAGTTGTATAAAGAGAGGGTGACATAAGGGTCATTAAACTCCTTTGCCCATCGCTTAATAAAGCCAAGCATTGAATTAGCTTTGGTAATAATTAGGTTGATGTGTTCATTAAATTCGAGGTTGGTACTAAAAAGAACACCGAGGTCACGAAATCTAGAAACTTGTGATAAAGATTGTTGCGATATTGAATATTCTCCAATGCTAGGAGATCTTTTGCGGGAAAAAGTCATACTTTGGCACTTGGAAGTGTTTAAAGTTAGTCCGTTCATTAAACACCATACAACAAAACTATCAATATCTTTTTGTAAGAAGTCGCGATCTGAAGCATTTTTGATGATTTTAAAAATCTTCATATCATCAGCAAAGATTAAAATGTCGCTATAGGAGATGCAAGAAATTACATCATTTATAGCAATAATGAAAAGTAAGGGGCCAAGATGACTACCTTGTGGCACGCCAGACAAAGCATTGAAAGGTTTTGACAAAATGTTACGAAATTTGACTTCATAAGTCCTATTTTTTAAGTAGGAGCTTATCCAAGCAATAAATACTGTGGGAAATCCAAAAGCTTTTAGTTTATAAAGTATGATGTTATGAGACAGTTGGTCAAACGCCTTAGAGAAGTCAGTGTAAATGCAATCAAGCTCGTTCCCACATTCAAGAGCATTGGAACACTTATGATGAAAGGATAGAAGGTTGGTAACCGTCGATCTTCTTTGCATAAATCCGTGCTGCTGGTGGCAGACAACATTCCTTGAAAAAAAGGATACGCTTTCGCAGACTACTTGTTCAAATACCTTAGGTATACATGAGAGCTTTGAAATAGGTCTATAGTTTTTAATATCGGATTTTTCACCCTTTTTGAAAACAGGTATAATAAAAGATTTTTTCCAAAGAGTGGGGAATATTCCAGATTTTAATGAAAGCTTGAAAAGATGTTCAAGTGGAAAGGATAATCGTGAGGAACACTTCTTTAAAACAATTGGTGGAATCCTGTCCGGGCCAGAAGAAACGTCATCTTTGAGAGAAGAGAGGTAGTAAGTAATTCTGTCACTTTGAATAGGGATATTATTAAAATTCACTTGCGAGCAGTGAGTTAAATATTCAAAGTAGTTTTCATCAATTTCTAGATTTGTATTACAAAAAGAGCCATTAAAATGGTCTGCAAAGGCATTACAAATGTCGGGAGTATTTTTTAATGAAATGGCATTATAAATAAAGTTGGCTGGATAGCCGTCTGATTTTTTTTTAGAATTTACAAAGGACCAAAAGCTTTTTGGATCGTTTTTCAGAGAACAGCCCATTTGGGTGACGTAGCTAGAGTACAGATTCTGAGAAAGCGTTTTGAAGTCTTCAAAAAAACTTATAAATATTTGGTGGTCGGTTGGAGAAAGAGTAATTAAATAGGTCTTCCAAGCCTTGTTTCTTTTATTTCTCAGAGCCTTTAGTTCCTTGCACATTTTGTTCAGTGTGAAGATAATTATATTAATTTAATCTATAAACAAACACTTTAATCAAGTTGACTGTTAAAAACAAAAACAATTCTTAATACATCATCACTATATACAAAGTATAAAACAAAGTTGTTTTTTCTGTCCCTATGTCCCTATGCATTCTTAAATTTTTAAAACTACGCAACGGATTTTGATGCGTTTTTTTTTTCAATGAATAGAGTGATTCAAGAAGAAGGTTTATATGTATAAAACATACATTTTATAGCAGAGAAAAGCCGAGAAATTTAAAGATCTGAAATGCGATGTGGTAACAACATATTTTTCTGCGCTTGCATTGCAAACGCTGGCTAACGAGATTGAACAACTTTATGTAATACGGAATTGTTTATCTTGAAAAGATGAATAAAAAGTTCGATGCAGCATGTGCTTATCTCCTAAGGATAACCCACAGTAACCATTTTTATCTTTTACATAGTACAAAATAAATATGTGTTATTTACCAAGCTATTTTAAACGATACATCATCATTCCTTATCCAATTTAATACATTACAGTACCTATGTGATTTAAATGAATATTTTCGAAGATATTACAGACTTAAAAATTGCGGGACGTAGCGTTTGCTTTTTTGTTATTTTATACCCGTGTGAAGCCATAGCGGACACCGCTGTGTTGTTAGTTCACAGTTTTTCTGTAGTGTATTTAGTATCAACACTGTACCCGTGCGAAGCCGGGACGAGTCGCTAGTACTCATGTAAAATAATATAAAACAAAAATATTTAAACTCATAAAAAAGAAAAATTTACATTAATGTACAAAAATATAACATGTACAAATTAGCATCCTTTTTCACTATAACAGTTAATTTTTTGGAAAGTAGTTTGTTAATTTTGTCTGCTGTTGTTCAAAAGTAAGAACACAGCAAGAACTTGTGTTCTACTGAGTCAAGCGACTACTTTCCTTGGTGATTCAGTGTGAGATGTACATGAATGTACGGTAGAATTTGTTCAAATGCAGTCGACATACTTTAGACGCAATGCAGCTGGAAAATTCTTGTTCAAACCTGAGAAAAAATATGTGTTCACTATTTCGAGATCTTTATTGTTCACTATTTAGAGTAGTGCATGTAAAATTTTGGGTGTTCACTATACTGGATAGTTCACTCTTGCGAGATTCACTATATCGAGCGTCTACTGTATATGTAGAAGTAATGTACAAAATTTTGAAGCGATTAGTCCAGTAGATTTTGAGTTGTCTTCAAGTATGATTATTCTCAGAAGAATGGTTTGAGAAACGCAGAAGAGCTTGGCAGTTTAGCGGCATTAAGTGGTCACGTAACGTACAGACTACACCATGCCTCAAATATAAATACCGAGACCGTAACAGGTCCGTTTATGAAGGAATTTATTAACTTCTTCAATTTTACTTAATTTTACCTTACTCCCCTCTAATTACTTCTCCTTTAATAAAAAGAAACCAGCTTAAGGAGCTTCAAACTTTCACCAACCTGATTACCAAACAGTGACATCAGCTGCTATCTACTGATGTGATGAAGCGGATGAGTTTTTATGAATTTCTGAAAACTCCGACTAATTGGGAATGCAACGAAAATGACACACTTATTTATACATAAATCATACATATAAAACATTTTGCATTTCCAGAAAAAGAAGAAAAAAAAACCAATCATTAATTTGAATTCAAAATATGAATAAATAAATTTTCCAACAACTAACTACTCTCATCATCAAAGAACTTAAGTTCTTTGTTTGCGTTATTCCAGTTCAATGTATTTATTGTTACAATGAAATCATGTTAAAATTCAGGCTTCAATTCGCAATTTCACATTTAAACAACACAAAACTAAAATAGGAAAAAACAGTCCTATTTACCACTTGAGCTGCAATCCAGTTTTCCGGCAGAATTCTTTTGGTCAATTAAAAATATATAACATTGAAAGTAACAAAACAACCAAAACAAAAAAATATAAAATTTAAAACAAAACAAAAACTCTTTGGGCTCACCCGCATCAGATCAGGCAGTTGAGTGTAAAGGAAAAATATTTTTAAAAACAAATTTTCTCTGGACTGCATCCAGCATTCAGCATCCCGATATCACAACGAACTAGAGCAGCGACAGGAACAAAAGCAAAATAAAATGAAAATAGGGGAAAAATCAGTCTTTTGATGCAGCTACAGCAGCTCTTATGGATGAACGCAACCGCAAAAATGTGACCATAAATTTCTATTTTCATACTGAAGTTGAACTGGGAAAGAAGGCCAAAACCGAAACCGTACTGCTCAAGGATAAAGAGGGCAGTCAAAGTAGATTTAGACTTGAATAAATAAATTTTTTTTTTCATGCACACATTTCAGAAAGAATTCATAAACAAAGCGATTTAAGTCGAGATTATTGCCCTCAAGTTCCATATTAACACACTACCCCCTTTATTCGAGCTTGTAGTAATTTTTTGAACTCTGTATTCGAAAACTATTCGACCGAGATGAAAAGGGTGAAGAAAATGTTGGGAAACATTCTTGTGGTTAAAATTTTTCCCTAGGAATTTGTTGCCAGCAGATTTTATATTTTTCCAAGGAAAATTTAATTGAAACAAGTTTTGGGAAGATACTTAAGATACCTGTTTTTGTAGAAGAGAACCATTTTCGTCTTTTGGATGCCTTAGCGAAACTCAATTTTGCTTCATTGTATTTAGTATTTGAAATGCCAACCTGAAGAATGTTCACATTCCAAGGATATCTACGTAAATAGTTTACTTAATTTTTTTTAATTCTTTGTTTATTAATGAAACAATTCCTAGAATCACAGCGAAGGAAGGTACTTTTGCTAGCCTAAAATTTTCAAGAAAACAAATTTGTTTCACAGGGAATGAATTTCAAACGAAAATACGAACTTGTTATTCAAGTAAAACACTTGAAAGCTATTCTTTCAGGATCAACTTTGTTGAAGAGCACCTTTGAAGTTGCTCTTCAGTGATACGCTCTGATACCTGCCGATGGGATGTTAAAACTTAACGATGAATGTGTTATTTTTAAAGACGAAGATATAAATACTTCAAGAATGTTTGATTGTTTCCAGGTCAATGGCAATTCTAGATCCAGACCAATGTTATTGTTTAATCTATACGGGAGAAAACTGCCCCTCTATGGGGGCAGAGTATGTTCCGTACGTGCATGTCATCAATTTAGACATGAGATGAGCACCGCATATCTTCAGATAACTAAGAAAGTTGAAATTTTATCCATCTCGAATCAACTCCTGTCTTTTCGCTAAGGAAAGAGTTGACAACGGTCCTCCAGGTTAGCATACTATTGCTGAATAAGATGCTTCAGAGGCAAAATTCATGATGTTCGTCTGTTTAGTATTATGTACTTAGGATCCATAGTTTTTGAAAGTCTGTCATATTTTGTTTGTATTTCTACCAATAGACGGTAGTTTAGTCCTTACGCCAATCAGCTTCTGACTTCCAGGTCCTCTGCATTAATATTCTTACACTAGCAGTGAATGGAGCCAAGTTGACTAGACGATCGGAAAGTGGAGCTATTTCAAAAATTGCTTTTCGTTGGAAAAGTACTATTGGAACGTTCAATACAAGCTGTGTTGGATGGTTTTGAGTCTGATACCTACTTTATAAATGCTGGTGTGCCCCAGGGCTACGTTTTGTCACCTACTCTATTCTTCATTTTCATTTTCGGATTAAAAAGCACAAAACACCAGCTATAAATTTCCATAACCTGATTTCGCTTTGGTTTCTTCATCGGTGTCTCATTACCAGACGCTGCATCCTAGACAAACAAGTCACAATAGTCAATTGGTAGTCCTGACAGCAGTTTAAACCTATCCAAGCCTTCCCTGTTTTAAGTGCAAAAAGCGGTTTTCAAAGAACGGTCGAAGTATGAGCCTTAAATAATAAAAATAGTGAGAAGGCTCGCTAATTCGTCAATATAAGCCTCATTTGCGCACACGCCCCCACAGAGGAAATGGATGAAGACACCAAAGACGTATTCTACGAGCTCCTGGACAAAACATATGAGCAGTGCCCTGGCTATGACATTAAGATTGTTCTAGGAGATTTTAATGCCAAGCTAGGAAGAGAGGATAAATTTGGTGGAATAATCGGAAGATACAGCCTGCACGACAACACCTCCGATAACGGATCTGATCGATTTCGCTGCGGGGCGGGATGTTCTGGTAGCTAGAACACGGTTCCAGCACCTCAATATCCACAAAGGGACATGGAAATCTCCTGATCAATCAACCGTCAACCGGATTAACCACATTGCGATCGACGCACGACACTTCTCCAGTATAGAGGATGTCCAAACATTCCGAGGGGCCAACATTGACTCGGACCACTACTTTGTTGTAGCCAATGTACGACTGCGGATATCCCGATCCAAGCCAACACAAGGAAATACTGTGAGAAAATTCGACGTTGGACGACTACAATCGCAAGAGATCGCCAAGTCCTTTTCCGATCGAGTCTCCTACAACTTCTTAAGGAGTCCTATGCCGCCAGCATCAAGTATAGAGAACCAGTGGCATCACTGCCAATCAGCCATCAGAGATGCCGCCTCTGAAGTGCTGGGTTTCACACGGCCACCACAACGAAACCCCTGGTTTGACGACGAATGCCGGCAAGCACATGCAGCTAAACAGGAAGCATACAAAGCGGCGCTGCACAGAAGGACCAGAACTGCTTACGAACTCTACAAGCAGAAGAGGAGAGACGAACACCGGCTTCCCAGACGGAAAAAGAGAGAGCATGAGAAGCGCGCGATCGAGGAGATAGAAGGGTGCCACAGCAGGAATGAGGTTCGGAAGTTCTACCAAAAGGTAAAAACAACAGCATCGGGCTATAAGCCCCCAGCCGAAGCCTGCAAAGACGACCAAGGGAACATCATGGTGGAACCACAGTCAATGCTGAGGATATGGAAAGACCACTTTTCCAAGCTCTATAACGGCGATGATGAACCCAATTCCGCTGTTAGAGAGATAGAACCATTCGATTTAGGCGACGTAGACCAAGAATTCCGCCAACCCGACCTGAACGAAGTGAAGACAGCAGTATCCAAGTTAAAGTCCAACAAAGCTGCTGGAGCTGATGGCCTCACTGCCGAATTGTTTAAAGCGGCAGGCAATGACCTGGTCAGGAGTATGTACCAGCTCATTTGCAAAATATTTATCGATTTTATGGGCGGAAGAAAGCATGCCCGATGAATGGAATCTCAGCATCGTTTCCCCGGTCCTCAAGAAAGGAGACCCTCTGAACTGCGCCAACTACAGAGGTATCAGTCTTCTAAACATCGCGTACAAGATCCTCTCTGCCGTATTGTGTGAGCGTCTGAAGCCATTCGTCAACAACCTGATAGGTCCTTATCAGTGCGGCTTTAGACCAGGAAACTCCACCATAGACCAAATCTTCACACTACGGCAGATCTTGGAAAAAACCCTGGAAATTCAAATCGATACCTACCACCTTTTTATCGATTTTAAGGCCACATATGACAGCATCTATAGAGAGGAGTTATATAAAGCCATGTCTAGTTTTGGCATCTTTACCAAACTTGTCCGATTGTGTAGAATGACGATGGAGAACGCACGCTGCTCCATCAGGGTCGGAAAAGATCTCACCGATACATTCGATGTCAAAAAAGGTTTAGGCAAGGCGATGCACTGTCATGCGACTTCTTCAACACCGTTCTTGAAAGAATTGTGCAAAACTCCAAAGTCAACACAAGAGGGACAATCTTTCAAAGATCCGTTCAATTGCTCGGATATGCCGACGATATTGACATAAATGGAAGAACGCAGCGTGATGTCAATGGCGCGTTTATGAGCATTGAGACGGAAGCGAAGAAGATGGGTTTGGTGGTAAATGAGGGCAAGACCAAGTATATGCTGTCATCAAGAAAGGACACCCAACACCGACGTCTTGGACAGAACGTCACGATTGACAGCTTTAACTTTGAGGTAGTTAAGGACTTTGTCTACCTAGGTGCCGCTATTAATTCTGACAACGATACCAGCGCTGAAATCAAACGAAGAATAACTCTTGCCAATCGCTGTTTCTTTGGACTAAGAAGGCAATTGAGTAGTAAAGTCCTCTCTCGAGCAACTAAAGTGTCCCTGTATAAGACACCTGAGACACCTGAGGTCCTAGACCCGGACTGTAGTGCCACCTTAAGAAGAAGAAGAGAAGGCTCGCTAGAAAGAAAACACAGAAACTGCAAGATAAGGCGAAGAAAATGTATAATAAGCTGGAAGGAATTCCGGTTCTTCCTACTGATCCAATTAAAGACTATTTAAGAAAAACAATAAACAATTTCCATCCAAAAACCATCTTCAAAATAGTCGCTCTAAAATTTAAAAAGTTGAGGAAATTCGAAAGCCGAAGTTTATTTACTGTGCTCAAGAATAGCTTATTGTGGATGACTACACAATTCTGCACAGCAGGCGACAGTTGAATGAACAGAATGAACAGTTTCCTCGAGAGTACTTTCTAGAAGCTGAACCAAATTTGGTATAAATACGTAACATCGAAGAATTTAGTGAAGCAGTAAGGAACTCTAAAAAAAAATGGTGCTGGGCCATACGAAATGCCACATGAGTCTTGGAAAAACATGGAAGAAATTTAGTTTAAATAACTCACGATGCTCATCTCGAATCTTATAGGAGTTGTAACGAAGCGTTTATGCTATCTGCTACTTTTGACATCTTTTCGGTACCTATCTCGTACCAAAATATACATTTGACGTCGACACTGAGTCACGAATGTAAAACAACTTTTTATTTTTTTTTTCCTGATTCTTCGTGATCACCTTTACCTGCACGTCGACCTGAAAGATTTTTTGTGCTGTTCCCTTTAGTTTAAGCACGTAAAGTGTGAAGTTGTTCATTCGAAGTTGAGGTCGTTTAAGAAGCTAAGAATATTCGAAAAAAGGTGTTTCTGATGTAGAGGGGACTAGTGAATTCTTTTTGAAAATGTCTTAGCCTGGATCTGACTATTGCAAGGCATTCACATAAAATGTGTTCAGCTGTTTCTATGTCTTCGAAAAAGAGACGGCAGGTATCATCTTGGCTCTTCCCCGATAGCTGAAAAGAAAAAAGAGCTTTGCTTGCTGTTTTGTGTGCCATCAAAGTTACTAGCAACATCAAGGAATTAAGCCGTAAGTCACACTAGTCACGACTGGGTTGAAATGCTAAGGCCCAACCGTCACCATGGATTAGTCTTAAGCTCGCCGATTATATTTTTTGAGAGCTTTTGTTTGTGTTTGATAAAGAGTTTGACATTTAAGGTGAAAACCTTCCCTTTGAAGTACCGTTTTTTTCTTCAGAAAGACTAAGAGAAGCTAATCCGACGAACAAAACTTCACCTGCAATGAAAAAAGCAATGTAGGCTTATTGCCAGTTAGCAGGGTTCGAAACTCAGTCATTAGAGGAAATTTGAAAAAAGTGGAGTTAGTCCAAAATTTCCTGAGTATTTTTTTAAAAAAAAGGGAAATTCTTTACTTTTACTTTAAATAAAGTTACATGAAGTATTGGGTGGGCCTTCTAATTTTTTATTTTTAAGTTATTTTTAAATTTTTGGCTATGTCGGTACAGACAGCTGGTTCCTATTCGAAATTTCAATATTCTACCTCCGCGGAACGGAAAAAAGTTACTCAACGCCTGAACAAAGTTGGGAAACACTGTGAACTCAACCATAGTGGGTTTTTTGGTATAAGTTTTGTCCGAAGTGACGCACCTATCGCACCGCTGCGCTGTAAACAAGTTTGTGCAAAAGTTAATGCTAGTAGATAACTCCCAAAGTATCTGTCGGTCTTACAAATGCCAGAATGTGGCGGCTGTGACCGAGAGTATTCAAGAACATGTTTCTATAGGCTTCGGTTATCAGTTGGCGTTACTAAAAACAACCAACTTTTTCAATGAGATTGATGACATTGATGCAGATTGGCGCTCCATGCCACACAGCCTATGCCGCAATCAGTCTTTTGCATTCTTATTTGTTAAATCGTGTTAACAGCCATATATTGGCAGTATCAAGAGCTTAAATTTTTTGTTGGGTCTGTGAAGCACGTATATGTCAACAAACTGGAAACCTTTAAAGCACGTATCGCCTTTCGCGAGCCTGTCATTGGCAGGTCTTAGCGAAACACATTCCCATGAAAAGCACTAGATCACTCAAACCTTCAGTAGGTCCTTTAAATGCACAAGGTCTTCGTCCTGATGCTCCTCGCTCAATTTGATGCTTTCCCTAATGCTTTTTTAAATTATTTACTTATAATTTCGAGCATTTCAATCTGCAGTTGTCTGAAGTTTAGTTAGTTATTCAAAATTTTCTAAGTCGGAAAAGTAAAGCAAATCCCAATAAAAGTGGACCGTCAGAGCAGATTCTATTTTTTCTTCAAAAGTGTACCAAATCTACTTGTCGCCTTCAATTAACAAGTAAATGGGTAGACTTAGTGACTAAGCTGTCTTCCAAGGTCAGCTGAGTTTTTTCTCAATTGTTTCCCTTTTTCTTTTCTACTCTCAAAGTACATTTAAAGCCCTCTTTTTTCCATGAACCCATTCATGACTAACCTTTTGTTTGGCTATAATGGCTATAATTTCTCTGCTCATTTTTTCTCAACTGGGTTTCGTATTGGTGTTCGAGTAAGAAACCTTAAAATTTTAAGAGTTTGCAGTTTTGATTGATAAAATTCATCTGCTAGTGGATTCAGCTGCAAGGGCCCGGGCTATCTTTTGCAATTCTATAGCTATCCATATCATGTCGTGTCGCCGTTTAGTTTGGACGCGAAGAGAATATTCTTCGCTACTTGACTTCGACATTGTTGGCCGCTCGGATCTTCGGAATTTTCGAACCTGCAGTTTGTTCGATGATGTGTCTTTAGTGATCGGAACTTGACAGTTGATTGGCTTATGTCTCAGTAGGTATCTACTTTGATTGTGTACCTCGAGTCTGTTGTTTATGGTTTTGCCACTCTTAGATTCATTCCAAACCTTATTGGCTTATTGGGAAAAATATACAAATGTTCAGCAATTCCAATGGCATATTGTGAGCCTTTCTGTAAAATAAATAAAATAGATTCTTTAATCCCTTTCCACCCATTTAACATCGTACTTACTTACTTAGGTGGGCATTACAGTTCGGGGTGAACCTGGGCCTCCACCAACATCCTTCTATAACGACTTCGATTTCGGGCGAGCCCTCTCCAGTTTCGCACTCCAAGTCGGTTGAGGTCTTCACCCACTTGATTGCGCCACCTAAGACGAGGTCTTCTCCTTCCGCGGTTTCCCTGCAATGTGCTTTCGAACACCCGACGAGCCGGAGCGTTTGGGTCCATTCGCTCAACATGGCCCAACCATCGTAGCCTCGCGATGCGTAATCTTCTGGCTATGCCCATGTCGCGGTACAGCTCATACAGCTCGTTGTTGTATCTTCTTCTCCACACATTGCCTTCGCATACGGGACCAAAGATCATTCGGAAAATTTTTCTTTCGAAACGACCAAGGGTTTCCTCATCCGCTTTCGATAAGGTCCATGCTTCCGCGCCGTAAAGCAGGACTGGAATGATTAAGGTCTTATATAAGGTTACCTTGGTTTTTCTGGAGAGGATTTTGTTTCTCAATTGCCTTCTTAACCCAAAGAAGCAACGGTTGGCAAGAATTATTCTCCGTTTGATCTCCGCACTGATGTTGTTGTCCGTGTCTACAGCGGATCCTCGGTAGACGAAGTCCTGTACTACCTCGAAGTTATGTCTGTCTATTGTGACGTATTGTCCAATTCGTCGATGTTCTGTGTCCTTGTGTCCTGACAACATATATTTCGTTTTACCCTCATTAACCATCAAACCCATTTTTGCCGCTTCCGATATCGCAAAAACACCTATGACATCACGCTTTTTTCTTCCCATTTCGTCAATATCGTCTGCATAGGCGAGTAATTGTACAGACTTTTGAAAAACTGTTCTTCTGGTGTTGACGATTGAGTTTCTTACAATCTGTTCAAGTATTATGTTGAAGAAATCGCATGACAGTTTGTCGCCTTGCCTTAAACCTTTTTCTCGGTGAGTTCTTTACCGACCTTGACGGAGCAGCGTGAATTCTCCAAAGTCATCCTGCATAGTCAGGCGTACGAGTTTTGCAGGGATGCCGAAACTAGACATGGCTCTGTACAACTCGTCTCTGTAGATACTGTCATACGCGGCCTTGAAGTCGATAAAAAGATGGTGAATATCGATATTACGTTCTCGGGTTTTTTCCAAGATCTGCCGCAATGTGAAAATTTGGTCTATTGTGGACTTCTCTGGTCTAAAACAACATTGATAAGGACCTATAAAATTGTTGACGTAGGGTTTCAGACGTTCACATATTACAGCAGACAAGATCTTATAAGCGACGTTAAGGAGGCTTATCACTCTATAATTGGCGTAATTGTGAGGGTCTCCTTTCTTTAGGATCGGGCATACGATACTGAGGTTCCATTCATCGGGCATGCTTTCTTCTGACCATATCATGAAGATCAGTTGGTGCATGTTCCTTTCCAACTGATCTCCAGCTGCCTTGAAAGTTCGGCATCAAGGCCATCTGAACCTTTTGTCTTATTTTATTTAAGTTTGCATATAGCAAGCTTAACGTTTTCTAGGTCGGGAGGACGGCATTCTTGATCGTCGTCCAAGCTGAATGGGGCAGTCTGCCTGACAGCGGAATTTGTGTCCTCATCACCGTTAAGCAGTCTGCAGAAATGATCTTTCCAGATCCTCAGTAGCGACTGTGACTCTAGTTAGTTTGAGAAACTTTATTTAAATTCATTTGTATATTATAAAAGTAAACAATTTGGATATACTAAATTTTAATATGGTTTGTGACTCTATAACTGTGTTTCCCTGCTGGTCTTTACAGGCTTGAGTTGGTGGCTTGCCACCCTGGCAGGATCTTTTTACCTTTTTTTAGAACTTCCGAATCTCGTTTCTGCCATGGCACCTCTCTATTTCCTCAAACGAGCGCTTCTCATGCTGCTTCTTTTTCTTTTTGAGAAGTCGGTGTTCTTCCCTTCTTCTCTCCTTGTAAATCTCGTTATACTGATCGTAAGCAGCCCTCGTTCGTGTTTGCATAAGCATTTGTCGTGCTCTTTGCTTGGCTGCATTTGCCTGCCTGCATTCTTCATCGAACCATGGGTTTAATATCGACTTTATTATAAAAGAATCATTTGAAGAGAAAAATATCTAAAACATTACCTCATTGGAAGTTGCATAAAGAGCGTTAATACGTAACTCTCAGACCTCATTTTCACGTGGTTTAATTTAAATAAAATAGTGGAAGTAGAGAAACCAAATTATACGTAGAGAAGTGCCTTTTGAAATATGTTATAACAAAGTGACCCAGATTCCAATAAGCATTTCAGACATGTTAATCTTTGCAAATATTTCCATGTGTACTTTTTGCCTTTCACTTGCATGTTCTTTTTACCTTTTTTTTGTTTTTGTATTGCAAAACCCCAGACGTTGGTTAACTTATCATTCTTCCAGCCGTTCCCATTAGTCCCAGAAGGAGCAATGTCCTTCCATAATTCACTATGCACCATATACTTACATACTTTCCATCCATCCGTGGTGACTGGTGACGGTGAGCCCTTAGTAATTTTACTCTTTTCAACGGCTTTACTCATTAATGCATTATACATGTTCCGCAACGGTTGGTGGTCTTAATGGACGTTTCATAAATATCTGCCTCTTTGGTTGTCATTCAAAACGGTTTTATCGTTAAATTATTTGTGCTGTATTGTAAGTACCTACATCCGAAAGTTTGATGTCCTGCTTTCTTCCAATGGTAAATATGCCCTCTGTCTCCCCTCGGGGAAATCATATTCGTATTTTTTCTTTATTCTTTTTGTTGTTGTAGCTGTGCTCTGCTGTAATAAAATTCAATTCTTGTGTGATCCAGAAGCTTGCATGATGTAGTGCAGTATATAAATATCAGGGGGTACCTTGTTATCCTTTTTAATTAAAAACAAAAGTCCAAAGGGAGAGAAAAAAGGATTTAATGACGACCATTTCTGTCTTAATTCCCTTGTTCTTCTTATTTGTTATCCTATAAAGTTTCAAAATCAAATGAAAATAAATAAAATACCCGTTTAACTACATGATGGGTGGATGGAGTAATTACAAGAATTCGTGAACCCAACCCAACAATGATTATTGCAAGCCCAGCTGAGAAAATGTATACTCAAACAATCAACTCAATGTTTGAGTAGTGTTGGAGATGGGGGATAGCTACTAGCAAAACGCAGTTGTGCCTTCCTCTGTCTACTCTTAAGTTCTCATACCGAGTTGGTAGTTTAAAGAGGTAACTCGGTTACCTTCAGTCCTTTTGAACCTTTTTTTTTGTTGTTTTTTTTTTTTTGAATGTGCTGAATAAAAAGGATAAAATATTGTTGCTTGAATAAGGGAAAACGTCCGTTGAACCACTTGTAGATATTAAGTTCCTTTTTTTGTGATTTCCTTTTCTTTATTCATTTTTATTTTGCAAAATAGGTAAACTGTACAGTTTCTCTTGTAAGGATATTGCATAAGTTTAGGTTCTCTTTTGCATCATGAATATAAAACGGAATGGTTTTAAGATAATTTGTGTGGACCTGCCAATGAAAGGAGTAGCTAGTACTTTTTTTAAGTTGGCAATTTAGCAAGAACCGTAAGAAATTAGACTGAAACATAATGAATATAAAGTGCACCACTGGGTCGCACGTACCAACTATCCTGTGCGTGAAAGTAGGTATAATTTTTTGAAGCCTTTAAAGCAAACTTGCTGGTTAATTTGATTAATATTTGGCTTTTGAGTGTGGTTTATGGTTGCCAGCTGGTTAGGAATTAGAATGCCCCAAATACATTTTAAGTTCAGTTTCTTTGTCTTCATGATTTCGTTCATTTCAGCATGGCAAGGTAAAAAGTAAAATTTAAGAATAAAACTTACGATACCTCTTGCGGCAGGTAAAAAATTATTTTTTAAACGTCAGCGATGAGAATAAGCTTCGATTGCAGTTTCGATTAAAATGCTTTATAGGTTGATGCTGACAAGTTTATGTTCCTTATAACTTGCACAGTTCGGAAAAAGCAAAAAGTGATCCGAAAAATCATGCTCCTTTCTTTTTTATGACTTCTGACGATGGAGTACAAGATCATGCTTGGCCTTGAGGCTACACGATCAAGATAAGGCAAACCATCGGCTCACATACATAATCCTTAAAATTGCTGTTGGTGTTTCGGATGTGACGTAGGCAAATTACAAGTCACCAGGCCTGTCAATTGGCTTTCAATCAATTTTTTTAATATTTGATTTCATAAAAGCACAAAAGAAACCTTCGAAATAATTTTTTTCAACACTCCGTTTACTTTAGGAGCGGTTTTTGTTTTCTTTATTCAAATCATTTTCAATTTTTAAGAGTGTTTTGAAGAAAATGTCAATTTAATGGCTACTCAAAATGCTTCTCAGCTGCTGGCTTCGAATATTTCATACCAGTTGAATTTAAATTTCGAATGTAAAAAAGTTTAATTGTATTGTGATTTGTTAATTACTTGCCATATATTGTTCGTGTAGCCCCGGGGTAAATGAAGAGCAACAAGAATCTACATATCTTGTCAAAAAGTGTCATTACTCATTATTCATTGAAAGTACTTCTAATATTTTCGAAATCAATCTGAAATGTCTTACCAGCGGATTCGATTCTACTCTCCACTTAGCAGAATAATTATGTATTGAAGTAACGTTCGTCACATGAATCTGGTGACAGTCAGTTTTTGAACAGATTGGACCAACTAGTTTTAACTTTAATTCGTTTAAATTGTACCTAGTTCGCGATTAGTTGCCAATTAATTGCAATAGCTTCACAATATCTTTGAAGCTCGCAACTTGTTTGTAACAAGTTGCAATTCAGCTGTAAATAAATTATTATAGTTTCGGACAGTCCCTGCAACTAAGATTCAACTAAACAGCAATTCGTTTGCAAACAGCTGCTAGTAAGTTTGTAATGAAACAAAAAACTTGACCATTTTGCATTGAAAAGTCTGAAATGCTACTAAAAATAGTTTGCAATACAATTAGTAGATTTTTTGCGGAACATTTGCGAACGAAATGCAATAGATCAACATCCCATTTGCAATTGAAAGGCAATCGATTCTTGAAAAGTCTGCGATTAGTTGCAAATGAACTTTTAATAGCAGATAAGTTGTTTTGCTTATATTATGCTTAGTTGAGGAATAAGTATCCCAAACTTAACCAAGCTCTCAAAAGCTGTGCCAAATAAATTTTATAGCGGAACAATAGACCAACAAACAGAGTACCTACAGCACCCCGTATTGCTGCCGCTGTTATGAATAAATTTGCACTCAAAATTAAGGTAAGCCAAGGATATGTTGGAAATTGTAAGATCAGTTTTTGAAAGTTAGGCCATTTTTGACGGCTGTTGCAGCACTTCCATTACTTCATTATCTTCGTTTTCCTATGGTTGATCTGAATACAATGTGAAAAAGCGTTCAGCAGAATTAAGTCAAAAATCAAGTGAGACGAAACATTTTTTAAATAACTGTATTTTTCTCATCACAAGTATCTCTTAGGTCTCTAATATCCGCATTTCCTTGGATATATTTGGTGATGTTTCAACAAACTCTGTTACCACCCGCGACTCTCAATCTTCTCTTATAGAGATAACAAAAAAGCACTCATTTTGCTTATGTGCCAGTGCATAGAGAAGCTTCAAGCCCGATAAAATCTCCATGAAAAAAACCTACGTGCCAATACCACCAATCAGAATGAATATTGGCAAGCCTATCGCAATTTCAGCTAAGGCTAGATCGCACCTTAACTCTATAGTCATTGTTTTAACCGCCTTCCTTATAGGTAGACATGCCGGTAGACTCAGTGTCCCATAAAACGTTCTTTGGAAGCTGCCTGGATGAAAGAGAAGATGAGACCGGCTTAAGACGAAAAACATTTTTGAGAGAACTCACTTGAATCGTCACAAGTGATGATGTTACAAACAAAAACATTCATAGTCTTTATAAAAAACCTCAAAATGTTTTAAATACGAGGTGAAAATTCCTTCATCCACCTTCCACAATCTATCATTATAGCAGCAAATAACTAATCATCCCAAAAGGAACAGCATATGCTTCCATTTCCATCTAGAGAAGACTGGACAACGGCCAGACAAATCTGCAACACTAACGTCATCAAAAGAGACAGCCATGTATTTCTCTGAACTAGCAAGGAAAAATGCTGTAATCCTCCACTGGATCCCAGTCCCAGCACAAAGAGGCTATGATGGTAACGAGAAAGCAGACATCTAAGCTAAAGACGGCGCATTTCTAAATGAAGAAAATGAGGAAACATCTCTGCGAAACATTTTTACGGAATGTCCAGCACTTTTCCATCATCCCCCTAGATAAACGTATTCACCTACAGAAGATTGCTAACTTCTGGTTCAACTGAGGAGCAGGAGAACTGCCCTGAAACCTCACATGGGCTGGCACAATAGGTTTTATTGAGGCACCGCAGTGCCCAGAGCTGAGCAAGCTCAACCCGTTCCCTTAATATAATCTAATTCTTCTAATTCTTTGTGGTATCACATGTGGTATCATTGATGTAAATAGGTCAAACATTTTCCCACAGCTGCCCTAGCCCAACCTTACCTAACCCAACCTGGTGCATGGTGTAGCATGTTCAACATTTTCGAAAAATCCAAAATTACCTGAAACTAAATATGTGTAGTCTTTTTCGTGAATTGTTTTTCTGAGGGTTGGAGATCATCAACAGCTGAGTCGTGCAAAAGTTTATTAATTAGACTCCGTATCGAAATGGAACTAGTAAATTGTTTCGTGTAAGAAAATTGTTTAATTATTTGTGCCTCTGTGATCACCAGTTAAGGAAAAAAAGAGAACATTGATATTAATCTAAAAGCTTCAGCTGCTAAGTTCTTAGGAATATTTTTGGTCTTAGAACTAGTTTGCAACTAGTTGGAAACTTGTTTCCAATCAGTTTGATTGTTTGCAACCAGTTTCGAATTAGCTGTTATAGTATCGTAAATGATTGACGAATACCAAAAATATTACAATGAAATTTGAAATTTTACATGGAAGCCAATGACAAAGAACTTTTTAAATCTATATGTGCCAAAGAATGTCAAATGATGAAAAGTTCTTCCATGATAACTGTCAGTGGTGGTGGTCTTTTTTTTTAAGATCTGAAGTTTGTTCAATGAAAAACTAGAATGGCACTGGCTATGGCTGCTTAGAAACATAATATTTGTTTTCAAAACACACTATTATCAACCCTTTTCGAACGGGTATGGGCACTTTTTTTAATAAACTACGTTGTTTAAGCCTTCCTGTCTTACAATTGAAGGGTTGAGTCCAGATGAATCCCTTTTTTACATAAAGTCTTAGAAAGATAACATTGAAATTTATGTTCGCTCCAATGAATACATCAAAAACACCAAAACATGAAAAGTCATAACCTCAGAAACACGAAACTCACCCCCAATACTCAGCGAGAAGCCTACAAATTGGTATCAAGTGTCACAAGCACGAACGCGTTGTTAAATCTATATGACGATGTTTATGATACATTCTTTTATGCAAACGAGTACAAAAAGTCAAATATTATAGTATTTTGATTAGTTTTGTGTTTCACATTATCATCATAAAGTTGAAAAGAACTTTCCATATCCTTTCCCTCTCCAATGACTCATTTGCTGAGGAGGTCTTCTTCACATTTCACTCTGTTGGTAGTTGTGTAGGTACAGCACAGCGACTTTGAGAACCTTATTTAGTGCTTTCTCTATATAGAAATAAAAACAAACATGAAATTGAAACACAAAGTTGAATTATCCTTACCACTCTCGTTCTTCTTTTTTTTTTGTATCTATTTCCAAACTTCTTCTTCGCACTTTCGCAACTACAAGGAGCCCTTCCAAAAATATTTATTTGTTCAGGCAACCACAACAAAAGCAAATGGAAAATATTCATTTTTATTCAAATGGAGATGTAGAGATAAAAAATTGCCAAAACATACACGAAGGCCCACCGAAACCCAAGCACATTATTTATCCAAGCAACTCACGCATCATTCAAAAGAGTTTCCTTCTCCTTTTTTTTTTTAAGGAGGAAAAAAAAAATATTTGGTTAGACGAAGACAACACAAAAGCGTTATTTGGTGGTAGGTAACTATACAGCTGTTTGAACATCATAAAATAATGTTGCTAACTGTCAAATACAATTTTAACACAGTGCCTGTGTTGTGCGTGAGTATCTGAGTATACCAAAGCAAAATTTACATAAAATAAATTACAAAGTATCAGAAAGTTTTGAAAACATCTTTCCGCATTTATATACAAAATGGTTGGGCGCCCTGTGTTTGGTCGTTGGTATCACTTTTTTTTGTAGGTCATGTTCCTTGGCCATCATAAATTTGCTGCCGAAGCTGTGTCCTCTTTAATCCCCAACAGGTTTTCTGCGAACAGGTGTAGTTTATTTAAGCACAATTTATAATTCTGTGGATAACAAATTTCTATTTGAAGGAGAAGAGTTACTCACGCTTAGGTGAATGGAAAACGGAAGCAAGCAAAAGAAGATAAAAGGCCGAACAGTGGGAGTTTAACCGTTGACGTCCGTATAGGGTAGGTACAGAACGGACAATCTTTAGGAAATATTTTAGAAAATGAATTATTGCACAAGGATTATTTTTCGAAATGAAGAATGTTCTTGGAGTCTGTGTTTTCACAGACAAGATAAAATGTTGATAAATTTGCTATTGGGAGCAAATTAGTTTTCATTGCTAATGTTGTGCTGTGTTAGTGTGTGGAGTTCTGGGAACAGTTTTGTAGAGCACAACGTGGGTGATTTCAGTGCAGAGGAGAACAAAAAGCAATAATAGCATTAAATAAATTAGGCCAAGACTCTGAAAACATTTACTGATCCTTCTTACTACGAAAAGCCACACACCATCGTACTCAAATGAAAGTGCCTTCATTTGCTGGGTTGTGTTGCTGAGCATGTGTAAAAGTATTCATGTATCATCATTAACTGACCTGCACGAAAATATATCCTTTTTGTTGTGTGTAACATTTGAAACACATACTCCCACTGAACGTTTTTTTTTTCTGCTTTTGTGGCCGACATTTGCTCGGTATTGCTCCCAATTTATAAATAAAAGAAAGCCTAAAGATCATCTTTTGTTGTATTATGAATTGCAAAATACAAAATAATTTTTGCTATCCAATGAAAAAGTTCACTGTGGCGTATGAGCAACTTTTTGGCCTTAATTTTTCCACTAATGGAAAAACTCATGCGATTTTAGCACCGCTTCAGATACTCTGATAGTATTGGTCCTTGTTCATTGACTGAATGAAAAAAGTTATTTGAGGCCTATAATTTTACATTTTGGAATGAGACAATGGCCCATGACCTTCTAGTTGACATTTTGAGTGTATTGATGGTTTTGATTGAAATCTAATTTGGGCTTTTCTGCGTTGTCTGAGTTGACGTTAAGATAACACAATAATGAAAATTGTATGGGTATTTTACAATAAGAACGATGATATCTTCGAAGATCTTAAATCACAGAGTAAGGTGTTTTTACCTAGCTCTTTAGCAAAAATTGAAAAAAAAAAAAAAAAATCTTGGACAATTTGGATCTGTGAATGAATTTTCTTCGCTCGCTGCAGGTTGTATGTGGTTCGGAATTTTGAGATACCACCTGTGAAACTTCGTTATTACGTTACAGTTATACACCTGAATCTATAGCTAGTTCATGATAAACCACAACTGCTATGTTCGTCCGCATCTCGAGGATGGTTCTCAAGTTTTGTTACCATTATTATAAGGGTGGTAACAGGTCTAAAGGCAAAAAGGTCATCCCTATATTCGACCTCTAATTCTTATTCAATCTTTTTTATAACAAGAAATCTCTGGGACCTGATATTTTTTGTTGACTAATAACAGGTTCCTTGTGGTACCCGTGGGGTGTAGGTAAGCATGTCCACGACAAAAATGTTTTTTCACGGGTATCGCCTTTCGCGAGGAATTTGCAAGTCCTCCGTTACTAAATTCATTGCCATCAAAAGCACTTTCTCGATAAGCCGTTCGAAACCGGCAGAAAGATGTAGGTCCCCTCCATTCCCTCACAAGGCATGGTTGTGAGATATGCGCTAAGCCCAGAGGCTCCTCGCTCTGTTGCGTCACTCTTTTTTATATTTATTATTATATTATAATAACAGGTTCCCATTAATGTGTTATGGCATTATCTATGAATGGTTACTGTATCCAAGAAACCGAAAAGCTGTCAGTACTCGGTATGTGTGTAACCGATGATCTTCTCAAGACGGTGCCGGACATTTTTCAACCCTTTCTGATCTGGCTACAAATAATAAAACCTACATCTGCCCTCAGCTGAAGTATAATCAGGTATCTACAGGTAAGGTGCTACTCAAAACCTTTGCGCCTACTTGAGAGGGTACAAAACAGAGCTTTAACATTGATAGGTGACACGTGACAGAGTTCAATTTAATGATTGATTCTCTTGATTTTCGTCGAAACATTTCCTATCTCTTTTTTTTCTTTTACTACTTTTTAACAAACATTGACCTAGTAATGTAGCGATTTGCATTCCTCCCATGAAACAATTAAACCACAACACTTCTGCCTTTCTAGCCCAATCAGTTATATCTTAAGCCCATTTTCGGTCGTACAGTTAAGTTAAGAGATTCATATTTTAGCCACTCAAGCTAAATGTGGAATGCTCTATCAGTTTTTCCCTGCATTATGATCTGCATAGATTCAAAATCAATGTGCATCGGTGCCTTGTCCTTTATTTAAACTTCTCCCTTTTACTTGCTATTAAAGGTACTATAAGGTAAGTTTTTCAATTCCGCAGAAAAAAAAGTTGAGATATCAAACTGTACATGACATTACGATGGTAGAGGAAACGAAAAAATAGTGTCTTGCAATTCTGTCTGTATCCGTCTGTCTATGGATCTACAGCCTAAACCGCTAGACCGATTTTCTTCAAAATTTGCAGTTAAGGTTTTTTGGGCAGTTTACAGTGGGGTTTTTGAAACTGAGTATCTAGGTTTTGAAATAACGGTAATACAACCGACATGATAATGCTTATTTTTCTCGAAAATTACTTCAACGATTTCGATAAAATTTTGTGTGAAGGTTTAAGGTTGTCTTTTTTATGGCGCACAACATTTTTTTGTAAAAAATCGAAAAATGATGCCTAAAACAGTAGCGTTTTTTGAAGACCGACTTTCTCGTTAATGGCTTTTACGATGTTGACGAAATTTTTTATTTAAGAAGTCGTAGGTTGTAACTTAGCCGCTGTATGTCCTCGGAATGTGTTAATCCCAAAGGTTTGAAGAGATTTATTACCCGCCAATTTTTTTAAATTTATTTAAGGCCTCACCATTTAGACCATAATATAAAGAAAAATTATTTACTGTGAAACTAAATACTCGAGCTAAAGCTTCATGAGCTAAACGTTTGCTATTAGACAATAATAATAATGAGAAGACTTTTTATTCTGTCACGCTAAAGTTTTATTTTGTGTAAACCAGATAACTCCTGTTGTAAGAACCTAGATTAAATTCAAGCTTTTTTTAGAGAACTCAAATTATAATAGTGGCAGCACTGTTTTCATAAGCAGCCATTTTTATCTGACAAGTGGTATATATGTCGATTTCCATTGGTACACAAAAGCACTTTTTAAAAGTGTTTATTTATCGAAAACCGTTCCATGCAGTCACTAGATCTCATTTTTTGCCCCTATAAAGCACTTTTGTGAATCTCGATTCGGAAGCAAAAGTCAAACGTACTTTCACTAACACCAACACAAAACAATTGACGTTTACCAAATTTGGAGTTTGAAATGAGAAAAGTGAATAGTGAACTATTTAAATGGAAAGGTGTTTTAAGCAAGAGGATTTGTAATTAAGTCCTTCTACGCAAATATTAGGTACGTTCGAGTACTTTGTGCACCAAAATCGGCCATCAGAAAATTTGTAAGGAGTGAGGGTAAAATTTCTCTGAGAGAGTTTGGGATATCTTGTTTGAATGTTGCATCAATGATGTCATGTTCCTTGGCTTTCATAGCCCACATTTGTTCGACATCGCCATCGTTTTCAAACTATTCAGCCGGTCTTTGTAGAACGTCCTAAATACTGAATAAGCAGTTTACAGGTTCTTATGAGAATTTGTACAGGTTCCTGGTTAAAAATTTCAATTGATCTTACCATTGCTAAAGTATTTTGTTGATTAACTAAAAATTTTAGTTAATAAATTTATTTGCAACTGAAAAGTCTTTCCACATCGCACATAAATTTTGAAATGTCAAAAACATGTTCACACATTTCTGCTCATAGAAATTTCTTCGCCTAGAATGTGTAGCATGTGGAAATTGTTTACTCTCTCACGGAGAGAGTTTTCTGTCAAAAATTAGTTGTTTTTAAAATACTCGAACAAAACGTGTGGTATAATGTGGATGAATGTGTTTAAATGTGTGGTTATGGGTGCGTACTCGAACGCTACTATTATTTAATTCTTTGGAATAATCTTTTTTCTAGAGCACAACTGAACAGTGGACGTCAGATCTCGCATACACAGTTACAAAAATAGCACTTTTGTCTCGACATGTTCCATTGAGTAAGAAAAAAGCACTTTTTTAAGAGTGCTTTTGTTTTCCCAAAGGAAATCGACATTAGTTTGGGTAGCAATATCCTCATGAATTGACTAACGCCTTAAAAACGCATCAAAATTGTGCAAAGTTATTATGAAAAACATGCGATTCTGTTAGCGAGCTGGTTTCATTTTACCATTGACACAATCGTCGTTCATCAGAGCAATTATTTCGGTTAATGATGGAATGTTTAAGTGTCATACTAATAACCGCATATTTCTTACCGAAGAAACTGCTGCTGCTGTGAAGGGCAGCATTCTTAGACCATGAAAAAAGTGAATCTATGTAACATCACGTGAGACAGTTTGATCTTTTTCCATTCTCTTGAATACTTGCAGACAGGGTTGGCCGAATAAACTACACTACATTTACTACATCATTAACTACTGCTTGCAGAAGCATCCTAGTTCGCTAGCTTACAAAATTCATCTCGTACAAGAATTGAAGCCGCATGATCCATAGCCGCGTTAGATTGAGAACATAAGCTCAATTTGAGAATGCTGTCGATCCTGATTTTCGAAAATTTGTTTTGTTCTGCAATGAATGCAATTTTTTGTTGATTTGCTACGCCAACAATTAAAACTGCCGCATTAAGAGCGAAGATAGTCCTCAGAAAAGTATTGAAATGTCACTTAACAACCAAAAAAATGGACAGCTTAGTATCCGTTAAGCGCTAGTGAAATCATCGGTATTACGTTCTTTAAGAACAATTAGATATTAAGTGAGCCGAGATCAATTGTTTTTCGGCGTAACACATGTCAAACGACGCCGCGTGTTCCACTATTGATTCGCTGAGAAAGCGTTTGTTGTATTTTTTTTTTTTTCATTTTGTAATTCCATAACTAACACTCAACATTCCCTTTTCAAACGAAGCCAAACATCTTGGATTAACCCTAGATACGAGGTTCTTTCGTCCAAAAATATCGACTCGTCGACGCAATGCTGAATATTCCACGCCTTGATATCTACATCATGGATTGTGCTCTCACCTTACACTAAGGGATGAATTTTTTAAACCATTTCTAGTTTGAAGGATTCTATGTCTTTTGACTCCATCTATTGGATATGCCGTACGACACAATAATCCCAAGGCAAAAACCACATCAAAAATACACCTTTTACTTTCCGTCGACTGGATTGTTACCGGAACTTTATGAATGGTTCTAAGCCCAATGATGGACCTGGTGCTGGTGCTGGTGCCTTTGTGGAAACCGATGACATACGACTGCATGCCTCATTAGGCTCATATGGGTCCGTTTTCCAAGCTGAGAAGTTCGCTATCTAAACGACTATAAGCGATGTTACGAAGAATAGATTGATATGGTGAGAAGTGTCTCTGGATGCAGTAACAGGCAAACTGCGCTCAACACTCTACTAAATCCTTTAATTTCTACGAAAGTGATCCAAGAATGGCAGAAAAATTAATTTCTTTGGTATCGTTTGTGTTCTGGGCCATCACGGCATAATTGAAAACAAGAATTTTGATTCAAATAGCTTTCTCAGGCCCTGAACTATGGCGCTTGGTCTGCCAGGGTCCTCTGCTTGCGAGGGCATCTGCGAATGGATCTGTCAGGAACGCAACCATATGTAGCATTACTTTAGATGCAAACAGACCAAACGTATGCTCCCCAACTGTAATAAGAATACTGCAAAATTTTTGCTATCCCGCAGCAAAAAAGACTATAGAAAGGTTTGTTGGCATTGCTATGGGGCGTTTCTCTTTTGCCAGGCATTTGAACGTAAGGCTTAAGTAATATCACACTCTTAACCACTTCCTGTGTGAACGTCCTCTTTTTTCTTGAATCAGGTTATAGGCTTACAGGCACTCTGCACGTGGTGAGAGTAAAGCTCTTCATCATGGCAGGAGTTTTAGGGTTTTCTCCAAACATTTGGAAAGTTAGAACAAACGATAGTTGCTATCAGGTAGTACAGTGGCTGCTCCAGTTGGTATTTTCAAAAACTCCGGCAGAAAAAAAGATGGTAGAATGATGTATACCTCTTAAACTATGAGCTACAGTTTTCTCTCTAAATGTATACTAAGTGCTGCTCATGTCAAAGTTATACAAAAACTACCGTTTTCATTTTCCTTTCTTTTATATTAATACGTGATTCTAATTGTGCGCGAGTGTCTTGATCGGTCTTCTCTTATTATTTTTATCTTCAAAAAAAGAAAACAATTTATTTGAAAAAATTATTTGCTCAGTAAAGGAAAAAATGTGACCTTTACTGTCCTAGGTTAAAATAAGAAGTCAAAATTAATGTTCACTCTACCAAACCACGACCATATTTTTATTTAACTCCCAGTGAGTTTCTAGTCACTTACCGAAACCAGTCATAAAATTGCCATTGTATTTTCTTATGAAAGGAAAAAGTAACAACTGATTTATGTCTTGATCGTTAAATGTCTTTTCAGCCAAAGTTCTCCCTTCCTCAAGTTATGGTTGTTTTGAAACTTAAATCCAATGTCCATCTTTAATTAACTGTGTTTGCTCATATTGCCAATTCTCACATTCTAACATTGTCATCCTCATACAATTTATCGAAACAATTTCGACTCTAAATCATTTCTTTTTAGCTCTTACAAGGCCTAGAGCTATAGTTAAATAGTCTTCAACGTTTTTTCCTATTTTTTGATGACTCTTCAGTGTATACATTTTTATGAGCTATGTGTCATTACCCTTTTAGGAGTCAATAGCTTTTTAATATTCCCTTCCCTAACTTTCCTTTAGTCGTAAATCCTGTCAAAGATTAATCTATAAAGCTCTTGCTCTTTTCCACAAGGCAATACTCAAAGCTGTCCATCACTTTCTTCTACATTCAAAAAGCAGAAACAAGTTGCTATGTTGATGAACTCAACAAGAATAAAAAAAAAACCAGTTAAGATAGACGTCCATGAATTATTATGTAAAAAAAAGATGTCAATCATGTCATTTAACCCTGATGCATATCTTATGTGTGCACCATCACTTCTCCGACTCTCTTTCAAATAGCTGCTGGGAATAGAGTTCAATTCTAAGGTAAGAAACTACCAACAACAACGTTACAAAAGAATTCCCGGAAGCTAAACTTTTATCGCTTTTCGAATCTATCTTTTTTCTTTTTAAAGTACATCATGTCAATGTGCAGCGCTCAACCATCAACCCATCTGATGGTTGATGCTCTATAAATCAAGCGCCTCGAGGAGAGCGATGTTGAGTTCATCACAACATACGCGGCAAGGGGTTTCTTAATGGCGTAAATTTCAGGTCATCTTTGGATCTATAAATTAGATAAGAAACCGAGTAAATTACTCTTCCTCTCACAGATTGAGCCGCACATGTGTGATGGAGCATCATTCCACCCATATTTTGTGTGTCTAGTATATTGTGCACATCCTGAAAATGTCCTTATTCGGCAAATAATTCACATCCACCCCTATACCCATAACATAAGAAAAAGGCAAACATATAACAATGGCTAAATGTTATAGTTACACACGGACTAAGTCATTAACCAGAGATGGGATAATAGTGCCGTTGTCATGTCTTCGAAGAGACGCGCGAAACGAAAGATTCGGGATGTGAGTACGTATATGTGAGTCCTAAGTGTGGATATAATATGGCGGACAGAATGGAGTTTGAGATTGAAACTGATGTTCCTCTCTCACCACACCACCACCACATCGCACATTTTGGCTTTTATACTCATTTATATAGGACAACTACGATGAAGACGTGTTTTTTTTACACATTTGCTTTTACTAACTGGTGACATGGCATTTCTCTGCACCCACTAATGGAAATAGCAAGAGAGTATCACCATCGTCGGTAGTAGTCATAGTCAGTAATAGACATTCCGCAAAAGTATTAATGAGCCAAAAGCAAAGTCAATATAGAAAGCAAAGGAACGACCGACATGAATAGAGATTTTGTGTAAACAGATCCGAAAGCTTCATTTTACGACCTTGGAATATGGACCGAAGAAAAAAGAATATACTCCTATATTTGTATGTATTCTTTTAGTACGAAAACATTTTTTTTTTGTCCAAACAATACTTAAGCTTGCTTATGTGATAAAAGTGTATGTGACAGAATTTTACGGTTGGACGTGATTGCAATGCAAACATGTATTTTGAAAACCATTGAAGTTATTTCGTAACAACTTGTTTTTTCTTTTTGTTTCTTTATTTATTGTAGGGGAAAGAAGCGAAAAGTTTTTGGTTTTTTATTTTTGGCTTAACGCAGACAGTTGAACGCTTCTTCAGTCGCTATAACTCCGCCTGTTTAAAAGTTATTTAAGAAATGTGGATATAAAAAGACTTCATAAGTCTCACACACATAATCAACTTGTTAATAGCTTTAAGACTCTCCTTACCCGAGTCCTGTCGTTCGTTAAGGTAGTAAACACATTTAAAGCTAGGCTTGCAAATTCAATCCATTAACACATAAAAAACTAGTACCTACGTGCAACCTAGTCATGCTTGCTCTCCTGAAACCCCTCAAAAAAGAATAGTTTCAAAAATAAGGAAAAACTAAATGCCGCTTTCACGAACTGTGAACTGCGAAAAGAATCGATTTATTTTAATATCCCTCTCATGGTTTTGAAAACTTGAAAAGGACCCATATCGTCCAACTAAGCTATGAGCAGAGATTTCTAAATTGAATGTCGACTACTAATAAAAACGACATTAGAGTGCAATTTCAATCGGTCGACTTGGTGTGATGAGCATTAAGAAAAATTTTAGTCACTCCATTCGGATTATCTTGTTGCCTGGTCGCAATATCTGTGAAGCTGAGGGTGAGACATGTTAAAATGATATGAGGTAGCATACTGAAAAGGTAATGATGTAGAACTTTTTCGGTTAAATTTTTCGGAAAGTTTTGTACTGGGGTTGGTTGGGATAGAAATGTAGGTTGTTATGTGGTTGAAACAATTTAAATGGCTTACATTTGATGATTGGATTCCATTGAGTTTGAGTTCGTTGTGGTAATGGTTTTGGGTACCGGTTTTAATTTAATTTTTAAAAATAATTTTATTTATTAGTGACTTTTGGGATAGCATTAAATTAAACCAACAAATCAAATAATGTTTTGGTAGTTCGTCTGGGTACATCTAACAATTTAAGCTACGTTTGACTAAGTTTGATTTTGAATAAGCACTAGGGCAATAAATTACTTTAGATTAGAAAGTTCAGTAGCTCGCATGTCGCATTGTTACTTCACTTCCAAACTCACATACACTGCTAAGCCAGTGTTGCTAGCTGAAAGTTTTACAGCCAAATCTGACTTGTTGATTGGATTTTGCCTCTTTAAATTCGATAGCAAAAAAATCAGTCAGAAATAGTAAATAGAGTAAACCAGTTAAGAATCCAGTCAATTTAAAAAAAATTTCTTAAAATTAAACACAATTATTTTAGCTCTCTGTTTTTCGTTTAAAACGTTTTCCTTTAAAACTCGATTCTCAATAAACTTCAAAGTCATTGGAAGTTATTTAAGTTGATGTTCAATATTGAATGTGATTGAACGAACACAGCCTGTGGGATGACATCCAAACGATGATAGCGTTCAACAAGCTCCATATTAAATATCTCTCCACATTAAAGTTCAAACAAAAAAAAAACTGTTTTTATTCATTCACAGTACTGGAGGTTACACTTTGGGCTTTTGCGGAAGCTTTTTATGTCCAAATTTTGTACTTTTGGGATAAGCCCGTTTGTATACCTAAATAAATTTTCAGAATTTAATTTTAAATCTCACGATAAATTCCACTCTGCAGGGCTTCCGCGACATTCCTCCTATAAAATGTTTTTCTTGTCTTGACCAAGTCTATCTCTACTAATCTTTTGCCACGTATTTTCCCATAACAAATTCATTAAATTAAAGGGTTATTTCGAAACGACCGTTAGAATTTCCCAAGATCAATTAATGAACTACAGGAAATTGGTATAAAAAGGTGTTCCACTAGGATAATGCCATTGCGAATATTTCCGTGCAGGAGTACACATGTGCAAATTCTTGTATGAAATATCTAAGAGAGTGTTAAAAGTAACCTTTTATTTAGTTTGAAGCACACACGGGTTCCGGGAAGGCTTTAACAGCGACAAAAAGAGCAAAATAGATGCTTTCAAGGAAAAAGGACTCTCAGGCTGTGAAATAGCAAAGAGACTTAACAGGAGCAAGGCAGTTGCACACAATTTTCTTGCTGATCCACAAAACTATGGCAAAAATCAAAAAGGACGCACGGTAAAAGCCACAACAACAAGAGAAAATCGATTTATTCTACGACTTGCCTCAAATTCCACTCTACCAGCGACTATGATAAGGGCCAAAAGCGGAGTTTCAGCCAGCATAACAACGCAACGGTTCGAAGAATAATACAAAAAAGTAATACTTATCAAAGGAGGAAACTTAAATGAAAACCTGTTTTGAAGCCAGTACACAAGAAGCTTACTTGTTGATTGGAGCAGTGAATGGAAACACGTTGTCTTTTCGGATGAAAAAAAGTTTAACCTTGACGATCCTGATGGTTACAACCTTTATTTCCATGATATTTAGATATTTATTCGTTCATTGACTGCTTACACATATTAGAAAGGATGAGCTAATTTTGGCAAGACATCATAGCCGTACATCAGGTGTATTGGTGTGGGGAGCTATTGCTTACTATGACACGAATAGTAGAATTGGAGAAGGAGTTTTTGTCCACAATAATGAATGAAAATAGCAACAACAAATGTTTGCTGGAACGGTCATTTCCAAATATGAAAAACATTTTTGGACCTCTGACTTGGGTTTTTCAACAAGATAATGCCCCAATCCACACTAGCAGGGCTGTTAGAAGCTGGATTCAGTCAGAAGACGTGGAACTTTTGTCATGCCTTCATATTCACCGGAACTGAAAACGTTTGGTCATGGCTATTTCGTAAATTTTATGAAGGTGGCAGACAATTTGAAGACAAGGACACCTTAATTGATTGTTATTCGTAGTGCTCGGGCCCAAATTTCATATGGTTATTTATAAAAACTGTATGATTCTATTCCAAACCGTCTAATAGCGGTTATATCCAAAAATGGCGGACATACTCATTATTAATGTAAAAAAACATTATTAATAAATATTGCTAAACCATAAATGTAAACAGTTCACTCATTTTTTTTTTTTTTGAAGTGAAAACTTCTTTAGGCGCGTTTGGCACTTTTGCTATGGGGGTAAAGCAATGAATTCGCGACCGACACCATTTTTTGGCTCATCGTAATTCGTATGTAAAATCTTCATAGCCCAGCGTCTCAGGTTCGATTCCCAGCCATGACTTGCATTTTTTTATTTATTTAAAGTGAAAACATAAATAAAAATTGTCGCCACGGCTGGGATTCGAACCTGAGACCATGAGTTTAATAGCCAACGACTCTGCCATTGAGCCAAGAGACACCTTAATTTTGTTGCTGCTAAATGACTTAAAAGAATGTAAAGCAACATTAGAATGTGAAGCAACATTACCTAGTAATATTATTTACCGACTCGGAGAAATACAGAGAAGAAAGAAAGGAATTAAAGGACAGAGAAAAATTTATGCAACGCAGAAAAAATAAAAACCACCAAATATTTTACTACCATTATAATGAAGTGGATGAGTGAAGCTGGAAATTTCGTCATGGCAGAGTAGGAGACGCACTGGTCGATGATTGGAACTTTACAACAAATTAAAAGATATCAACAACTAATTGCGATGATTTATCGATGGAATTGAAATGGTTGCATAAAAATAGTTTGAAAACCATTACTCAAATATTTATTAATTTCGTTTCTAAACTTAATGCATTGTCCTTTTTTTCATTTCATTGTTAAAGCTTACGAGATCTGTAGACACTATCGTTAAAAAATTGAACGTATTGATTTTAACAGAATTTCACAAGGGTGACGAAGAAATATAGATATGACATTCCAGATTTCAATTTAGTTGCAAGTTTCAGAAGGCACGATCGTCCAGCAGCAGGAGTAGCTATCTATAAAAGGTTGTCTGATACAACTGTCATATTTTGCTCAAATCATATGGATTTGCATACGAGGTACACTTGTATGTTTAGTACTAATGTTTTTGATATCGGCGATTTGTGTGTTTGTCGTTGCCACTCTGGAAATGGACAGCTAGTTATAACAGTAGGCGTTTATAATTCACCGAATACGTGTTCAAGTGTAGTACGACAGTTTTTATATAAAAATTTATTTATTTAGTCTGAAGACGCTTCTGCATACCTTCACGATAAAATTGGGGAGGGATTTGATGATTTCCTAAAGATTTTGAGTGGTGATTTTAACATCAACTTCGCCGATGCTACAAATTTGCCACTTTTTCAATTTTTAAAAGAAGAATACTATTTAACAATGACCAAAAACCGCAGCCTTAGTACAACGAAATATAAAGCGACAATTGATGCAGTCTTTGCGATATATTTAAATAGATTTGAGACAAAATTGTTCGTTTCCTATTTACGTTCCCATAGACCTATTATTTCAGTATTAGAATACGATGATTGTAGAGATGATAATAGAAGGTATGAAATTGTGAATGAAAACTCATAAGTTTCATTGATTTTCTTCTATATGTACATCTACATATATTATAAAAGATTTTCCTGTACATTAAAATATTTACTAAGATTCAATTCTGTTTTCACTTCTGTCGGCACTCCCGGAGTGCTTCTTTTTTTTTTTAATTTTGCATGTAGCCTCATCTTAGTGGAGCACGTTCTTATACCTATTTTTAGTAGTTCATTTATTGATCTTGGGAAATTCCAACGGTCGTCTCGAATTCGCCCTTTAATTTTTTGAATTTGCTATGTGAAAATACGTATCTGTTAACTATTAATAAACTTTTCCGGGTACAAAACTTCCACCAGTTGTAAAAAGCGAAAATCGATTGCAAAATCTGTGGCCTCATCCTAGTGGTTGGGAGTGTATTTATATTTTTTTAACATGTAATTTTAGAGCATTTTTCGTAAATCTTATTATTTTGTCTAGAACGCAGCAAAATAGAGAAAACTTTTAATACACATACGCAAATATTTTAAAAGTTTATTGCATGAACCACAATACCCGTGGCGTGATGGTTAGCATGTCAGCCTGTTAACCCTGAGGTTCGTGATTCGAATCCCATTAGAAGCAAAAATGTTTTTTCCACTAGTAACGCCTTTCGCGAAGAATTTCTAAGTCCTCCGTTATTTTACTCATTGCAATGAAAAGCGCTTTTGCCATTTGGAACAGGCAGAAAATTGTAGGTTCCCTTCATTAACTCACAGAGTATGAAAGAGAGAAAATGAGAAATGTGCTACGCTCTGAAGCTCCTCGCTCTGTTGCACCGCCCTGTTTTTTTTTTTTTTTTTTTTTTTTTTTTTTTTTTATTGTGTTTTATTTATTTTATATATTGTTTTTCTGCTTTTATACACCACTGTGATTTTGTTTCACTTTACACCCTATTTTTACTTTAGTTAACTTTTAAGGTAAAATCTGAAGCCTGCATAACATTGGAAGAAAGTCGTATTTCAACTCAAATTTCACACCCAGTAAATATTTATTTTTAAAATATACAAGATTTATAGCATTGAAAACTCCCTTCAAGCAAAAAAAAAAAACTTAAAATGTCACGCTATCTTTATTTGTTTATGAGCTACGATTTTTGAAAATAAAAAGTCAAATGCACGCTGGAGTCTGTTTGTGAAGAAATTTTTGAAGCACTCCACATGCTTGAAAAAAATTCCGGTAAAAATGTTTGGTATTTTTCAGAAGGTCTCTTACTCAATTAGTTGATTTATTGCCACTATTGGAGTCACTCTGCCCCAGTGAGAGTCGTTTGGATAAGATCTACACTATTGTCAATTGGTTATACTCTGTGTTAATTTGTTTATGCTCGATGCTCGTACGGTGTATCCACAAATGGGTTACTATAGTGTGAAGCAAGTGAGTGGGAGACTCATTTAACTAAGCTTAAGCTAGAGATATAAATTGATTTTAGATAAAGTGCCTCTAAGCAAGAAAGGTTTGGTAGAAGAAAGCAACATTAGCATTTTTGTTCTAAATTTCATTTAAAGCATTAAAAGATCCGTAAAATTCTTCAACCGCAAGCTTCAGACCCATTGCAAAGGAACTTTCTTGAGGTTCTTCTGTTCAAAGGTGAAACCATTTTTCGTTCTAAGAAACAGTAGTCAAAAATTATTTGGAAAGTCGACTTGTAGCCATTGCCAATAGCATGAGACACCACTGAAAACTTTCAAAATTTTTTGTTTGATAAGATGTTTCAGGATGCTAGATGATAGAGTATAGATGATAGATGAACGATGACTGATAACAGATGCTAAGTTATTATTATTTTTTTTATAAATTTATGTTCCTCGATAAATTTACAATTTTTAATTAAATGTTACTACTTTACTACGTAGAACTATCAATAAACCTTTCAAATCACACCATTCGTATATATTAGTTCAATTAAAAACAAAATTGTCTTCTAAGTTTGTAGAACTTGAACGTTGAACATCGAACCTTAATGCAACAGACAGAAACGCTAACCACACTGTAGTTGTTGTAAATTAATTGTAGCTGTTTCAAATTGCATCAAAATTCAATTTGTCAAAGTTGCAAAATAGCTTCCCTAGCTTAACAAGGACTTTACATATGCATTATAAAACATCGTATGGTGCCCGTGGCGTAACAGTAAATTAAGCCAAAAAACGTAGCCAAATGAAAAGAAAAGGCTTTGAATCAAAGTAAAAAGGCAACAATTTTGGTCCGAAGCCACTTTTTTTAAAAACAAAAGCAAAGCGACTTTGAAACGTTAACCAAAACCCACTTCTTTCAAAAACGTTTCGTCTTTGAATTTTCTTGGGAAATAAAAGAAAAAAGAAATGCAGCATCACAACCACGATCAAAGTATTTATTTGTTTTTCTTTTAACACAGTCAGTTTTATCCTTGTTACTTTTCTCCTTCGAGCTGAAATATAAGAAATTTTCATTTATTTGAAAAATTCGATAACTAACTTACTTGGATATACCGGGATTTTAACTCGAGTCCTTCCACACTCTAGTCAATCACTCAACCATTAGACCACGCGTATGTTTACAACATCAGTAATCAAAATTTCGTTCTATTGATTCACTGTCTTAAATGTTGCTTGACATAGTTGACCACGTTTGGTATAAAATAAATAAATAAATAGTGTGGCGCAACAGAGAGAGGAGCCCCTGGGCCAAGCGCATTTTTCACAACCTACAATTTTCTGCCGGTTCCGAATGGCCAATCTAGAAAGCGCTTTTCATGGCAATAAATATTAACGGAGGACTTGCCAATTCCTCGCAAAAGGCGATACCCGTGGAAAAAACATTTTTGCCTCTGTTGGGATTCGAACTTGAACCTCTGCCTTAACAGGTGGACATGCTAACCATCACACCACGTTTGGTATAGGAACCATTAAACACTTGTACGGAAACAATGACGTTACCACTCTGATTTTATTAAGCTTTTCCTTTAGTTTTAACACTGTTCGCATTTTATTTTCTTTTAAAAGCTTTTCTGTTTTGAAGTAAAATATTTTTACTTTAATTTCAGTACTTTTCGTGTTCGGTTTTCTAACAAAAGTTTTTTCGTATTTGAAGCAATTGATTTCGCAAGTGCAAAACACATTTTAATTTTCGAATGTGCTAGTCTTTTGTTTTTAATGATGTGACATTTAAGTGTTACACGAACTTTTTCAATCAGTGTAAGGATGTCTTGTTACGTGGGAGATTCAAAGTTTCCACAAGCATAACAAAGTTTTTTTTAGAATATCATCTTTTGCTAGAAATTGACAAGTTCTCCGTTCTTTCTACGTTCAAACTACAGTCTGTACAAAACTGTAAGTCCTGAAAATGCGTAAGGCCCCGAAGTTTTTTAGCTTTTGTTGTGTCACCTTTTCTATTTATGGAATTTTTCAAATAAAACAGTTTTTTAAATATAGAGCTATACATCAGATCAAATATATAATATTTTACAGTGAAAGTTACACATCAGCAACATGAGTTTTTGAATATTGAAATGTTTTTAGTGTTAAAAATCTAACTTAACTTTAATTTTAAACTTAATACTAAAACACGGTATAAATGTAACTTAATTAAATTCATTGGATTTACTTTTTGAAATCAATAAAAATCAATAGACAGCACTGAATTCGTAAGCAATCAGAAGACTTTTAGTACTTATGACATCTTATGAATTATTTCATTTGATTGATTTTTCTGACTTCATGGGTGAGGTCTGACAACAAAGCTTGTCCATAGCATGAATGTTTGCAGAAATTCTAAGAAAAGATTTCCAAAATTGATACATTTTTCCAATTTTGGTTTGGTATATCTTTCCTTGACCTGTTTAAGATCTCCGATTTCCATCGAAATTTGTAAAAAACTTCAAAGTCTATCAAAGTTTCCATCAACATTTTCTCATACTTCGGAAACTACAACTTTGTGTTCCTTCAATATCAATGTATCTTTAATCGAGAACTATCATCCACATGAGTACATCCTTTAGGATCCTTATTGTAAGCAAACTTCTCTTAAGCAAAACATGAAACAACATCTATGAGAAATCAGTTCTTTTGAATTTGCATCGTTTTTGGTATAGGTACGATGGTACGTTAAATGCAAACAGACAATACTTTAAAAAATTCGAAATGCCATAACAAGTAAAAATCATATCCTTTTTCGGTATAAATCACAAATTCAGGACACGAATGCACGATAAAGAACAATGCATGTCCTTAAAACACATCAATTAAACGATTTTCATTGCATCTACAGTATTGTAGGCCACATCGGCAGTTACGTGTGTACATTCACTTTTATCGGATCAGTAAATTGCAAACTTTCCTGCACACACTTCAGTTTCAATTCAATTCCATTGCAGCTCCTAAGAAGAATATAGGTACTCAACCACTCGTAGCTCGTAGGTAAATTGCTGTCCATACCCAAGCAACAATATCGGTTTCCATGCCATACATAACGAACGACGTTGTCACTGAATATCTTGTAAAGTTTTGTAGCAATAAAATTAAAAACAGAAAAAAAGGAGCAGTAGTTACAGAAACTGTTGGTTCTTATTTTGTCTTTGTTTCTTTTTTTTTTTCAATTGGATTGACAACACCAATTCGTAGAGAAAAATTTGTTTTCGGGATGCCCCGCATGGATGTAGGTATCTATCTACCTAGCTACCAATGGTGTTGGGTAACAAGAGTCCTTCTGCTCTTAACTCACAGATGCTGCCATCGAACAGGACCAGCTATAATTCATTGATCCTTTTGCTCGAATTTTATCCTCCATGTTAAGCAAAATCCTTGAATACGTTGTAAAAAATAAACTGAATAATATCAGGAGTAGCAGTTGCTTTATAGGGTGCCGAGGCAACCACATACATATAACCGATATTCACCAACGCGTTTCAAGCTGACATAAAAAAAAAACAAGTTAAATGTGTCAGCTTTATCTGAGACACTTTGTAGTTGCAAGTTGGTTTTATGTGGCTATTTGTATTGTACACACAATGTAGTATATCTGTCTTATTGTTGAAAACCAGAATGGATGTTCTGCGACTCTAGAGATGCGCGCTGAAGTTGCGATCCCGTAGCCGGTTGTTTGTTGGAGAGAAAAATGTATTTTGAATGTTTTTTGTCTCATATGCCTATGCCAACAAGGAAAAACGACATAAGTCAGTTCTTACTACTTTTCAGGAGAGCGATTTGAATCTTTAATTTTTCAACAGCACTTTCTATAGCTGAAGTTTTGTTATGCAACTTAGCGCACGTTCCACATGTATCAAGCTGGGGAGATTTTACTTACAAATTCAGCTTATGAAATACTTTGGTATACTTGGATAAGCTCTTTGGTTCCTCATTAACAATAAATATTATACATTTTAGAAAATGTCACACCCTGGTTATAAGTACAGTTTATACGTATCCCGTTTCGTATAATGGTTCTTATAAGCAGGAAATTTTTTAATAATTGTTTTTATTTTATCTATTTCTTCGGTAGAAAGAGTGTTTGGGGGTGTCAAGCTTCCTCTTTTGTCAGCTAGTGTACTGAAAGGTGAACTCACTTTCTTATGTATTACTGAACGCACAAAGCCATTTGATTCCGCAAAACAACCCGAAAACCTTACCTTCAATATTTTCACAAACGCATCTCTCTGACTTGTTTATTTCCACTGAAAGCGGCTGCTCTTTCTACGGCTTAAGACAACATTCCGCTACCTCGCGACATTATTACTTTTATCAAAAGAATTTTCTCTTTATTTTCTAAGATTAATCAATTTCCTATATAACACTCAATAAAAAAATTCTAAAATTAAATTAACTTTCGACACACATCTATGACGTACAAAAATACAATAACGCAATTAAAACAGATATTTTATAAGAAGAAAACGGCATAAGTCGCAACTAAGTGTCAAAATAATTTTGAGTATATTCCGTAACGTCTTTTGGAACAACAGCAGAAGTCAACTTGTGTTCTTTTTTTTTACAAACCGAAGTTTGGAAAACGTTCACAAGTAAACTTGTGCAGGTATTTTGTGCGAAAGTGGTTTTGGAAAAACTACACAAGTCAACTTATCTGCGTGTTAGCTAAAATTTCATTTTAGAAAAAGAGCCCAAGTAAACTTATGATCACGGATAAACAATAAAATAGTTTTAGGAAATGAGCATAAGTAAACTTATGTGTATTTTGAATTGGTTTTTCGTTATGGAATAAAAGCACAAGTAGAAAATAAAAATTAAAGAATTGTACTTCTGTTGTTTTTCCTTGTGCAAGCTCTGTAGATACAGACTTAAGTCGTTTTTCTTTTGTCTGTAATTCCTTAACCCCTTGAGATAAAAATACAAAAAAAATATGGCAGATGGAATGGCTTACTGCCCATCGAATGCTATGAAAAACTCATTTCCGACTTAAGTCGACTTATGTCGTTCTTCCTTGCTGCCACAGATGTAATTTATGTACCCAAATCTCTGCAACTGTTTACCGTCCCCACTGTCATGAGATGTCTAGAGTCTTCGAATTCTTGCTATTACTCGAACGGTATGAAACACGCCTACCGTAGCGATAGGCCACCAATTTATTTTTTAATTTTTTCGAATCTTCGGTTCGGATTGAACTCGAATTCTTTGCTTGTATTAAAAGGGCGGCGCAACAAAACTGTGGAGACTTCGGGGCCTAAAGCATTTCAAGGACCTATCATTGTACGGGACTTAACAATTTCTCGCGAGAGGTGATACCATGGAAAACATTTTTTTTATGAGTCTCAAAACACGAACCTCTTACGTAACGGGCAGACACTGGAACATAGTCGATCTATCATACAACTCTATTCCAGTCGGGAGGAGATAAAATCTAAGGTTAAAATTTCATCAGAATACAGAATCGATTTAACGTAAGTACTCTCAGAATCAGTAAGCTGGTTATTTCTGACCATTCGGAGAAAATTTCGATTTGTTGGAGATGTTCAAATGCGCAAATTTTCTATTCTGAACAAGATCAATGACAGGTTCCCAGAACGAAATTGGCGAGCTCTGCTGTTTCAGAAAAAGAATCCATCGACTGGCTCATAGACCCTCGTTCTGCGAAAAATTGAGAGCAAAGTAGTTTTCAACATTTCAATGTATTGTCGATTCACATTTCTGTGAAAAATAGAAAATGATCATCAAATGTATTTGTGTGAAAAAAAAAATCATTTTCTGCAGTGTAAGTGGAAAAACAAATTCTTTAAGTAGAAGTATGAATCAGAGGTCCTCTCAGGGTCAGTTAAGAAGTCTGTCTATCGTTGTTGTTAGCCAGTGATTTGTGACAGAGCTTACAATAATGTAAGTGCAAAATGCTTCAGGTAGAGTCCAAAGCCATTTTACTAGAAACTTTGTAAGTGTCCACAGTGCTTAAAACTTTTGCAAACATACTGTAAATCATGACAGCTATAAGGATAGCCAGAGGTGTGTTACCCAATGTCCTAATTGGCAGCCATCGCGCGACTGAAAAACGAGCGACGGGCGCTGCATCGGACGATCAAAATATCATACAACAATAACCCTATTGTGTGTCCTTATTAACACAGGAAAGCGATCGCGCGATGGGGTAGCACGGTCGCAAATGTTTGTTTCATGATCGTTCAAGCTTTATCATTAAAGCTTTTCATATTCAAAGTGTATACTCGTGCGACCGCCACTACGAAAAGTAGTTTGGTTGCTTCAAATCAACCAATTTGATTTTCGTCGCGTTGCTCTTAGCAAATAGCAAATGAAAATGGAATTCGAAGACAATTTAACAAGTGAAATTTTTGTGAAATTTTTGTGAAATTTATGTGCATTTTATTTATGTAGGTATGTGTATGGGTAAAAAATATCTTGTTGGCTTCGCAGCTCTGGGTCAAGTGGTGGAACTTGCCAAATCACAACCGTTTTATATATATTTTATTTGAGGTTTTTTTTTATAATTGAGAAGATAGTGTCGCGATGCCAATGATGCAGCCTGATCGCGTGATCTTATAGCATTTTGCGACTGGTATTAGGACACTCATTGTGGTAGCACTACCAACAAGCAACGCGACCGACCGAAGTTCATCGTTCAATCGCGCGATGCAACTCCAATTAGGACATAGCCTTAGAGGGGCAACAACAAGCACATGGCTAAATGGAAGTTCATATGATTTCTCAGAACAAATTACTCATATTTTCTGTTTGTAGTTGTTGTCGAATTAAACATCGGATACCCAAACATTCCTTGTTCTTCGAATAGATTTCGGCTTTTTTGCCAGTCATTGTGAACTACGTTTCTCTGTTGAATGGTCTGTTAAAGTCGTGACATAAGCATCGATTTTTTTTTTTTTTTTTATTATTACAGTAGACTCTCGGTAACAAAAACATCGCCTTACGTGAACACCGGCTAACGTGAACAAAACTTTCGTTGTATTGACTACTCTGTAACGTGAACACGTTGAGAAAGCCCTATAACGTGAACAAATTTAAAAATGTTTTTAACATAGACAACATTGCTTTTTTCTACTTTTGATGGTTATCCGATTCATTTTTACTTAAGGAGGGAATCCCCTGTACCAATTTTTCGTTACTTTTGATATTTCATTGTGGTGTGGTAGTCAGTTTTGTGCGCGGTTTCATTGACAATAAATAAATCTAAAGTTTTTCGTGGAAAATGTCGCAAAAAACCCCACAATTCTTATCTCTGAAGCAAAAAGTGGAGGTGATTGAAAAGCTTAAAACTGGATCATAAATTTAATTTTTTAGTTATTGGAAAGGCCGAAAATCCTCGCTCTTTTAGAAATTTTTAATCTCCCGTTGACTACCGTCACTCCAAATCATCATGGATGACGGCTGCAATATTTAAAAATTGGTTTCACTATTCGTTTGTGCCACAGGTAAGAAAAACGTTGCAGTTTTACAGTGATATAAAACTTTTACACATTTAGGTCAGACAATTTTTGAAAGAACAAGGATTGCCCAGTAAAGCATTGTTGTTGGTTGACAATCCATCCCATCCTTCCGAAAATGAATTGAGATCAGACGACGACCTAATAATTACAATGTTTATGCCGCCAAACGTAACGCCGCTAATTCAGCCAATGGACCAAAATGCCATAAGACTGACAAAACTGTTCTACCCAAACAGTTTTTTGGCATCGATTGAAGCCGCAGGAACTGATGTCATTAAAGCCCTAAAAAAAATGACTTTAAAGGACGCTTATTAGATTTTTGAATTCAGGTTGGCAACGTCTTCAAGAAAAAACAATTGCTAAATGCTGGACAAACATTTTAAATACCATAGAAGATAAACAAGACCCTGAAGAAGATATCCCACTAGCTGTTTTAAGAGAAAGGATTTTTCTATCAATTCAATCAGAACAAGAACACACAATTGAACTTCTTAATTCAATAAGTCCAGAGGTTTGAATCTTTTTTTCCGTCGTATAAAACATTTGATTCCAACTGTAAGTTTATAGGTTAGTTTTTCATTTGCTGATGTCAATGAATGGATTGAAGATCATCCAAACGCAACTGAAATGAATGAGGATCTAAACAGTGACGGAAGTGAATGTGAGGACATAATTCTGGAAAGACCACATACTAAAATAGATCCCAGTGAAGCAATAGACATTTTCAACAAAGCTTTGGAATGGGCAGAAGATGAAAATGTAAGCCAAGCAGACATAAGCGTACTTAAACGTCTTCGCGAAAAGACCGTTTTCAGCAACCTGCAAAAAAAGAAAATTCAAAAAAAAAATAACGGATTCTCATTCCCTTTTTAACAAAAAGTATTATCATTAACGTATGTAATTTATATGTATATATATTTCTTTAATATACAAAAAAAAAAAAATATATGAATTTGAGTTTAAATATGTATTAAATTTATTTTTAAAATTCAAAGAGGTACACCTTCGTAAACGTGAACAACCCGTAAACATGAACACGCTCGGTTTTTAATAGTTCACGTTACCGCGAGTCTACTGTATATGCTATCTGTAAAAGAAGCACTATTACATGTCCTTCTGTGTTGAGGACGTCCAAAGTTGAAAGAATGATGGAAGTACCTACTTTGATATCAATTTGCCCTTGATGTTTTGTTAACGTTTTTAATATTTTTTCGCTGTACACCATACCAACACCACTTTCCCCGAATGAGTCGTATTATAGCATTGGATAGGTACACAGCCTTAGCCACGAGTACGGACTACGGAGTAACAAGAAAACAAAATTAAGAATGTCGTTGTATATGGTTCATCGCGTCAGCTTACACCAAATTGACTTGCTGACGTCTTATTATAATAATTTTTAAGGGCACAAATTTTTCTCCATTTTTCTCTCTTTTGTGCAACAATCCACTAGCAGATTGTTGCGGTAAAATCTACCACAACAAGTTCTACCTGCCATTCTTCTCCCGCTAATAAATTTTCCTCAGAGCTACTCGAAAGTAGTAAAAGAGTTCAGTTGAAACTTGGTCCATCAGCTGGAGACCTGTCCTTCTAGAACAATCGAAAAGCCACTTTCAGGTTATTTGGTGCCGAGGTATGGAGACGATACAATTGAAGGCACTTTTCTTGTGTGACGGTCGGTCCACAAAAGTTCGTACGGCAGGTGGCCTACGAAAGAAAATCGATAAATGATGAATGGCATGAAGAACACGAAACCCATGTCCAACAATGTGTGAGCTATATTCACACCAACCTTAATTTACTATTTACTTTCAATTAAAATTAAATTGATGTTGACATCAAGGAAAAATCTATTAGAGACGTGATTCCGATTTTATTCTCACTTTCTTCTTCTAACGATCTAGACGAAGGTCTACGGAAGGCATCTGTCGAGCTTTCAAACTAAAAATCTTTTTTCCTTCTTTCTCCGAGACAACATCTTCGTTGAAGTTTAGTTTGGGATGATTTGGGTTGGGGACTTTGCGCGACTTATTTTTTCGGGTTAAGTCTTTCTTAAGGGAAAGAACTCGGTCACTAGGTCACTGGTGATCACATCACCTGAACGCAAAGGACCGCGATACCAAATGGATGAGATAAACATGCCATCTTGATGGTCTTTTGACTTTTGGCTGTGAAAGTGAAAGGATAGGAGAAAGCGTCCAAGGAATTATTGCGACTATTTTTGAGATACGAAACTTTTTTTTTGCGACATTTTGTAGAGCCGACTTTCCAGTTGGGAATTTATTTGTGGAAAATTAAGGATTGCAGAGAAGGTATTTTCTTAAGAAGTCCAGGAGAGTGTTGTAAAAGAATAGCTAAGTATTTTTTTTGTGGTTGTCTTATTTCTTATTTCTCATTTTTCGAACGAACGAGTTTTTCGAATTTAGAGTCGCCTTATTAGGGACAAAACTTTGATCCTCTAGGCGTGCGTTGCCCTACCAATTTATTTCCAGAGATTGCGGGACTCGCGACCGTTTTCCTTTATTCTATTTTATTTATGTATTTATTTATTTATTTATTTGTATTGACTACAGTTTAAAAACTAACAGTCTTGGTGAAACTTAAACTAACTAAATGAAATTTAGTTTGAAATAATTTAACAAATGTAATTTTGTTAGATCACTAGTTGAAACATCACAAACAGAATAGTAATCATTAAAAAATCTGCAGCATCTTGTCAGGGGCTCGTTGGCTAAATAATTATATCTCTGGAAGCTGACGTGTAAAGGTGTATAGTTTCGAGTCCGACGGGCAGGTACGTTAAATTTGATTAGGGAAAGTAAATATGGTGACGATATTTCTCCATTGATGATTTTTAACGTTGTTAAGTAATTGAACACCTTCCTCCTGTCTTCTAGTGTGTTCATTTGTAATAACAACAACCTATGACGATATGGTGGAAGCAAAAAGCGATCATACCAGTTTAAATCGCGAAGTGCAAATAGTAGAAACTGTTTCTGGACTGATTCTATCCTTTGAATATGGGTAGCATATGTAGGTGACCAAATTTGACAAGCGAACTCTAAGCAGCTTCGTACGAGTCCAACATAAAGAGACTTTGTAACATATGGGTCGTTAAGTTCTTTCGACCAACGCTTAATCATCCCCAGTCTTGATTTTGCTTTGTTGACTACGTAGTCAATATGGTCATTGAAAGTAAGCTTTCGGTCAAAGAGCACTCCGAGATCATTGAACTTTTCGCATCGTTCAAGTAACTTCCCGTTCAACACAAAATCCACTTGGTGATCCAAAGATTTACGAGAGAAAGTCATAATCTTGCACTTTGAATTGTTCAGTGATAATTTATTAATCGCAGTCCATTTCAGAAGAGCATCGAAGTCGTTTTGTAAGTACGAAGAATCCGTAGGGTTTGAATACGATAAAAATATCTTGGCATCGTCGGCGTAGAGGAGAATCTTTGAGTGATGGAGCACATCAGGCAAGTCATTTATATATAATAAAAAAAGGAGATGTCCTAAATGACTTCCTTGTGGTACACCTGATGCAACATCTATCGCTGTTGAAAAACATGTTTTAAATTTTACGTATTGGGTTCGACCATTCAAGTATGAAAAAAACCATTTTTGAAGAGAACCAACACAGCCATGTTGATCCAACTTTTTTATCAGTATACGATGATTCAGTTGATCAAATGCCTTTGAGAAATCAAAGTAACCAACATCAGTTTGTTGGTCATTCGCGAATCCTTTAGAGATGTTTGATGTTAGTTCCATTAAATTTGAAACAATGGATCTTCCACCGAAAAACCCATGTTGATGTGGTGAAATATATGGTTTTAAATTAAAAAACATAAAGTTTACCATGAGTGATTCAAAAAGCTTTGGAATACAGCTCAGTTTTGCAATCCCCCTATAGTTGGAAGCAATAGATCGAGATCCAGATTTGTAAAGGGGTAAAATGAATGATTTCTTCCAAATATCGGGATAAATTGAATCATGCATGGACTTGTTGAAAAGAGAGCATAAGACTCCACACAAAGATTTGGAACATCTTCGTAGTATGCAACCAGGAATTTCACCATAGCCAGGTAAAAAAGAGTCTTTGACTTTCCGACAAGCAGCTTCAACATCACTTTCAATAAAAGACGGAGCTTGTAAAATATTTGTGTTGATTGTTGTCAGGAAAATATCATCTTCATTATCCTCACTGGATTTGTAAACTGTTTTAAAATATTCTGCAAACGTGTTGCAAATCTCGGAGTCACTCGTGGATAATTTGTTTCCATGAGAGAGGGAAGAAGGATCTGATGTCTGCTTTCGTTTCCTTTTAATAAAGTTCCAGAACAATGAGGGATTCGTTTTTAAATTAGATTTAACCGTGCAGATATACCTTTCATAGGCAATCGATGTTTTTCTTGCCAACTCTTTCCTGGCTACTGTGAAGCTATTGTAAGTATTTATACAGAATCTCCTTTTCAATTTTTTATGTAGAGAGGTTTTATAGTTTTTTAGTTTCCGCAATTCAGCTCCGAACCACGGGCTAAAAGAGTATCTTTTCGGTCTAATCCGCTTTTGTGGAATGTGTAAAGCAAAACACTCGAACAAGGTTGAATAAAAAGTATCCACCATGGATTTTAAGTCCATATTTTGGAACTTAACGTTCCAGTCTATGTCAGAAAGTGTATTGTCTAACCCAGTGAAGTCAGCTGATTTAAAATCAAATATAAGTTTAAAATTGTTAGTTGTGAAGTCATGCTTAGGAGCTGATATTTCGAACTGAAACTCGAGGGCTGGATGGTATTTAACTTCATTTAGAATTGGATCAGCTCGGTGGACGAGAAGTCCATTTGGATCATCACATAAAATAAGATCCAGATTTCTTTGAAGTTCGTTCCGAATTCCACTAAACTGAAACAAAGGGAGGGTTGCTACTTTGTCCATAAAGTCGACATAAATTGAGATTAACGAAGTTGGTAAAAAGTAATTTATATTTTCGTCTCCATTTTTCGTCCAGGAGATTTCTGGCATATTGAAATCACCACAAATGATAAATTTATCACATGACTTCGCATGATCCATCACATTTGCAATATTGTTGAAACAGGATTCGTACAATAATGGATCGGATCTCGGTGGAATATAAACGTTGAATAAAAAATATGCATTGATGGATTTGAGATCAACTTCGACACAAACCATCTCAACATTTAAGTCACGCAGCTTGATGTATTTAGCTTCTAGATTAGATCTGAGCGCTATTAAAACCCCACCACCTGATTTCTTATTGCTAATTTCTAACGAACGATCCACTCTGAAAATTTTGTACTCATCATTCATCACTTCAGAGCTAAGAACCGTTGAGTCCAGATTAGTTTCAGTGAAAAATATGATATCATAATCCAAAGAAAAACTTAATGTATGCAAAGAAATTAATTTAGTTTTCAATCCTTCAACATTTTGATAGTAGCAATAGAGATGATTTTTGTTAGTGTTCTGCGATTTCACGCTTTCTGGAACGAAAAAACTCATGAACGACTGTGTGCAAAGGCCACAATTTATTATTATTTAGAAGTTTGAAGAGCTCCAAATCTCTACCAACTTTGACTTCAAATGATGAATAGTCCTTTTGATGAGCCATTGCAAACATTCTAATATTTAGACAATTAAGGTCGTGGGACGGAAATTTTTTGAATATATAATTCTGGATCATACTTTCGGTAGTATTGGGCGAAAGACGAGAAAGGAAAAGACTCTTGACAGGAGGTAATGCTACAAGCTCTTCAACAGCATTCGATCCGGTATCAATCCCAACAGTGAAGTCCACTCCCTGGTCAGAAATCCCCTCATCCATTACGGAAGCTATTGGGGAACCTGGAGGCCCGGTAATGGAAACTCCGTTGGATCGATTGGGAAATCGACTAGTCTCTTGGGAAGAAGAAGATGCTATTTCCGTTTCGGGTTTTTTAGCGGAACCTGAACGTAGTTTTCTATTAGACTGCTGTTGCATTGCAGAAGTAATAGACATTATTTGTTTTTGTTGATTTTCAGAACTTTGCCTTTTTTGTTGTTGATAAAATCACATTTCCGTCTTCACAGATGGTTCCTAAACGGACGAAGGGGTAGGATCAGGTATCTTCTCAGACTACCCTAACATGAATAGATCAATAAAGCTTCCCGACTTCTGCAGTGTCTTTCAAGCAGAAGTACTCGCAGTGTGCGAAGCCGCGAAGCACCTTGCTACGCAAAACTTGATCAACAAAAATATTGACTTCTTCATAGACAGCCAGGCGGCCATTAAAGCTATCTCATCCATTATCACAAAATCCAGGCTAGTAGACAGCTGTCGCAGTAACCTTAGACTGCTCAGTGAGACAAACACAGTTAGTTTAACCTGGGTCCCTGGACATCGTGACATTATCGGTAATGAAATGGCGGATAAGCTGGCAAAAATCGGGCCAGCACTCGAATCCAGCGGAGCGAACACTTCAGTTCTAAAGCCACTAGAGCAAGAAAAAAGCAGAATCAAACACAATTTTCTAAAAATCGCCAATGACAGGTGACCCTCGGAGAATACTTCTTCGACGAACTGGGCGACATTTCTAACCTCCCACTGAGCAACGTCCTGAAATTTACTCAGGGCTCCAAATGGTTCAGTGGAAGTTCCCTACCACAATAACCATCCACCTCTCCAATCCTCCCATTTCCTCATCCTCTGATTTCCCGGGGAGCACAATGGATCCTCGAGATCCGAGTGAGGTGTTGCCACTTGTGGCTACACCCCCCATTCAACCTAACCTAACCTTGCCTTGTTGTTGTTGGGGCTTTTCTTTAATCTGTAGCTGATTTGTTACCAGGTTTTGGTTTGGTTTTAAGTGTTGCTGCGGTTGAGTTTGATTCAGAGATTCCCGTTCAATTGGTTTGGGTGTAGGAGTCAGCATTATTAAAGGCTGTTGCTGTTGTTTCTATCTCATTACTTATTATTTCGGAAACTTTCCTTTCGTTAACGACACACCAATTTGTATGCGAACTTGCTTTACTTGCTTAATTTGCTTATTTTTTCTCAATTTCGAGAATTGGCCTTCTGCCAACCTCGAAATAAACTCTGTACCTTTTTCTTTTATGTTGAAAAGATTCTGGGTTTTAATCCAGGCTTTGGCCACAGTTTCACAAACACCCTACCAATACAATAAAATTCTATAACTTACTTCTGAAATTTCGTACTGCTTTATTTCATTTCTATTATAGTTTTCATTCTTCTTTAGCTTATATTTCAGCTTTTGGTTAAGTTAATTCACCATTTTAAAAAGGTTTCCTTGCGTCCATATTAGAAGTGAACTAATACGCCCTTGTGCTCTCACTTAACTTAGTTTAACGTGATATTATTTTATAATTATTTGGTATTCTGTTTTAATCGAATCGGATTAAAAAGGAATATCGAATCGAACCCACCCATCAGACTGAGCTACGGGAGACAGCACTGAAGTGTTGCTGGTTGCCGAACCCAAACCTGTGTGTTATTCGGTTTGATATTTCATTTAAAAGACAAGTTGAGCGCACGTTGGGATTGTTGACATCCCAATTTAGTTTTCGCGAATTAAAATTTTTTAATCTAGTTTAGATATCGTATAAATTCTTGATATTGATCGCGGTATTTGGAATTGATTTTCAACGTTTAAATTAATAGTTCAAAGTTGGGTTCGAGAAGATATTCGGTAACAAGGTGTGTGGTTGTCATGAGTGTGTTGTGTGTTTGCCTTAGTCCCAAAAACTCCTGGAATGTCAAGTAAAGAGTTGCAGAAACTGCGAAACAATTTCTTTCGTTTCAGAAGACAAACGTTGGGGTTTATAAAAATCATGAAAGTGGCAATGATTTTTTTTTAAACTTCTTTGCTTTTCAAGACAGAATGTAAAAGGTTAGAATGAATGCAACGTCATTTAACAGAGAAGACGGAAAATTGATTTTATGATTTGGCTAGAACTGGCAAACCACTTAAGTAATTTTGTCACTCTCTCCATTACGAAGCTTAAACATTCCTCCAACTAAAGGAAACTTTAATTAAAATTGAGTTGTCGAATTTCTTGCAAATTTGGACATTTGCCCCTGAGGTGGAAAATGTTTACTGTTAAGTTTCAGGTTAAGCTCAGTGCTATGAGGTTTGTAATTAAACTGTAGTATCCGTACCAGCTCCAAAAATGAGATTAGTCACCGTTACAGAGAATTCATATCAAAAATAGTGCAGAAATATTGCTGCTGTTCACAATAGTAAGAACCGTTCACCTCAACTCGTCGTCGTGCTCAACAATTTCATCTCTCACGCCCGTCATTGATGAACATTATGCGTGAAGACTTGAATTTACATTCTTACGAGGTGAAATTGACTCAAAAAGTAAAGTTTCTTGGCCATTTCAAGCGTCGTTAATGGTTTGAGTGGTGGCAAGATACGGCAATGATGGATGATCAATTTTCAAAGAAGTGAAACTAGCCGTTTTGCCAAAGCCCTTCAAAGGAGTAAGGTAAATAAACCCGAAACACTTATTAAATCAGACGGTTCCTATATGGTTCCATTGTCTCGTGCCATCTTACTACTTCGAAAGTGATCCAGACATGCAAGAGCTCTCTGAACGTGGTAGGAAGACTAAATTCTTTGAGTCTCGTTTGGCTCCAGGCCATCACGGCATCACAGGAAATGGGATTACCGATGAACTTGCAAGACAAGGTTTTCAGACCGTTATTTTTTTACGTTGAAATGTCACTTGGTCTGCCTGGGTCCTCATTGAGGGCTTCAATCAACGATCGGATCAGTCAAGAGCACAATCGCTGTTACCATGTTTCTAGTGAATGCAGACAGACCATTAAGCTTATTGGCGTTGCCACAGGGCACTTCTCTTTTGCCAAGCATTTAAGTGTGTTAGGCTTAAGAGATACCACACTCTGTGAATTTTTCAATTTTTATTTTTCAATTTTTAATTCATTTTTATTTATTTTCACACCTGCTTAGCATGTTAACAAAAATGTGTAAAACCAGCTCATATAATATCTTTACTAACTTACTGACCCTCATTGGGTCCTCTTAATTAAGCAATATCTTAATGTCAGTGCCAATCTGTGAATCCTGTTGAGAAAATTATGACACCGCGGAGCACTTCCTCTGTGAGAGTTCTGCCTTATTTTTCGTATGAGGTTACAGATTAATCGGCGCAGGCATGGTGAGAGCTGGTGACTTAGACTCCTTATCGTGGCAGCGTCTTTTGGCTTTTCTATACGTACATCTGGAAAGTTATAACAGCGAGAAGCTGGCTATCTGGTAGTACAATGATTCGGTATTTAGGTCTGAGTGCTTCAGCTAGTTTTTTTTTAAAAACCTCCAACAGGAAAAAAAAACACAGCCAATCCAGAGTCTTATTGGGAACTAGAAATGATTAACTAACTTAAAACCCGATATGTCGAATCAAGTGCAGACAATATCGATATCTGAGCCCATAAAAGTGTAACAGTTACAAATATTGCTTAAATCAACCTACGCGTACTTAAAAAATATTTATCTGTGCGATAGCTTTGCCCAACCACAAAAGACCAAAAGCATTAAATTTTATTACTGAATGTAACCTGTCTGGTAGATAAGTCTTGCGTAGGTGCTGTTTGATTATACTGTTGCATTTCGTTTCTTTTGTCACATAAAACTGAATGCCTACTGTTTTATTGTAGGTAATCTCTAACTTAATTAACTGCGTTAAGGCGTTTAGCTTATCTACAGGTTCCGTGATGAATTACAATATGAAACATGAATCTAAAGCTCAGACACGCAATCGTAATTGTTATGAATTGAAATCCTTTCAAAGCTCTTGGTGACATGCAATATTCAAGGGCGAGTATGATTGTTAAAGAATTTTGTTTTTTTTTTTTATTTACAGTTGAACCTTTTTTTGATTGTTCTGTGCCTGTGTGGAGTGTCTTTGTGGAGACTCCGCAATAGCACCCCATGAGCCAGAGTCTACCTCGACCTTACCAGGACAAATGTACTAGAAAAAAAAAACCGGCCTACACAAAGCATTGGGAGCAGCTTATCGGAGATCCGGATCGTAATTCCCTCAGAAAAACTTCAAAGTTTCCGCTCTGTAAGCTAAAGTAAGGCTCTTAACAAAACGATTTCCTTCTCAAGATATCTTATTCCGTGCGCAGCTGAAAACCAATTTGAAGATGAGCATTTACTTCAATAGGTCCCCATTTGACTTGCCTATCTCTTGAAATCCTTCCTTAATGCGTCTATCCTTTGCCTTTTAATATATTCACATGATGTTCATTCTCGGCAAAGTGTCGACACATTAATTATTTAATCATCAAAGTAATACAAATCAATTCCAAAGAAGTCATCTTTAAACATTATGGGGTAGGAACATCCCTGGGGCACGTGTTTTACCTGTACGAGGATATACAGATATGTTCACCCTCAATATTACGTAAATAAATTATGAAGCTGCCCAGGCCTGAATAAGGATTACCTGCAAACATAGTACCTACACCTATGTAATTGCGTCGTCGGTCGGTACATAACGCAATTTACTGAAGTGTAAATTTCAATATTTGCACATACCCATAAACCATCTAGGTACATTGAGTGCTCAGTTGATGTTGAGGAAATAACACAGGGCCTTATGTTTGGTTGGTAGTTATAGCCCAAGCAGAATACTCTCCATGGTACACAGAGAATTGAGTTACACGTGCACGAGATATATGTCGTCCTAACACTGTGCACACCTCATTTCTCTAAAACAAATTCGTAATACCTCGATAGATGTGTGTTCCATGCTCCAATTGGTACACAGTTACTTTTGCATTAAGCAGGCCACTCTACCATACCATAATACGATAGAAGTTGAAGAACTATAGAACTTGAGCCATCTGCCAGAATCGTGTCAAGCACACAATGCTGAAATATAACTGAAAGTTTGGTAGATAGTTAAGTATAGAGATGAGGAAGAGATATCACCCAATCGAACATGTCAAAATATTGTCATTTCCTTCTCTTATTCTCTCAAGAAGATGTTCGTTCTAATTTATACACAGAAACACACCTTGTCTTGTCCTCCTCGCTCCCTCCCTCCCTCTTTGCACCCATGACGACATGTGTGTCTTCAGTTAATATCGAAATCGAAATCGGAATTTAGCAGTGTTAAGGGAACCTCCTCTTTCTACTTCAACCTAACATCACGTACATTTATAAGAGTTCTTAAACTCGTATCCCTGTGATAGCACTTCAATTGTAGAAGTAAATTTAAATTAAATTGAACACAAATAAAACGCAATAAATTAGAAGAATAAATTCAGGAAATAGTTGAAATGAGTTGATGTTGCCGCAAAATATACCAAACTTATTTGCCTGGAAGCATAGGAGCTGATAGATAAGAGTCTTTAACACTGACAATTGACAATTCAATTACAAGGACATTGTGAACAGCTCACATGTCTTTCGTTTGCAAGTGGAAACTGAAAGCTCGTAGAATTGAATGTAACACATGGAACACATTTCCCTTGAACACGATCATGCAGCTGGGCTGCATTTTAGTATATTGGGAACATTACTTTGAGTTTTCTCAAAGCATGCGCTACAAAAAATTTTTTTTTTTTTTGGTCAGGAGGAAATTTTCAAAAGACACTTGTCAGTATTCGACACCAAGTAGTGTGGGATTCATACCTCACTACAAACTCCTGCAAATAAGTTGATGAAAAGAACACAATTGGTGTTCCAAAGCCACTTTTACTCTTTAAGGATTTACAACAGAGGTGAAATGTTCTGGTTGAGCTTGTATTTCAATTCACTTGCGGATATCAAAGCTAAATTGATTCCACAGCGGTAGTCTTGAAAGATATAAGGTTCTGCTTATTTCGTGAATGCTAACACTTAGCTCATGTCTAGTTTTATCCTTCCGCTGAACGAATATGGTTGTGTATACGATTGAACAACGCTGGGAAATATTGCGAAAATACTTTGAAAATCATGGTAATGTTGCAGAATGTGTGCGAAAATTGCGTACGGATTTTGGAAGAAGAGAAGCACTGTCAGCTCCGCATGTTCGTTTTCTTGTGAAAAAAGTAAAAGAAACTGGCATCCTCATCGATAAACCAAAGCGTCAAAAGCCAAAAACATAAGTAAAGTGTAACGCCGACAAGCCAAAGACAATTGACGCTTTAAAGGACAATATTCGTGAAGCCATTGGTGAAATATAGCTGCACACAACCGATAATGTGCTTAAAAATTGAACCAATCGTGCAGGCTACTGCATGGTTAGCAGGGGCAGCCATTTGAATGAAAATATTTTCTATTACTAATCGAAAGGATTGTATTTTCAAATAAAAAAAGAAATTTGAGAAAATATTCAGCTTTTTTTTTTTTTATAGCATTTTCAAAAAAAAAGAGAAATTTGCGGACCCTTTAGAAGGAGCAGTAAAATATAAAGTTATATGTTTGGCCTTTTTTATGGCAGTGAAATAGTTATTTGCATATAAAACCCCAACACGGCCTTATGACTTGATCAACTTAACCACAAATAATTTTCCTACAAGACTTGCAAGGCTTGTGTCGCAGTGTTTCATATGTTCAGTCATATTGAGAGATTAATATCTAAAAAGGACATCATGACTTCTTCTCCTTTATTGACATTTGAATATTCAAAGCTCATGTAGGTAGGTGCTGGTGTTCCGCAAGGAAGTGTTTTTGGGCCAGTTCTTTTCATTCTTTTCGCTTCAATCACAGAAAAAAACGAGCTCAATTCGAGAAAATCGTTGTCAAAGCAAGCCTATTCGTTGACGAAGGTCTGTCAACTTCAAAAATTCCTAACCAGTGCCCAAAGTTCTTGTTTTAAGACTATTTTTTATAAGCCTCAGATTCTGATTCCAAGAATGTATTCATCTTAATATAAGATTATTTTAGCTAAATTGTAAGAATACGAAAGCTTAATAGTAAGGCAATGTTCGATACGCATGTATGCTGATGACACCCAACTCTATTTTAACTGCTCATTGGGGCTAATTGAACACTCTGCGGCCTGCATAAATGAGGATTTAAGCTTGATTGAACGTTGCTCGGTTTAAAGCTGCTTGCTTTTGAACCCAAAAAAGTCAAAGTGCATCGTAATCTCAAAAAGCAAAATAGATGTGTCTTACTTTCCAGAAATCTTTTTAAATATCTGTCCCATTGCCTCCGTTGATTCAGCTAAAAATTTAGGGGTTGTCTTTAACCGAAGCCTTACGCGGACACACCACAAAAACAACATTATTGGAAAATCGTATGGTGTCCTACGCATGCTATGGTGAAGAATGAAGAATATCACGTCCGAACCGGAATAAAGCACGCTTCAAACAACGAGCTAAGCATCTTCTAAGCTTCTTTGTAATCAAACTGCATCATAGAAGTTTAAGATCGTGTCGGCTTGATTTGGGAATAATAATCTTAGCTTAAGATCGTATCGGTTCGTTTAAGAATCCAATAATGACAAATTAAGAATGTTTTGTTCTTAAAAAGGAAACGAAAACAAGATAATGACGAACTTAATTTAAGAACGTATATCTTATTGTAACTTTTAACAAATCTTATATAAAGAATGTTATACTCAAACCAAGTTTTGTGTTCCTATTTTAAAAAAAAAAAAACTTGTTTTTAGAATAAAATTCTTGAATTATGAATAAAAGGTGTCGTTTTTGAGATAACAGAACTAAGAATACAAAAATAAAGAACTAAGCTTGCTCGTACTTGAGTTAAGCCAGCCTTTTTTCTCTGAGTGTTGAGGAGATGTACCAACAGAAGAAGTCGTAATAGCAACCTTTGGGGGTTCACAGTATGACCTTATTGAATCTGGATGTTAAGCTTAGGTCTTAGCTCTTAATGTTAATAAAATGGAGCACAAAACAAATGAGGTCCATGGTGTACTTTCAAGCATGTCTGCCTGCAAAGTGTGAGTTGTTTTTTTAATTGAGACGAAAAATAAGTATGCCGCCATAAAAAGGGTAGTCGTTGGGAATCAGCACAGAATTATAGATCCCTGAAATGCGTTAGGCACCAAAAGAATCCTGAGATGTTTTGCTCCACCTTTTTATTTCTGTTACACGACATACCAAAGCTGTTTTATTTCTTGGAAAGCCTATCAGCAAATGCTACAAATAAGCCAAAGTGATTGAAAGTGTTATGCATATTTACAAATACTAGGGTCACCCAGTGGTCGAAATTCGACCAAGCATTAATCAAAAGAAAAGAATTTTGTAATTAAGATTTTTATTTAATAATTTATTCAACAAAAAAATCTGAAAAACATGCTTATTATTTTTTTTTTTTTATTAACCCTAATTTACAAACTGGGGTCCATTTGGACCCCAGAGCATGTTTGAACACTCATAACTTTTTTGTTTTTCATTTTTTTAAATGGGATTTTTACTCAGTGAACAAAATTCAATTTTTTATTCATTTCTTAAGCTGAAACGATTATCAGAGGTTTACAGATTTTTCTGCGATTTTTTTGTGAAAAGAACCCGTCCACCCGAACTGGGGTCCATTTGGACCCCAGTACTGAAATTCTATGAAAAATCATATTTTTTCTAATAAATAATTATTTTATTTTAAAAGCAGCCTAGTTTATGTTTAGAAGAATTTAACTTGAAGTTGTGGGCAGTTTCGGGAGACATTTAACACATAAGGTTCTAGTGTGGCAAGAGCAACGACATCTGCCACATCCATCGCAGGTGGTTCTGGTTTTCTTGTCATCTGCTCTTGGGCAAAGGTGACATCTGCTTCTTTTACAAGAGAGCCTTTCGGGGACTGTTGAAAATTTTTCCTGAACTCTCCCCAAAATACAGAGAGCATCCATTGCAGATTTTCCAATGCCAGATTGTGTTGCATGTTGAGAACGGTTATTCAATTCTGACTCAACCAGTTCCTCCGCTAGTTCGATGAGTTTATCACTTCTGTACAATTTTTTGTTTCTTCTAAATGGATTAAAGTGTCGAAAAATGATAACAGTTGCTAGGGCTGCTACGTCCAGTAAGTTGTAGAATACAACCATCGGCCAGCGATTTGTTTTGCGTGTACATGAATAAACTTAGACCATTTGGTCGAATACATCGACTCCACCTACCACCTTTGGTGCTGTTATAATCCAGTATCATTGCAGGCTTACTTTGATGACCGAAAGTGGCTTTCTCACAGTTATGTTGTGTTGATAGCAATACCACTACTTGTTTGTTTGGCTTCGGAACATAACTCACCAACGCCATTTTTCCAGAAAATCCAAAAATGGATGAGTGGACTGGACGATACTGCTTTTTGTTATTGACCTTTACAGGCTCATTCTGGTCATCAAGAACCTCCTTCGCTACAAAAGGTTAAGGCAAATCTCTTTTGTTTTTCCGAATCGTGCCAAGAATACTAATCTTCTTATCCAGCAACTTCAATGCCAAATCCACCGACGTAAAGAAATTATCAATAATGAGGTTGCGTCCAGAATTGAAATATGATGGCATCAACGACATCACCACATCATATCCACGACCAAGTCCTGTACTTTGGTCAGAGCTACCAGTGTAGACAGAAAACTTCAGTGGATAGCCCGTTGAGCTTTCATACATCCACCTAAAGTTCAAGCCATTTTTGGCAGGCTTGCTTGGCATGTATTGGGGAAATTCAATCATTTTTACCTGAACAAAGTGAAATAATGACTATTTTTTTCTTTTGATAGGCGGACCTGGCAAGAACATTGATATGCATCAATATTGCAATCAGTAATTACGTAAAACAGACATATCGAAAGGGATAAGCGGGAATCCCAGACTTGCAAAATTAGGCAATTTCCATCGTTTTTGAAATTGAAAAATTTTATTGCTGACCTCCTACATACCTGCATAATGACATCTCTGCTTAAATTTCTTTATCCCTGCTATATATAATACTTAGAAACAATTCATACAATAGCCAGAAGAACTATAACTTAACAATATAAGTCAGAAATCAAAAAAATTTCGAAGAAAAAATCGTGGGGTCCATTTGGACCCCAGTTCGGGTGGACACGACTTTTGCCGGTTTGTAAACGAGGGTTAACATAAAATAAATAAAAAAAACTATTCCTCTTCAAGCGTCGCGTCGTGGTGAGAAACATTGAGGGATTGGCGACGGTAAATAGTCCATCGTCCTTAACTAAGATCCTTTTCTCACCAATAAGCCGGATAGTTATGTCTGGAAATGGTGGAAAACCATGAATTGCTTCAAATGCACCTGAAATATATTTTTTTAATAAATTTTGCATTAGTCAATTTTCAAAAGACAGTTAATGAATGAAGAACTGTACCTTTAAGGCCGTCATAAGTTGCGCCTGTAGCTTTGAATGAAGCCAAACACGTTAAAATGGAATAATTTTTTTATTTTGGTCAAAATAGTCCAACTAAATTAAACTTAACTTAATGTATTATTTCTTATTAATTTCTTCGAAGAATTTCGGAAAATACAATATTTTTTGTGAAAAATCTGTTGTCATTGAGAAGGTTACCATGTCCGTTTTCATTGGAAATATAAAAACGTAAACCGTACCGTACTCTGCTTGCCGTAAGTACTTCACAGTCGATAGAATTTCTATGCAAACACTTCACCCTCATACGTGTTCCATTAACTAAACATTTTGAAGTATTTAAATTCCTTATAAGCATAACAATTGAATTGACTTTAAGCTTCAATTTATGAGGGGGCATACCACTTACATTCAGTGAATTTAAAAATTCCACTGGGTAGTCCTTTATACTTATCCCATCGGACTCTTTTATTTTATCGAAACTGCAGTAAGTTTGAGCATCCCCTTGCATTCTATTCAATATTTCGTCGTTGATTAAAGAACAATCTTCATTTGTTGGAGCTAATATTACCGATTTTAAAACTGTATCGCTCACTATGGATGTTACAAAATCGCCATAAACATCGGCAATAATGTTGGGCAGACCACCGATTAATTCATTTGGTATATTTATCATCTCATTGCCTAATTCGGGATAAGTTCTTAATTCACCACTACCCATTTTTCGCAAGAACTCAATGAATTCTATTTCATCTGTTTGTGCTCTCATATTTTGAGTTAATGTCATGTGCTGGAAAAGTGGAAATTGACTCCAACTGACAATACAATTTTCAATTAGAGTTGTACGCGAACCATGCGGAACAACACGCAATATTTGGCGAAAACCTCCGCTCATAAAAATAGTTTTTCCTCCGAAAAGCTTATTTTTGTCCTCTTAATCCCTAAAGAATTTATCTAATGCCGTGAATACCTACATAAATCGGGCACATAGATAATTCATCAATCAAAAGCAAAGATATTGAATTCAAATATTGACCATATGCACTATTAGGTGTAATATTTGGAACTGAAGTTTCTAACAAAGGGATGGGTAGTTTAAAAGCATTATGTAATGTACGACCACCAATCAAAAGTGTAGATGCAATACCGCTGAAGGCAGTAACCACAATTTTCAAGTTTAATGCTTGAAGACGATGAATTATTGCAGTTTGCACAAATGTTTTACCGCACCAAGCATGGGCAGTAACACAGAAAACATTCGAGCCTGTATCATGATGTTGTACTTCACGCAACACTCGATCAATTATATTTTGCTGTTCTGTATTTGCAATTTTCTGTATTTCAAAATTTTCTTCTTCTTCACAGTTTATTGTTTCCGTATTATCTTCGTTTATTATTCTTGGCGTAGGTAGGCCAAAAGAATTACAATCCAAACTGTGTACGATTAATATTTCTTGGATAAACAATAAAGCTCTATTATTAGTCGGCATATTTAATGCACAAATAAAAGCAAATAACTCACGTAATTTTTGTGGACTTTCAAATTCTTTTGCTTCTTCTAAACATTGCCTCCATTCATTGTCATTGGATGTAATACCCAATGCATGACATGCTTCGACAAATGTATCAAAAACTTGTCCATCAATTGTTCTGAGTTCTTCAAATGATTTTGCACCACGAATGTGTAATAAAAGCAAACGCAAATGAAATACAGTCAAACCTGGATAAGTGAGAACTGGATAAGTGAGAAAACTCTATAAGTGAGAGTAATAGCCAGGACCCGACATTTTAAGCTCCCAAAACCTCTATTAGCGAGAAAGAGAAACCTCTGTAAGAGATAGTCGTCTTTCCCTCATCATTGGCCTCCGTAAGTGAGACTGCTACTTATAGTAGGGGAGCCCAAGAGGGGATTTCGCGCGTTACTCGAGCGCGTCAGAAAATCATATGGGGAGAAACCTTGCACCATGTAATGTACTCCTACCATATATTAAACCTAAATGTTGGGGCGTTCGCTGAGAGCAGCCCGTCAGATTAGTAAAAAAAATCGATCATCGGAAATACTCGAGCGCGTCAGATTAAAAGATGGTAGGTTGATTACATCGAGAAGAGTGTATATTTCAATAATCTGACAATTTGAGCGGGGCCTTCGTAAGTAGGCGAGTCACAAAGATGTAAAAAAAATCGATGTTTCGAAATACTCGAGCGCGATTAATTTTTTTTTTTTTTATTTTGAAGGTAATTTTATCAGGATTACGGAAAACATATAATCTGACATTTTGGTTGGGGCGATTGAGGTAAAATCGTCAGTGAAATGTATAATATATGATGGTTAATATCTCGGTTAATATTGATATTAGCAATTGGTCCTTCAGACTTTTTTTGTAGAAAACTAAATTTTCTACAAGTTTGTAATTTACAATTTTTCTGTAGCTTTTGTTATTTACGAGATAACTGCGACAAAACGTGAATTTTATGGAAAAATCTGGTTAAGTGGCCCGTACCACCTTCCCGGTATGAGTAACGACTTTGCCAAAAAGAACATTTTTGTAGAGCTTTCAATTTTGAGAAAAAAACATCTTCGGTTAAAGCGATCCCATGAAATGCCGCTGAGTTATAGAAATTTAAAAATTAAAAATTAGAGTTTCCGTGGATTTTCAATGGAAAATCTTCACACCTCTTGATCGAGCACTTAAAATTAATATTAAGGGCTCAAACTTTCAGGATTTTTTTTTAAAGTATTTTCAACAAAATTTCAATACAAATTTTTTAAATACATATTATGTGTACATATTTTTTGATTGCATCCAGTAATTAAAAATAGAAGCAACAAAGAATTGTTACTTTAAAATTGTCAGACTAAGAGTACGCCCCCATATAATTGTCAGATTATCATCCTGGAAGTCGAAGACATCAAGTTGATCACCCTGTATAAAATCTGACGCGCTCGAGTATTTCAAGGTCACGTGTTTTTTTTACATTTTTAAAAATCAGCCATGACTGATCGCCCCACTCAAATTGTCAGATTATTGAAATATACACTTTTTAGAGTACACTTAACATTCACTTTGAAAATCTGACACGCTCGAATAACTATTTTTTTTTTTTTTAACCTTTCTTTAAGCCCATTCGCCCCCAGTAAATCGTCAGATTAATATATATTCGTTATCAGAAATACAAAGCGCATATACTCTATGAAAATCTGACGCGCTCGAGTATTTCAATTTAACTGTTTTTTTTACATTTTTAAAAGCTCATACACGCCCATCGCCCCACTAAAATGAAAAACTGCCATACACTTTTTTTCGTTTTAGAACGTAAACTTCACAATCCAATAAGTCCCCATGACGCTTTAGTAACTGCAAATCTAGCGGCTCGGGCTCCCCTACTATTAACTATACCTCTCTTAGCGACAGTCGAGCAAACAAATTTAACATCTGCTATTTTATGACTCGTTCTTAACTTTCGTGGAACTTTCTACCAATGTTTTTATATTGTTTTTTCGTCAATATTGTACCCATTCTTTTTCTTGGAAATAAAAAAATTTTGTTATTTTATCGCATTCTTTTCGAATGGACACGTGTCCCTGTGTTTATGTAATTTTATCATTATTACATATTAACTACATTAATTCTTGCTGTCGCTTGTTATTGCTGCGTACCTCTATAAGTGGCAAACGCTACCCATGTACCTTAATTAGCGAGAAACTCGGGTTAGTGAGAAACCTCTATAAGCGAGAATGAGATTGTGCTCCCTTGAACTGTCGCTTATCCAGGTTTGACTGTAATTCAATATCTTTTGGTGAAACAACACACTGTACACACACACTGCACACACACACTGAATATGCATTTAGAGGGAAATAATGCTTAAAAATACATCTCTCTCTCTCTCTCTCTCTCTCTCTCTCTCTCTCTCTCTCTCATACACACACACACACACTACACATACACTCCTCACACACACTGCACACACACACTACACACACACACTACACACACATACACTTCTCACACACACTGTACATAAGAAAACAACAAAAAAGCTCTGAAATATGTCTTTTGCATATAAAATACATGTAAAACACACCTGTTGATTTTAAGCAATTAGGACAGGTAGACACAGGTAAAAATGATTGATGACACTACTCATCAATACCAAACCACCAAAAAAAGAATTAAGAGAATCGGTTGGAAAACAACAGAGAAAAAGGGACCCAAAGATTTTCCTTAGCCTATTTATATATATATAGATAATGAAATCACATAATTGTTGGTCACATTAGTTCATTATCATGTATCCTGAGTGTTATTGTTTGTAGTAAGATTAATTTATTTACTGCGCCTATAGTGATAACATATGCAGGGTTCGTCGAATCTTACAGGTGCGGAAAATCTATCAACAGTAGTAAAGCTAAATTTTTTTTAAGAATTCAAAGCCCAGTCCGTACTATTTCAACTTTTTGCTTTGATCTCAGGGCATAAGAAGTGAATCGACAAAAATTTATTAGTGTTCACTTGTCTCGTGTTTAAGAAAATCGACATGTAGCCATTGCAAATAGCATGAGCCACCACTAAACAATTCCCAATTTTTTTTTTTTTTTGATAAGATGTTTCAGGGTGCTAGTTGCTAGATAGAATAGCTACGGTGTGGTGGGATGACGCTGCCGCAGCGTAAAAGATCATTGCTTCATCGTTGTTGATTGTGTTGTCGTCCATTAGGATCATCGCATCGATATATCTCGGGTCCTTATCTCTTTCTCCTTTTGCTATCCGTCTTACTAAGGGGTTTGAACGGTTGGCCAGGATTTCCAGTAGGCGTCTTCAAGATTGCACCTCGTACTTTTCTATGGGGATGATCCTATCTTTTTTATAGTTTTTTTTTTTGCTGATGGTTTTCTTGCGTATCAAATCGTAGCCAAGTTATGTGTTGATGCTCAGAACTTTGACCTCAAATACAGCCTGTTTTTGCATTCCAGTTTTGGATAATGTGAACCAGACAGGAAAGCAGTTCGTGATGACAGTTCTTATTAGCTGTTTGTACATCAATGATTTTGTTTTTTGGCTAAGTCCCCTTATTTTGGGCTTCAGTGGATGGACGCCATAGAAAGCCATCTTTAGCTTCTGGGTTGAAACTGAATTTTCAAACGTTTTATCCATTAAGTTAAAAAGTTAAAAGAAGTTCAGTTTTATACAATGCTTTATAGGACTTTCAGGGTGAACTGATTGTGAGCTGTAATTTTATCAATCAGTTCTGTAGTTGAAAATCCCATAGATATTTTGCTGATGTCCTTTGTTATGGTGTGTAGACCTTTGGCGGATACTGACAGCATAGGTCTCGTTGATAGGTATGTCCTGCACACAAGTTTGCTTATGTCATTGCACTATTAATAAAGGTGGTTTAATGTAGTGATGTTGATGAATTGGATTCAATCAAATAGCACTGGCCATTGATGTGGTTTCGAGTGTTTCGGTGTTTGATGCTGGCAGTTGATAGCTGGCTTGTTGTCTTGTGTAATTTTTTGGTTGGTGGTTTATGGTACTTTAAAGAAAAATGAAGTGGTTCATTACAATATTCAATCCAACTTGAAATATTCTATTCATATGCGTTGTTTTAAAGAAGTCGACACTAAAGAATCTCCTGTCGCAGCCATAAAGTAAGGTGTCGAGACACAATAATGGGCGACAGTGAACTTTGTTAAAGTTTCTATAGATTGTTTTTTTTTGTGCATGAAAAATGTTGTCTAAAAATGTTGTTCAGCTGAATACTGACACAAAAAATTTAAATTTATCAGGAAACTAGAAAATTACAGTTTTAACCAATAATATGAGTTCATCTAAGGATTTTCTCTACAATAAAGTCTTCTTTTAGTTTTTACCGTCGAAACTTTTATTCTTCATTTCTTAGTTATTATTATTTCACTTGAAAATTCGTTTTACTGATTTGTTTTCCTAGTGCCTATTAAACCGCCACCATTCGATGTATCTGTTGAGAGTTGAGAGCCTCCCAAGTGACTCAATTTCCCTGTTCTTTACAAACATACATATGTACATTGTACATACATACATACATACATAGTAGGTAAAAGCTCACCAGGAGACAAAATGAAAACCTACCTGACTTTACTTCAGAGTGAAGACGTTAATAAATTAAACATGAAGTCGAATCAAATGAATTCTTTGATCATACAATGAATTGATAAGAAGAACAGATTTTTTTGTTAAAGTATCAATTTTTTTTTGTTGGGGGTATACTTCCATTTCCTTTCCTTTCCGGATGGTCCTCAGAATCTGCAATAAGCTTTATCTTAGAGAAGGAATTTTATATCAATACCATTAATCATGTGAAGCCAAGCAATTAAAAGAACCAAGTTGCTTTGAGCACAGTCAAATTGCTCCAAGGGACAATTTAGTGATATGCAAAATGCAAACCGAACAAACATTACCCCACCTTTAAAACTGCTTAAATCAACTTAATTTTTTATGCGCTCTCCGCACACATACATATGTGAACTTTACGCACTGCTGCAAACCATAAATGCTTATTAATCATGCATAACGCATCGTTCAAAATGCACACTGGACTGCATGAAAGTGTGCCTTCCTGCACAAGAAACAATTACCTAGGAAAGATAAACAAGCCGTTTAGTTTCAAAATATTATTTTAACCTTGCGCCATTGAAAGATTCACTTGCAGCCCCAATATTATAAGGGTGCTTCTATAGCTGGTGTGGTAGATATTATGCAGAAGATAGATCTATGCATATACCAACTACCTCACTACCTACCTGAACAAATATTTTTGCTGTGCTTTACCCTTCCTAGTCCGTGTTCAAGCTAATTCTGGATTTTATCGACCGTTCTTATGTAAGTTCACATCGAAAACACCATGAAATTGTATCTGCATATCGTGGTGGCACATTGTTTGTGGAGCTGCTCCTTCCTGCTCGGTTAAATTTCAAAAATCTCATGCCGCCTTCATAAAACCGAACTGCATCCGATAATAACAATTTACCAATAAAGACGTGATTTACAACATTTAAGATACTTATCATAAATGAAAGGACTAAAGAGGAGAAAACACCTCAAACTACATCTTAATGATACTTGAATGTTCCTCGAATGCATCTAAGTACTCGTTTATTAAATTGTATGAATTTGTGGGTGGTACGTGCTCTTTTGGGGTGTTAATATAATTCAACCCAAGTAGTTCACAGCTTTGCTGTGCGACCTAACTAGCGTCAAACTGTCACCTGGTTATTAAACTATAAAAGTTATTTGCAATTTCGCATGTCATTCGCAATAAAATTACGTAATTATGTACTAACTAAATATCGGTTGGTTGCATCGACACCGATACCGTGTGTTGGCTCCACCATAGCGCGACAAGTGTGATGGTACAAACTGGCACGCTAAGTCCTCTTGCCGATGGTTCTCGATGGTCGAAATAAGGCAGGGCTGAATTTGGTGTAGTTGAAATGAGGCTTATTATTCAAAGGAAACATTTTGGTTTATGTTTTTCATATTTCATTTTCCGATTTTTTTTTAACCAACTTCTTAACTCTCAACCAGAGTACTCCAAATGAGTCGCTTACTCGTCCACTGCCGGGACCAGACTGATTTTCATGTTTTAACTGTTTAACTATTTTTATTGAACACGTTCATATACAGTTGGTTCTTAATTCTAAGATTACATTACCTAACTTTAAATAATGTTTTGTTTGCTTAAATAATGATAATTATTGCCTATGAAAAGAGAAAAAAACAAATATTTATAAGGTTGATTAAAAAATCTCGGGTTGTTCAGATCCGATTGTCTTTATGTTGAAGGAGGTTTGTGTGGCCACTAGCTACGGTCGGTGGTAGGCTGAGGCTGCTGCCTCGTAAATGGGTATTGCTTCTTCGTCATTGATTGAAATGATTTCTTCGTCCAGTAGTGACATCATGTCTAAGTATCGCGGCTCGGGATGTCTCTCTTCGCTTGTCAAGTTTCTCACTTGGGATGGTTGCTCAGGTTGTTAGTTATTTCCCTTGCAAAGTTCAAAAGGAATCTGTCGAACCGGGGAAGGACTCCTGGTGCTTCGTAGAGCTTTTTGTTGCTGAAGTATCTCTGTCGTTGACGGCCAAAGTTGGGTCCTGTGCAAATCTTCAGAATTTTCCAATCAAATGCCCCGAGCTTTTTCATGCTGGTTTTGGATATACTAAACCAAGCAGGGAAGTAGTAAGTGATGATCGGTCTGTGGAGCTGTTTGTAGAACAGCAACTTTGTCTTCTGGCTGAGCCCGTTCCTTCTTCGAATTAGGGGGTGTATGAGGTGGAAGGCGTAGTTTGCCTTTTTAAGAACTGCTTTTGCATGTTGGTTGAAGCGTAATCTTTTCCCGAAGTTAATGCCAAGGTACTTGATGCTTTTTTTCGTCTTCAGCTGTGTTCCATCGGGTAGTTTGGTGGTTTTTTTTTGTGACAGTTTGTGGCTGATCTTGTATTTCGACGTCTTGTGGGTCTCCTGAATCAGGCTTATTCGGATTTGGACGAATTAACTTTGCCGCATTTGGTGTAATATTCCCAGAGACATTTTACGTGATCCTCGACTCTTCGGGCTGCAATTGCTGGTGACATCGAGGTTGCATAAGTTAGAAAATCGTCTGCAAAGATGTTGTAGAAATAGGGCACAAGTTTTGATCCTTGAGCTACTCCTGCTCTGATACATTTGGTTGCTGATTGGCTGTTTTCGATTTGGACGAAGAATGACCTGCAATTGAAAAAACTAAAAATTATTTTTGTTAATGTACCTGAAAAATTAAGAAGAGTTAGTTTATGAATTAGCCCTTGGATCCATATGCTATCAAATGTTTTCTCGATATTAAGGAAGCATCGCACAGCAACCTGGTAGCTGTTAAGAGTCCTTACGACGTCCTTTTGAAACCTCAAGATCGGATGAAGGGTGGAGTGGTTCTCCCAGAACCCGAACTGCATACTTGGGATGGTGTTGTTGTGGTTGCAGAATGCTTTTAGTCTCCGGTGAATTATTCCCTCGAGGATCTTGCTGATGTTGTTCAAAAGTGAAAAAGGACGATATCCAGAGACAGTACTTGATCTCAACTGGTAGCGAACTGTAACCTTTAGCAAAATCCAGCAGTAAAAAATTCCTCTGCTCTTTATCTGTGTACCTCCACGCGGAGTCAGTGGTTTGATGATGGCAACGGATTGTGTTGTTTTTATTTTGCCCTTGACGTAGGGTTTTGAGGGCGAAGATGTAATGGTTCATTACAACCAAAAAATCTATCACGCATCGAAGTATCGTGTTTTTCAAGCAACAGTCAATTGCTGTATGTGCTACGGTACTCAAGTTTTTGGATACTTGGAGATGGCTGATTCTAAAGCTCTTCAAAGATACTTCTTCAATCGCTTGTTCAGATCGCCTTCCTCAACGCCAAATTACGCATTCTGTGTGGAGTCTGTTTAATGCCTCTCTACTTAGAAATTTAAAAACCAATTCTGATAACATTATGAAAGTCGTAGGGAGAGACAATAGAAGTCTTCACAAATGCATTTTGCTAAGGCTGGTGGAAACAAATGCCTCTCTCCTTTTAAGGAATGGAACCATCCTGCTGCTGTTAATGGTTGTTATCTATCCTTTATGGAGTCCAAAATTAGTGAATGGCACACCATGTTTAGTGATGTTATCGCCAAAAGTGATGAAAATATTTTCACTCAACATTTGTCAAGAACTTCATCAACATTATCAAGGAATGTGTATCGATTCCGTCGGAGGCCAATTATTTTACCAACAGCTTTTCGTCTGAGACTATTGGCCACGTCTTCAGAGCCCGAGTCGAATTTTGCAACTCCTTGCCGCATCGAACTGATATAGCACAAGTTTGCAGCCTATGTAGAAGAGAACCTGAAGACTTAGCTCACATCTTTGCAACGTTCCCACTACTTTAAGTGATTCGCCGACTTTATTTTAACGCCAGCTTTCTTCCTCCACCACGCCTTTACGAAATCCTTAATGGAACTCTTGGTTGGTCAGCCGTATACAAGTACTGCAAAACTTGCTCTTAATTACCGCAACAGCTTTGCGTAGCTCTATTTCAACCAGTTATTACAGTCTTAAATCTCCAAAATCTATCTAATTTGTTTACCTACTTTTGTGTTTTAAATCACTTAAAAATTGTTCAAATCTTTTCTCTGTATTTAATAATTATAATCATTCCACAATTTTGTAATTTGTTAAAGTTATCGCATATTATTTTCTTGTTAAGAAAACTTCACGAAAAAACGTCGAGATTTCGGCCGTCGCTTTGGACTACTACCTTAAGTCATTAAAATACACGGTTGTAACCAAGCGCCTGAAAATATTCTTGTAAATGCAGCCCTGTATTAAATTGTAGCTCAGTCGTAAATGGAAGCCCACTAAAAAATATTATTCAAATGACTGTGTAAGTGACTTTACATATCTACAAAACTAGGTAAAAGTTCTTTAAAAAAGTATAAAAGTAATAATTGGAAAGTTGTAGTATCCCGCACGTTTAGTTTTGCATGCATCAATAAACAGCGTTTTTGATTGGCCGTGGTAGGTGTCTAGCCAGCAGCCCATCCTGGAATGCTATGAAATTTTTCCACTCAAGGTGGTGGCCTACAACGTGATGGTGATGGCGATAACCACACACAGGGGTTGGATTTTATTAACCTTTTCTTGGTTGAAGTTAGAGCCATTGACATGGCATTTCAATGTTCGCCATGACTTTGCATTACCTCGTTGCGTTCTATTTTAACCTTTGAATTTAAGTTGGACTAATTTTTACACTGTGTGCACTGGTGGCTCTGAGCAAAAGAACTAATGTCAAATGCTCTGATTTTAAGGCAACTTGTTAGTGCAAATTGGATCGCTTTCTTTCTTTCTTTCTTTTTCTGATTTAAATAAGTTTTAATGACAACGGTGCCATGTTCAGGGATCCATTGGGTTGTCATGGCTTCTTTTTTCTCCTGAAGAGTGGAGTGTAGGTAGTAATAACATTTTAAAATGCAGTTTGTGTAAAAAGGCAATGTTGAGAAGGAAAATAATTGACTTTTCACAGTAGGTGTTGGGGTTGTAGTAGACCCACTCAAATAAGGTCTTTGGAAATTCTTGACACCATTTTGTATTGTTTTTAATGAGTAATGTCAAGGGTGGTCGAAAACGTCTTTCATTTGCAGTGATTGCCAAACCATTGTTTGGCAAAGCTCAAGGATAAAGTTGATCCTTTTTTTTTTCATTTTGTAAACAAAAGTACCTGCACACCCAATTTTTTTTTCTGATGATTGTTATACAATTATGGTCACTGGCATCTAGTTTCTGTAGCACAAGTGCTTTTTTTTATATGTTAATACATTCAAAACAAAGTTGTTATTGAAGTTATCTTTTGACAGTGCTATGATCTCAAAGGGACCGAAGTCTGCTTTACACGAGTGATCCGCCTCTTGTTTTTATTTAATTTGACTTTGGAAAGCGACGACAAGCCTCTCGGTTATAGGTGATTCGGTTTCTGAAATTGACTTCTTTTCTTATACAGGGTGAAGCAAGTAACTTTGCTGGTTTGAAAGGTTAATAAAAAAAAGTTTTAGAGATATCTGTATCTGTATCATTTAAATTTATTTTTCAAACTGTTTTGAAGATGGTATCGGACAAATAACGGCCCCCATTGTCAAAATACTGAACAAGCCGATCTCTGAAGTTTCGTCCAACTTTTTCAAGCATCTTGGTGGATATTCCAGCGATGGCACGTCCTTAAGATGAGCCAGGGCCCGTGGGCGATCAGTAGGTATTAACAAGCGATTTGAAAAATTGCAACTAGCCAAACCAGGTGAATGAGCGTTTCACATGGTTGTTAACGAGCAACAAAATTCCGCTCAGACAGCTCTATCATCACAGCCATTTTGTAGGGTTGAAGTTTAAGACCCCAAAGCAGCAGCATATTTACGGCGTGCTGAGCGTCCGGGAGAAGAACGTAAAAATGCGACTCTCGCTGTTTCAGGGGTTCTGGTAGCACGTGGAATTGCTCTGGGGACTTACGACCGGGAACGCGACCTGCCGGGGGAATATTGAAGTGAGCACGGAAAGCACGTTAGGTTGCCGCGTTGTTCACCCGACCAGTGCATGATTATTACTGACGGGGTGGCAAATAAAACTTTAGTTCCTCCCCTTTCTAAAGATACCAGCCCAACCAATCTGCGAGCACCACTCTTCTCTTGGGGGCGAGGTCAAACCAGCAAAGTTAACTGCCCCACCCTGTACTTGCAATTGAGGACGACAAGAGTTTTTTTGCTTCCATTTTTTTAGCGTCATAATCGCTTGTCGATGCTTCGTGTAACATGTCCCTGTTTTTGACATCAGGGTTCTTCGAATCTTTTCTTTGAAAATGACATTGATACAAGCCAATTTTGCTTTTATTTGTTTAAAACGGTATGTCAAACTTAAAGGAATTGGCAGATTCAATACTTTTGATTCGAGTAAGCTTTGTTACTTCTGCACTGGAACAGAAGTGGGTATTCTTTTTTTGTGCCGATGCGGTACATCAAGTTCTTCTTGAGGGATATTTGCTTATGGTAATTCCATTTTCAGCAAAATATAACAAATGTACTTTTGTGTTCTTTACACGACTGTGGGTTGAAATCCAAAGTGTTTTGTCAAACAAAAGAAGTGAAACTTACTTTGATCAATTTTAAATTGGGAACAAAAAACGTTCAAATCATGTTTTGAAAAATCAAGTGGCTGAAGATATGAATAAAGTAGAGTGTTGTTTGCGCTCTTGGTTAGAAATTGAGATTAATAAACCAATGGGATGGGAACCCCTGGGTCCTAGCGCATTTGTGACAAACATACTTTGTAAGAGAATGAAAAGAACCTGCTGTCGTTTAGTTGAACATTTGGCAACTGTCAAGATTAAGTTTAAGCTGTGTTCCAGCTCTTTCTCTCGGAGACATTTCCGTATTTTCATATTCCTTAAGGCCCCGGCCCATAGAACGCGTTGCGTGCGTGCGGCACCGCTTCCAACTGACAGCTCGATTAAATACACACGATCTTATGAGAGGTGACCCATAAGCACCGCGAGCAACGAACGCGCCGAGTAGCCCAACTTTCTACTTTGCCGCGGCTCTCACGCGGTGACAGAAGAGAGACATGCGCAGTCACAACCAATTTGAAGTTTTCTCTTATATGGAAAAAGTGACAATGGGCACGTTAAAGAACCTATCGGATAGCCTATCTCGGATAGCCGTATCTTAGATACCTTTTTGAACGATCGACAACAGCTGTAAAATATTAAAATTCAACTTTTGAAAACAGAAAAACATTCAAAATATCATTGCTAGACGATTATAACTTATTTTTTTCGATTTCCCACACGTAAACAACAACAACAAGCTATCCGGATACGATTCTTGAACGCCCCCATTTTAACTAAATTTATCTGTCAAAACACCGCAACGGATTCTATGGGTCACCCCTATCAGTTGCGCGCGGCAAAACCCACCGCATCAGTTGCCGCGCCGCTTCTACCGCACGCAACGCGTTCTATGGGTCGGGGCCTTTAGTAAAAAGGCATTTGTCATCTGTTGTCTGTAATCTGTCATTTGTCATCTGTCATCTGTCATTTTTTATCACTTTTCTATCATCTGTGTTCTGTTTATAATTTAATATTAAGGGTGTCCCGTAATTAGTATTACATACTTTGAGATGTGAATCTTGGTCATATTCTAAGGAAAAAACTGTTATACAGTAAAATCCGTTCATCAACTTTGACATCATTTTTTTGACAATTTTAAAAAAGGGTAACTTTGGTGTACCTTGACCTGTGAAAGTCGATTTCTCTGCCAATACTGATGGAAGAGATCTCTTTTTTGACTGAATTTTTTGTAGAATTGATAATTTTTAAAACTGTATTTAAATTGGACTCCTATTGGCTTAGGGTTGACATTTCTTTATTTTTTTTACAGAAAAACAAAACAATAATAAAAAAAAAATCATAAATAGGTGGAGTCAAAAGCCCATACATTTTATAAGACTTGAAAAAATCCAAAATGGGTAAACTTTTTTTTTTTAAATAGGAAGATTTTTAGCCCTGAGGTTTGTTTCAATAAAACAATAATATGGGTAGGCACTTTATGTAGTTTTTTATGTATTTTATATAAATACAATTATAACAAGTGCTCAAAGTGCCCTCCTTCGTTTTGAATGCATGCCAGAGCCCGTATTTGGATTTCATTGTGGATGTTTGCTCTCGATAACTCTTGTCTTACTTGTAGTGATCCTTCGGAAATACGTTGTTCTAATTGAGTTAAGGTTGTTATTTCAGATGAGTAAACAATTTCTTTCATTCGTCCTCACACAAAAAAATCCAGCAGAGTAAGATCGGAAGATGGTGCAGGCCAGTGAATTGGTCCATTTCTGCCTATCCATCGATCACCATATTTTTCATCCAACCAATCCTTAACTTCACGACCATAGTGGGCGGGAGCACCATCTTGTTGGAAAAATGATGAAACTTGCTGACGCAGTTGAGCATCCTCCAATAGGTCTGGTAGATTATTTTGTAAAAACTCCAGATAATTAGTAGAATTAGGTTGGGGTGGTAACTTGAAAGGCCCGTTTATTATTTCCACATAAACCTGCCCATATTGACACAAAATCTGTTCTGAAACGATCTTTGCCGTCTTGAATGTGGATTTCTTGAAGCCCATGTATGGAGGTTATGGAAATTCGTGATACCATCTCTTGTGAACAGGGATACTTTTGTCTGTTTGGGTGTCATTCAACCTTCTTTTTTTTTATAATTAACGCGCAAGTCAAAGGGTTATGACTACCCTTATAATGTTGTAGCACACAGTGCAAGCGTTTAGGATTTGAAATGACACATCGGTGCACGTTGCTTTTGAGCTTTTTTGAGTCGCAATGCAGGGGAAAAACAGGGCCAGGTAAGGTAGAGCATTCCACATTCAGGTGGTGCGACTAAAATATGAATCTCTATAATTGACCTTTCGCCCGAAGTTGGGCTCAAGGTAAAACTGATGAGCATTCCTAGCGAGTCGGGTAATGCGGCTAATTTGTTTCAGGGGAGGAATGCAGCTGGATATTTCACTAGAGCACTGTTTGTAGAAAAAGCGATAAAAGAAACTGAGACAGGTAACGTTTCTCTTAAGCAACCAATTACAAAATTCGAGTCTCATCTCAAAATCATTCGGTAGTAGTTCCTGCATATTTTCGCGCCATACAGTATTGTGGAGACTCTTTCTTTGCAAACACCAAATTGTAGAGCCAAGTGCCTTATGCCTTAGCATCGATTTCAAAAATACTGGCAGTATTCTTTCATCGACCGAAACTCTTCTTATGGTCGCAGCTCCTGCATTAGGTCATCCAGTTAATACTGATTCAGTTTCTCGAAGCCTTCAAAAGGTATTTCCAAAGACATTTTGAGAGGGAAGTCGTTTGTTAGGATATAGTTCGTGGTATCTTCGTTGTGCTCTACTTGAATACGAATATCTGCGTATTCTTCTCTCAAAAATGAAGGCATTTCAAAAAGCTCTCTGATCAAGCTGCAATCGTGACTTATTTTGATTAACTGATGAATAAATTTGTTTTCTTATTCTTTTATAGGACTTATTTACCCATGGAACATTCATACCCCAAACTTAAACCTCCCTGAGAAAAGGTTAATCAATTAGGATTTCGGTAGCAGGAAAAATATGCTCTTTACCTTTTCCTCAGTGAACAGTCATAAAATCAATTACATATTAGAAAACTGCTCCCATTGCAAGCTGTTGCAGTTAAAGTCCGAAAAAAAACCAAAATTTAATTTTTTGCCTGTTTTAAATTTTTCTAAGTATCATAAAATGTATGGGTTTCAGAGTGCATTTTTTAATGAGTTTTTTTTTATTATTGTTTTTTTCATATGTAAAAATTAAACAAACTCTACTTTTAATAGGCATTCAATGAAAAAAATGACCTTAAAGTCAAAACTTTGCTGGAGGAAGAAAATTTGAACACCATTTAAAACTGAAAATCTGACAGCTTCAAGCCCTTAAGAGTCCTTCAAATACAATTTTGAAGACTATTGTGTAACTGTGTTTCTTCCTTTTAAAATCACCATTTGACTTTTCTTGCCGCGGAGACTTGGTAGCTCTGAGTAGAGTTTTTTTACTTGTCCATGTACTAGTACTATGCGTTGCAGTGGCCTAGCAGGCTTGTACCATTATTTTACTTCCTTGTTTTTCCTTAATAATCCAAACGATTTGAAGTTTACAAAAAATGCCGCAAATCTTATTCAAGTTTTCTTTCAATTTAAAAAGAAAAAACGTCAATTTGCATCTCGTAGTACCTTAATTTCCAAAAATAACAAGTAAAAGTATTTGTGATCAGCTGATTAATTTATTCATTACTAATGATTTATAGGAAGTCAAACAAGTAGCTAATATTTTCAGAATTATAATTTGAATAAAAAAACCGTTACGTAAACTCATTATGGGCAAAAGGAAATGGGGATGTGCTTTCAAAATGTGTGCTTCCCCATTTTAATGAAAGTTGAATACTTGATACTTCCCCGTGAAAAAATTTGTTCTTCTAAATGATTTTTTTGCCTTTTGTTCCAAAAACCCTTTATTCAAAACCATCAAAACATAACAATAAAACACGAAACCCCAAATACCCGAAAAAGACCAGCCAATTTATAGAAACGGAATTAAGTTGGGAATAATTAACTCAGCCCCTTCATTGTTTACAACGGCAACGCCAAGCTATAAATTTAAACATTAACCACCGACGAAACTGCAAGCACGCAACGCAGATTTGTTTGGCAGCTAAACAAAAAGCTCACATCAGCGCCAGGATAACATTAATAGATGCCGTAATTTACGATACAAGGCCTTACTGTTATCGGTCGAGAATAGCACGAAAACGTTGCCACATGCGATTTAATGGACTCAAAACTTTGCACCAATTAACAACGGTAACTGTACACTGTACGAACTGAGCAGGAGCACCTACTACACATAGGTATACGTATAATCAATGCATAGACAGCTAACAGCGGGGCGTGTATCTGTGGTTTGCGCAATTAAAATTTGATCCAATGCACCCAAATAAGTACATGAATTATTTCCACGACTACCATTCGCGGTGGCATTACCATATGAATTTGAAAAGTGATAGTGCACCGACACGATATAATAAATCTACGGCTTTGCTCGATGCATTGGTAAACTGTAAAACTGTAATAATATATTGCCAGAGATGCCTGCCTGCCTTTGCATTTAAACAGGAAAGCCCTATGATTTTCGACAACAAGTTAATTAATTTCGCTCAGTCGAGGGGGTATTATTTTTGGGATACGCAAAAGAAAGTTTTCCTCTTTTTTTTGTTGGTTTTCGTTTATGGTGACACACATTTGGGTAATCGCTCGACTGCCTGTCGTGATTAAAATGCTGACACTGGTGATGAAGTAAGGATAACAGTGATGACAGTTTTCCTTGAAATAATTATTAATGATACAGAATTATGATTGAGTGCGGTTAAGGGCTGGTTGGCTGTCTGTATGCCTGGCTGGATGGCAATGGCAAATGGCAATGGCAAGTGACAAGCAAAAGGAATGGTTGGTTCCCTACTGTCACGACCTTCGCGCCTAATTCTAATTAGCTGTCGTGTTGACTATTTTCGTATTTTCTTAAATAGTTTTCGCATGATGTCGTTGATGGTATTATTGTTCTTTAATTTTGATAGGTTTTTTTTTTTCATCAGGAAGGATACGCAATTACAAAGCTCGTGTGACGAAAGGCGTGGCGTAGATGAGTTTAATTATAAACTTGGTACGTATCTACCCACACGCCAGGTTTTCTCTCTGCGTAATTTATGTATGGACTGTGTTATATTGAAGGGAAGAGAATCATATAATTAATTGGTTCATGAGGTAAAAAACGACTTAATATTAATTTCATGAACTATATAATACCTACCCACAGACCCACCTAAGCCACGCCATATGGTCAGAATAGCTCTCTATCGTCTTTGTTTCACATTTATGGTATACTAGCTGTGCCCGCGACTTCGTCCGCGTGAAATAGTGACTTTCAGCAGCATTTTTAACTTTTTAGGAAATAAAACTTCTAGTCTTAAAAATGGCGGTACATATTTCCAAAAAAAACATTCAACCCCTATTTCAACACCTTGTAGCCCTGTTAAAAATACTTTTGAGACCGTAGTTTTTGAATTCCCATTTCCGTTCCCGTGGGAATATAAGGATAGATATATGTGTAGTCTTTATCCTTCCGCATGTTCTAGACCATCTCTGTAGCTAATTTAATAAAATCTGTTTAGCAGTTTGAACGGGAGATATACGAAAAACATATCGACATACATTCGCATTTTCAATATTAGTAAAGACTCCCGTTCCCGTGGGAATATGTGGATAAGTTAAAGTTAATGTTAATCTTTGTACAAAATTTCATTTAAATAGGTTTATTATTTTGGGCGGGAGATCGTAACATAGAACGACGGACAGACAGAGCTCCTTTCACACTTATTATATTAGTAAGGACTCCCGTTCCCGTGGGAATATGTGGATGAATTAAAGTTAATGTTACACAGGAATAGTGTAGCATTCTAACGGTGGAAGAATTTTTGAAATCGGTGTTGTAGTGTCAAAGTTCCCATATACGTTCCTGCTCCCGTGGGAATGTAGGGAACCGTAGGAATATGGGGATGAATTAGTTTTTATGTTACTCGGGGATAGTGTAGCATTCTTACGGTGAAAGAATTTTTGAAATCGGTGCTGTAGTGTAAAAGTTCCCGTATACGTTCCTGCTCCCATGGGAATATAGGGAAAAAATATATAATCTATGTCTTTCCTCAGGTTCTGAACAATCTTTGTACAAAATTTCATTTAAATCGGTTTATTAGTTTGGGCGGGAGATGGTAACATAGAACGACGGATAGACAGAGCTCCTTTCACACTTATTATATTAGTAAGGACTCCCGTTCCCGTAGGAATATGTGAATAAATTAAAGTTTATGTAATTCAAGGATAGTGTAGCATTCTAACGGTGGAAAAATTTTTGAAATCGGTGTTGCAGTTTCTAGGTTCCCGTATACGTTCCCGTTCCCGTGGGAATATAGGGAAAAAATATATAGCCTATGTCCTTCCTCAGGTTCTGAGCAATCTTTGTACAAAAATTCATTTTAATCTGTTCATTAGTTTGAGCGGGAGAAGGTAACATAGAAAGGTGAACAGACAGAGCTACTTTTGCATTTATAATAATAGTGAGGACCGGTTCCCGTGGGAATATTCGAATGAAATATAGCCTATGTCCGTCCTTAAGTTCAGAACAATCTTTGTACAAAATTTCATTTAAATCGGTTTATTAGTTTGGGCGGGAGATGGTAACATAGAACGACGGACAGACAGAGCTTCTTTCACACTTATTATATTAGTAAGGACTCCCGTTCCCGTGGGAATATGTGGATGAATTAAAGTTTATGTTACTCTGGGATAGTGAAGCATTCTATCGGTGGAAAAATTTTTGAAATCGGTGTTGTAGTTTCTAAATTCCCGTATACGTTCCCGTTCCCGTGGGAATTTAGGGATAAAATATAAAGCCTATGTCCTTCCTCAAGTTTTAGACTATATCTGTATCAAATTTTATTTGAATCGGTTCAGTAGTTTGTGCGGGAGATGGTAACATAGAAAGCCGGACAGACAGAGGGACTTTCACATTTATTATATTAGTTAGGATTGCGTTGTTGGTACCCCTCATTTATGTAAATAATTGCAGGCTTTTATGTTTTGGTAATTGGATAAATATATTTTTAATTACAAGGCCTTAGCTACTCATATTAAGTTAGATGGTTGAATAGCTTTTTAATTGATAATTAAAATAACTTTTGTCCTTTTTTTCTCATTCCAGCAAACAACAGGAAATTTTTAAAGTGAGTAATTTAATGAAACCGTTTAAAGTGCACCATAAACTGTTATATCACGCATGACATTATTTTTTAATCTAAAAGTGTTTACATAAATTAAAATTTAAGCCTTTTGTGTCATATCACAAAACCAAATCCTTTTTTACGTTATGATCCAGAGTTCTGGGTCTGGAAAATGCTCTTTTTTTCATCTAGTCCGAAATCCACTGAACGTAATTATTTCAGAAAAGTGGAAATTTACCACACTGTAAAACTGCTTCAAAGGAAAGTTATTTGAAAAATCTATTTTGTCAGAATGATGGATGAAAAAAATTAAAATGAATTCCAATTGAACAAAATGTGTGGAAACTGCGGTATATGCTAGGGGAACATGTTTTTTATTGGTGAAGAGTATTCTTCCTTTGATGGGGAAATGTCCTCAATTTTGGGAACACGAAAATCATTTCTGTTCCTGGAAATAAAATATGAAAATTAATCATTTCGGTTTCATTTCCTATATTAAAATCGAATGAGTTTGTGGAAACAAAAGAGTTTGTGGGAAAACTTTCACACAACATGTACAAACAAGATTACCACTCTTCGGGTCATTTAGGGCAATAACATTTGCTTTAAATTAGCCTTCAGAAACTAACACTTCAGATGTTGTATGTCATTCATGTTCTTTAATTCGTTTGGCACATCGACATTAGCTTTGTCTTCGCATAGCCCTTAAAAGTTTAAATTTTAATTCACAAGATCTTGGTGGCCATAGGAGAAGGTCCTTTTCGAGTAATCGCATAATCGGGGAATGTTATATAGCAGACTAGCTGTGACCGCGACTTCGTCCGCGTGGAATCGTGACTTTCGGCAGCATTCTTAATTTTTAAGGCTACTTAATTTGCAACTAAGACACATTCATGCGTTTTAGTAAACTATTGTTGTATTATTTTATTTCAGGACATATTTGCACACGACGCGACGTTCTTACTTTTACCTTCTTTTGTCAAATAAAAAGGTTTTGCGAGTTTGATACACTCTTTTATATTAAAATGACAAATCAGTGCGGGAATTAAGGAAGTCGGGAAATCAATAGTTTTCTCCTTTCGCTGTTCCAGTCATTATTGAAACTTTTATAATGCCGCATCTCAGATGTGTAATTTGTAACTGTGTACAATTTTAGATTTCTCACATTAGAATTTCAATACTCACTTCGCTTGCGAGTCTCAATAAAACGCTCTTTTGACTATATTCACTTACCAAGTTAACTTTCCCATAAACGCCTTTTACCAACCATTCCTGTTGTTCACTTCTGCAAGTGAGTTATTTTTGTCCACTTACGCTATTCACTTTAGAGTTGTTGTTTTTCCATGAGCGATGTTTTGCGACGTTTTGCTGAATTGAACATAGATTCCGCTAGAATAAAACACCGCTATTATTGGCACTGGAACATCAACTTGCAGCCACTGTATGATGTGACTTGCTCAGTGTCCATAACATTGTCTACTGATAGATATTCGACAACGTCGCCCATTATGTCAAACATAATTTATTAGTGTATATGGTTAACTATCTCATTAGTCGGTGCCGAAATCGAATATTTATTTGAAGATCAAGATAGACATTTTTTCAAGATCAACTATGTAATCAACAATTTGACAGAAGTCACCTCACGGTGAAAGAACTTTTGAAATCGGGCCAGTAGCGTCAAGGTTCCCGTTAACGTTGCCGTTCCCATAGGAATATTGTGATAACAAATACAGCCAATATCTTTCTTCAGGCTAAAGACAAAATTCGTACAAATAGGTTTAATAGTTTGGGCGGTAACAAAGAAAAACTGACACACGGAGTTGATTTCAGATCAGTAATGTTAGTAAGTATGTACTTCCGTTCCCATGGGAATATGAGGATAAATTAAAGTTAATGTTACTTTGAGATAGTGTAACATTCTAACGGGGAAATAATTCTTGAAATCAGTTCAGTAGTTTCTAGGTTCCAGTTTTACGTTTGCGTTCTTTTTTTTATAATATACGCGCACATCAAGGGGTTATTAATACCCTTATAATGTTATTAACACAGTGCGAGCGGTTAAGAAGGAAGGAAAGGATTAGAAAGGAAGTGCCGATGCACATTATTTTTAAACTTCTGTGTATTACAATGAGAGGAGAAAACAGAGTCAGGTAAAGCATTCCATATACGAGTAGTACGGCTAAAGAATGAATCTCTATATTTCACTGTACGACCGAAATTGGGCTGAAGGTAAAACTGATTTGCATTCCTTGCGAAGCGTGTATTGCGGTTAAATTGCTTAAGGGGAGGAATGCAACTGGCTATTTCGTCCGAGCATTGTTTGTAAAAAAACCTATAGAAAAGAGAGACACATGAAACATTACGACGATGATCAAGACAATCAATTGATTCAACAATTGAACTATCACCAATCATTCTTAATGATCTGTTTTTAACCTTATCGAGTAGGCACAATGATGTTTTAGGAGCATCTGACCAGATATGTGAATTGTACTCTAACTTAGGACGGATGTAGGCTTTATAAATAGTAGCCAGATCAGAAGGGGTGAAAAATTTCCTGCACCTTTTAAGGAAACCTAAGCATTTACCAGCATATTTGGCGACTTCAAATATGTGGTCATTCCAACGAAGATCATCGTTGACACACATACCAAGAACTGACAGCTGACAGTTCTTGTGGGAATACATGGATAACATAGCTAATGTCCATCTTCAGGCTCAAGACTATATCATATAAAAAGGTTTAATAATTTGGGGGTTTTTAATAACAAATAAAAATAGACAGACAGATTTCATTTCAGCGTTATGATATAAGTAAGGACTCCCATTCCCGTGGAAATATGGCGACCGTTCCCGCAGGAACATGGGGATGACTTACAGTTTTTGTTACCCATAGGGATAGTGTAGCATTCCAAAGGTGGAACAATTTTTGAAATCGGTACTATAGTGTCAAAGTTCCCATATGCGTTCTTGTTCACGTGGGAATATAGGGATAAAATATATAGCCTATGTACTTTCTTAAATTTTAGACTCTCTCTATCCATTTAAATCTGTTAATTTGTTTGGGCGGGAGATGGTAACATAGAAAGTCGAACAGGCAGAGCTACTTTTACATTTATAACATTAGTGAAGACCGGGGTCCGTAAGAAAATTCGAATGAAATGTATCCTATGTCCTTCTTCAAGTTCAAGATCATCTCTGTATAGAATTTCATTTAAATAGGTTCTGTAGCTTGGGCGAGAGATGGTAACATAGACAGAGCTACTTTCGCACTTATTATATTAGTAAGGACTCCCGTTCCCGTAGGAATATGGGGATGAATTAGATAATGTTTATGTTACTCGGAGATAGTGTAACATTCTATCGGTGGAAGAATTTTCGAAATCGGTGCTGTAGCTTCTAAGTTCCCGTATACGTTCCCGTTCCCGTGGGAATTCAGGGATGAAATATATAGCCTATGTCCTTCCTCAGGTTCTTAACCATCTCTGTACGAAATTTCATAGCAATCAGTTAAGCAGTTTGGGCGGGAGACGGTAACATAGAAAGTCGGACAGACAGAGTTACTTTATCATTTATAATATTAGTTAGGATGAATTCAACTTGCAGTGGTACCCGTGGTGTGATAAACAGCAAGTCCGCCTGTTAATCCAGACGTTCGAGTTCGAATACCAACAGAGGCAAAAATGTTTTTTTCCACGGGTATCGCCTTTCGCGAGGAATTGGCAAGTCCTCCGTTAGTATTCATTGCCATGAAAAGCGCTTTCTCGATTAGCCGTTCGGAAAATTGTAAGTCCCTTCCATTCCCTCATAAGGCATGGTTGTGACAAATGCGCTAGGCCCAGGGGCTCCTCGCTCTGTTGTGCCACCGTATATATGTATGTATGTATGGATTCAACTTACAGCACTAAAGTTATATCAAGAAGCAGAGACCCCTGAATGCAATGAGACAAGGAATAGAAGTAGTAGTAGTAGGTGGATGAGTTTTTGGCGATCCAACAGTGGCTCTCAAACTTCTGCAGCACTGCACTGAATCCAGATTATCAGGCCCTTCATGTCCAAGAAGATTCCGAAAGAACCAAAGACTTCCCGAGTTGCACGTGGAACGAGACGAAGAACTAGCGATGGCCCTAGGACGCTGCAAAGCAGACACAAATGCGATCCAAAAAGTTCAATAGAATAAGACGGTTATGAGACTAGACAAAATTTTAAAAGCAGAGTGAATCGGTGTCTCCTACAAAATGTTCTATTTCTTTCTTAAATGCTCGCATTTTTAAGGTAAGATGAAAAACTGCGATACCTACTACTATGAGGACTACAACAGACAACAGAAACAGCTATTATTTTGCTTAGGAACAAATTCAATATCCTTTATCCTTCAATCAATATCCTCTTAAAAAAATGTAAATAGACAAAAAAAAAAAAAAAATGGGGTTAGACGCAGACTCAGAGATATGGTTATAAGCCTGGCAAAATTCCAATATCGTTGGCCAAATACGCATCCATGCTCCCACAGAAGAGGAAGAAGATAATTCCAAAGACTGTCTTTACCAGGTCCTCGATAAAAATTAATGAACAATTCCATACACATGACGTCCATAGACTAGGCAGGGAGAAAATCAGGAAATAGGTACTACCGTCACCATATTCTGAACGACAAAACCTCTGAATTGAAATCAGGCTAAGCAATTTGTAGAGCACAAAACAACGAATCACAAAAGTGGGTATCGTACCTACTTCTTGTATCATTCATTTTGTATCGCAGAGATTTTTGTTGAGGTAAACCATTTGACGCAGAAAATTGTAGGTGAAGATGAAGCAGACATTTTTTCAAGCTCGCACGGTTGCAAGAGTAGATAAATCAAAGATCTTATTAAACCTATACCCGCTGGCCCAGATGGTATCTCCGCCGTTTTATCCATCCTATTCTTCTGGGGTCTTCCCAAGCAGAGGAAAAAGTGCGTTTGTACAGCCCGTCCTTATAAAAGTCGATTCTTTTCGTTTAAATTACCATTCAATTGAGCTAAAGTCTCTTCTTTCGAAGGTTATGGAACGTTGATAAACCGTCAATTTATGACATATATTGAAGAACAAAAATTTTGAAATAACTGACAGTGCGGCTTTCGTAGTGGAACCAATCTTCACACTGTTTTGGAGAAAGTAAGATTATTGCGTTTGATATTTCTAAGGCACTTGATAGAGTTTGGCATCAGGCTCTTTTACTCAAAATGCGTGCTTTTTGACATCGATGAGTCTCTTCTTCGTTGGATTAGAAATTACCTTTCCGACCGTTCAATACAAGTTGTATTGGATGTCTTCAAGTCTGATACCCACCTCATAAATGCTGGTGTGCCCCAGGGCTCCGTTTTGTCTCCAACTCTCTTCCTCATTTTCATAAATGATCTCTTGTCTGAAACTTTTAATCCTTTCAACTGTTTTGCAGACTACTCGATCCTCAGTTTTTCATACTTGTTTCCAAATTCACGTCCCTGCACCTCGGATGTGGAATTGGAACTGTGGCGTATTATAAAAGCTCATTGAATTCTGACCTTGACAGCATTGTTACATGGGGTCATAAAAACCAAGTAGAATTCAATGCTTCGAAAACTCAATGTTGTCATTTTGTCGTCAGGGCTTAACATTGCCCCACTGCCATTGTCTAAATGAATGGTAAAATAAATAAATAGGGTAGCGCAATAGAGTGAAGAGCCCCAGGGCCTAGCCATTTCTCACAACCATTCTTTGTAAGGGAATGGAGGAGACCTACTGTGTTCTTCTAGTTCCTAACGGCTATTCGAGAAAGCGCTTTTATTGACAATGAATTAACTAAAGGAGGACTTGCCAATTCTTCGCGAATGGCGATAACTTTGGGAAAACGTTTTTACCTCTGTTGAGATTAAAATTATTCTCAGCAAACCCAGCTTTTGCTCGAAATTGAAGTCTAAGTTTAAGTTATTGTTTTTTATGCACAAGACCTATTTTGTGCATTCTGCCGAACATTTTGATGTGTCTTATGTTGCCGTTAAATAAGTTTTTATTTTTCATCTGAAACTTTGTCTACTTGTCGTACGAAAACGAATGATACACAAAACCAAAAATTTGCTACAACTTAACTATTTTGAATAAAATGTTAAGGTTTGGCTACAAATTTTGAAATGCTGTGAAACTGAAACTTAAAATGAAGTACTTTGGCTTGACCTTTCCCAAAAGTTAAGAAAAGCCTGGCAGCCGAAGTGTTAATTTTAGTTTTATTTCTCTCCCAACAGTTAAATCTGTCCAAAAACTTCTTTTTCTAAAAGATACAAAATACAAAATCATGGGATGGCCAACTTAAAACTTTTTCAAAGAAAAACACAATCTAAAATGTTAAAAAGTCCCAATCAACTCTCGTGTTAATTCGCTATAGCCTCAAGCAAAACAGGACCCATAAGTTCCGAACACGAAACGAACCAAAAATAAAGAATTATTTAGAATTCCTTGACAAATTCAAAATGGTTTTTCTCATTGTGTTCAAAATAGCAGCTCACGTGGGTTTAATCAACAGCAACTCAAAAAACTTTTTTTTTTTTTTTTAAAGAAAGGTTACCAAACAACTTGCTCAAGTAGTGTCCACTGGAAATTTATTCTAAATTCGTTGCATTGAGTCCTTGAAATTTTTGTATACTTTATACTCAGCAAAACATAGAAATTCCGAGACCCGCGCACCGCTCCACATGCGGTAAACCTTTTTCAAAGTTCAATAAGGCCAAATAAAAGCTATTCAATTTTGCACAAGAACACCACTTGAAACTTTGCACTACCTCAACCGGGATACAATGTTGAAGCACAAAGTTTTACGCCCATAGTCGAATATACTCTTTTTCAGCAAAATTTCATCCGCAATTTACTGGATTTACATTCCTTTTGGGTTCATGGTCTTCGAAAAGGGAATGGGACTGATGTAAAAGTTGACAGGTAAATATAAAAAAAAACACCATGGAATTTTTGAATATACAAACAGTTTTTTCTTGAAAAAAAAAAAAAAAAAAAATGATTGGCGTACACAGCATACTTCAGCTGGTTTCTACTTACACTTTTCGAAAACCCTATTGGGTTTTTATTTTCTAAAAAAAAAAAAATTTACATAACTTGTCGCTAATAGAAGCAAAACGTTGACTTTGTCATCGGCTAATTAGGCTCTTACGCTGATTAAACATAGTTCGCTGGATGCTTTTGTGTTTATTGTATTGCATTCAAATTTGAAAAACTAATTAGAGTGATTTTCGAGTTTCGAGCTGTTATGCAACTAACCGAACTATACGTTCATTCGTTTTCAATCATCTCTGCCGATGTAGAAGAGTACGGATGGGGGGGATGCGGATCAGATCAATAGCATTGGGCTCTGTCAGTGGAAAGTCCGATACTGATGACATTATAGCCGTTTTCCAACACCAAATTTGTTTTGAACACAATTAAATCGTGTTTGGTAGCAAGGCAGATGCATTATTAAATTAATTTGATTATGGAGAGTGTATAGACAAAATTCCATGGCAATCAGATGTATGTTGGGGGATGTGTTTGTCGAAGCATGCTGCTTGATACGTGATACACATCTGGCGGATTTATATAAAGCTTTGATGAATGCTTGCATTGGAATTAAATTGTTTGTGTATGTTTTGACTAAAATGACAGCATGACTACTGTACATGGGAGTTATTAATAATATAAAACCCTTGCATAACAGTTGTTGATGGGCTTAAGTAGGCTTCGTCACGTTGACAATCCTTTTTGAGATCAGAATGGTGTCTAAAATAATTTAAATATTAATGCATCAATGTAAATGCACTTTATTCTTGCATGATACATTGTTCATACATCAAATAGAGAAGAACGTGGTGACAAAATAGAATGGTTGTTAAATGAAACTTCAAGCATCGAATATATATATTGCAACTATCAGCTTAAATATTGACAAAAATCCCAATGATTCTTTTTTGATGTTTTGTTTTTGAATTTCAAAATTTTTCTGATTCATTTTTTATATAAAAAAGACAAAGATAAGGATTTCGGTTCTTTATTTAAGGAAAAAGTATTAAATACAGGAGCTGAATGAATAACAAAAGCATAGGGGAAGCCGGGGCATATGCATATCGGTTCCCTAAAAGGTTTTTACAAATAAAAACTCCAAAAATTGCATACTTTGTCAAAATCTAATTATCAATAAGTTCATCCGTATAAAATTCTTCAAATTAAATCAATTTTTTAAATTTATTGCTTTTCCCACATCCCGATGCCGGGGAAATTTGACTTTCGTGGATCTTGACGTGCAGATACTTGATTTGGGTTTCAAAATGTGCAGATTCTTTAAGATTCATCGTCAGTATAGTCCTCTCCAGCACAAAAAAAATGAGCCCACTTGCCACATGCTCTGCAAAAAACCCATGCTTCAGTATCTACTGAAGTATAATTGAGTTCACAATGTCCACAGTTTATACTGTGTCTTCGTCCTCTTAACTATCCGCTGATTCGTCCTTCTTTACCCTTTTGTTTTCTGTGCGGGTCTTTTTATTTATATCTTAGTGAGAGGTACTGACTTATTTAGATCTTCTGTTAGCTGTGTCTTGTAATTAGAGGTTGTTATCACAGCATTCTTTCCTCGGCGCTTTGAAACCTTTTCGGAAGGGGTGCAAAGTGCAATGTTCGAAGGGGAAAAGTTTAGGAAAGATGATGACGCTTTTTGGGTTCTGGGGGTTATTGGTGTTGCTACATTTGAACACTTGTTTTAAACAAATGGCTTTTGGGGATTGAAAGAGCGAATTGAAAGTACCTGGTGTTCCTTGCTGTACGAAATATGGATCTATCAGCGTCGTTTCTTCTAAGACTAGAAGATCATCTTCAGTTGCTACGTCTGTAGCTAGGTAGGGTCAAAACTAGTGGTCTTTAAAAACATTGGGATCTAAAGGACCAATTGCAGTCCTCTTGAAAACGTTTATGGCTGCCGACATTGAGACAGCTTTTAAAAAGCATTACCCAATAACTGTCTCACCTGAAAGTGGGTAACTGTTCTTCCAGGATGTTGTCTGAGCCATTTCTTCACTTCTTCGCCATCATATGAACTCAAAGGCTTCATAAAAGTTGGGGTGGGAAACACAGCATGACAACTCCATTGACCCTTGCAAATTCAATTAATGCAATGCTTTTAACGTGACTTGCATGCCCATTTATAAGCAACAAATCAGGGTAATCTTTTGTTGCCCTAGACAATATAATTAACTTTTGGATAAAACACTTGTAACCTCGTCCGCTTTTATAACTACTTTCGCGATGAATAGCTACAGCAGCCAAACCATTCAAACGATCCTGCAAACAAGTAAACAACCAAACCTAATCACACTGTTATTAAAATAGACATATTTTAAAGAATCTCACTACCATTCTAGATAAGTTTAGATTCTTACCGAATCGATCCGACTACACCTAACCCAAGTTGGTGTTTGACAACAATTTCCAAGTAACCATACCTTCAAGAGAAGCTTGAGGAAATGGCACTCTTTTGGAAAATGAAGCAATACACTTTTACACCGATGTCTCAAAAACCAGCAAAGGTGTGGGAACTGGAATCTACTCAGAAAAACTGAACCTCAGCCTTTTTTTCCGCCTACCCGATCATTGTAGTGTGTTCCAAGCGAAAATTCTGGCGATTAAGAGGGTACTGTCTTGCCTCAAAGAAAACGTCATATCCTTCACGGATATTCGAATCTTCTCGGACAGCCAAGCTGCCCTTTAATCTCTTGCCTCTGTCTCTCGAAGTCCATCACGGTCCAAAATTGTAAAATGTCTCTGAAGGAGATGTCAAATCAGTTCAACATTCACCTTTCAATCACCAGTCAACTGTATGGCAGACGAACTAGCCCAAAAAGGCACGGCCAGTTCCCTACGTTCAGAATGGAATAACATAGGTGTACCTATCGCTGCATATAAACTCCTACTTAGACAAGACGTTTCAAGAATAACAAACACTAGATGGACTGAGAGTCACAACTGCTTTGCAACCTGCATGGACGAAGGAGAGGAAGAAACCGTTCAACACCTTCTTTGCTCATGCCCTGCACTACTTCATAGGATGAAAACTCATCTCGGTGAATTCTTCTTCGACGATACTAGTGACTTAGCTTACAGAGACCTTAAAAGTCTTTCAAAATACATTAAAAGTTCCACGTGGTTCGACTAGCAGGTGATTAACCGGCTAGTCCCGTAATGGAAGATTAATAAGTGATCAACTCGTTAATCTTACATCGGGTTTCTGAGATCAGTAGGTGATTAACTTGCTGATCTCTGTGGTATCACAATGGGCGCTTGCGGCCTAAGTGTGTCAGGCAATTTACTCATTGGATGACAGCCACTTCCACCTAACCTAACCTAAAGAATCTCACTTCGTTGGTCATGCTTTTTGTATTGTTTTTATTCTCTTTAAACTGGAGAATATATTTTTGGGAGTTGACGTTGATACCGGCAGTGTAGCTATAACCAAATATATATATTGAGAAACCTTTTTCGGGCGCTTCCAATGAATTGTTAGAGGAAGTATTATTTCTTCGGAACAAATATTTCTCCCAAGTTTTTAATTCTTCTGACGAAGAATCCTTGAAAAGAACCGAAAACCCTTCTAGTGCGTTTTCATGGTTTGTAAATTTTTCTCCAAAGTCCATTGTTTTCAATCCTTCTCTCGATTTCTATGTGAAAAGGATTGAAAACAGTACACGAAAATATTCATCAGTACTTTGAACCGAAGGGTTTGAACGACTTTTGATGGTTCACTTCTCTCTTATGTTTGACATCAATGTCAAGGACTTCAGCTATTATTATTTCATCATTTTCAAATGCAAATGATCACTTTTGGCGAGATCCATAACTTGGACCAAGTCTGAGTTCACTCTTAGAAACTCACAGCTTAATGGCAACGAGAGTTGGTAAGCCATATACTTATAACATTTAAGCTAATCAATAACTCGAAATCTATGGCATTTTTTAAGTTCTTTGCGTCACTTTCCAATGTTCTTATTTGGTTAAGAGTCTCGAATACAAACGGAAATAGGCCCTCAAAATCTTCAATTGCATGATATTTTGAAATCAATCGCGTCAGATTCAGCTGCTTTTTCTTATTTTTTTCTGCAGCATATTTTTTCTTTTCAGTGTATTGAAATAATTGTAAATTGCTTCAATTGTGGTTTAGGCAATCTCTAATGTCTGGTATTTTGCTGGCAACAGATGTAGAAATGTTCAAAGAATGTGCTGCACAATGAACGTACAGAGCATGCGGAGCAAATTTTTGGCGAATAATTGCCTGAACACCATTGTATTGGCCAACCATATTGCTTGCTCCGTGGGACCCTTGGCCGGTCGAAAAAGTAATTTTCCAGATGACAATTTTGAGAATTTTCTACTATAAGCTTTGCAAGAGCATCATCTGGATTGTTAATACAGTAATGCTTGGTAAACTGCTGTATTAGAGATTTAAGACAAAAGATTTAATTCATACCTTTCGTGGAAAATCGATATAAGAAAAAATTCAAAAGATTAGGTGATTTGCCGAAATAGTAATTTCTTTCAGACGAAGTTGACTTTGTATTTTCCCCTTAGAATGTAGGTAAAGAATGCACAATCCTGTGGGTACTAATAAGATATAAGACTTAATTCTTGTAGGAAGTAGCTACTTAATTTCTTTTGATTCATGACTGGTTATGTTGAACAATTACCGATCCCAAAGGAGGGTATATACCCCCTGACTCCCCTCAGCCCCCCCTATCTACGCCACTGCTTCACGGACCCAGAACAGTTTCACAACGTTTCGATGCCAGAAAACATAAGAGCTAGTAATGTAAAAAAAGAGAACTTCTTTCTTAACGTCGCGTCGCATAGTTAATGCCTCTGACATATTCGTGTATATACAGAAAGATGTCTGCTCAAAGCAGTTAACTGACATTAAGAGATAAAATCTTGATAGGCAACCTAACAGTAGGTATTTGCCTTGAGAATAGAAGTACATTTGCGAGTAAATAAAAAGTGGTTTTAAGATGCCCATTAAAGCCTTATCTTTTGTTTTCAGAACTTTCCAACTATAAAATTAAGTAACCCTGACCAAAATCTGTTCACTTTTAACGACCTTAGCCAAAATTTAATCGTTTTCTGACCCAAACTATTTGTCTAACAACAATTTCTATTGTTTCCACCAAGCTACCAAGCCAACTTGTGTGTGCAATTCAAGCAAATATTGCCCTCCATACCGTATTCAACTTTTGCTTAGCTCTTTCACATTCCTTTGTTTCTCTAAAACCGTATATACTCGTACAGGAAAACCTTTAAACGGTTAAAATCGTTTACCATGGCTTTACCTGACTTGTACAATTTTCAATTCAGTTTTCGATTAGAGTACCAACTTCAAGAAGAAGTCATTTGTATTCAGCCGAATATTGCTACCGTGCAACACCCCCACCGCATCCACTAAAACAATCTTGCCGATGCTTATTGTTCCAATTTAACTTCATGCTACGAAAATGGAATAAACAAACCGTTACATGTGTCTCTCACACATTAACATGCACTCCCAGCAAAACCGTTACATTGGAAAAACACCGAAAACATTCAACTTTGGGTTTGGTTCGAAGACCGCAGGGTTATCTCATTTGCTTTCACCGCCGCATTTCAACCACATTCGCATAATTGTGGTCGAAAGGTCAAATTGTGTGGTATATCTCTACCTGCCTGGCAGCCTCATGCTGTCGATTGCAGTATTGAAGTTGCTTTTGCAATTTAGATATCCTGTCCTGTCGTATACAAAGGATTCTAAAATTAGCTGGGAGCATACCTTCATCTGCCAGCAACCAGGTCCTTTCATCGGAGCTTCATGTTAAAAAAAAAAAAACAGAAATATGCAAACATTTTTTTTTCAAATTTTTTTTTTTGTTCATTTTTTGACGACGACGATGGGGTAATCGGTTTGGTATAAGTTTATACCATCGCGCGACATCCACATTTCCACAAGAAGAACTGTAGTGAGCGGCCTCTTGTACCCGTACCGTGTCCTGTGTGTGTCCCTAGTGGATTGTGCAAATTTAAGTGTTTGTGTATAATAATGGTAAAAATGGCAAACATTTACATAAGCAACAGCATTTATTTTTTACCGTTATTCCTTTTTTTACTTTTACTTTTTGTCGTTGCCGCCGGAACATCGTGGGTAAATATTTGATTTCGCTCAATGAAACTTCAAAGTTGCCAGCCTTTGCGGAATTCCTTTGACATGCTTAACCAGGCCTCTTATATCCCAATCCCACATGTCCTTGGGTAATGCCACAAAAGTGAATGTAGGTAGGTAAACGCTCCTTTTGTACGAACTTAGACTGCTAGCGTTTCTCTTTTGTTTTCCCTTTTTTGTTGGTTGGTAATTGGAATATATTTTTTTTTTTTGTTTTTTTCTCAAGCGTTAGTTTGAGGCTTGGCCTGCAAGGATTCGTTTAGCATTTTTGATCAAATTAGAGCTTGCGATCGTATTTACCTGTAATTTGGATATATTTTGTGAGCTTCCAGTGAGAAAAGTTGTTTTTGTCTACCAATTTTTTATCAGAGCCAAAGGCACAGGTAAAACGCGTGGGAGTTCTGTCAATTGGCTTCATTTTCTTCCTGTGTTAGGTGGGGTGCTGATATTTTAGGAAACTAAATTGCTTACCCATGTTCTACTGATTGGTGGTGGCTGCATACTGATACCGCCTTAGCCGAAATTAGAGAATCTCAGTTTCATAAAGTATACAGTTAAATAGTCTGCGGTCTTACCAAACCCAATTAATGAACTGCGTATAGGTTTTTTGGCGATAAATATTTCGATTTGTCTTGCGCTGTTGGTGTACCTAGAGGGAATAATACTACGCAGCTAGAATTTAATTTAAACTAAAGACAGATTTTTTTGACATGTTTTTGTAGCAATGTGAACTCAAGATGAAAAGTAATATTTGAATAGTTTGGTGTTTTGATTAAATGTAATGCCTTAATTACCAGGAGGTGTAATCAAACCATGTGACCTTATGAAGTAATTGATAGAAACATCTATTTTAGCGAAAACATGCGTGAGGTGGTCAATATAAGTTGTCGAGAATTGGTTTGAGTAGAACCAAGTGTAAGCACCCCATTCATTTTTTGATTTCAAGTTAGTTTCCCAACCTATGGTGTGGTAGTATAGCGTCAAATTATTTGTAAAAAAATAAGACTTACCTACTTCGTAACTTTTATAACTTAGACAAACTACTAGTTGATACGTTTGTCAATACAATTAAACTGCCTTCTTGCATTCAAACCATTTTCGTCGCAGCTTTCAGCAATTGTGCATGTGTTACTTAACCACATGGATAATTTGACGTATCGATTTGGGTTTGAAAAACTATAAAATTCAGCTTCTAAAGTCTAGTTTTTGGTGAACGGAAAAAAACAGGAGTTTTTTTTTTTTATTAACGCGCACATCAAGGGGTTATAACTGACTACCCTTATTATGTTGTATAACACAGTGCGAGTATTTAGAAAAACAGGAGAGGATTTGAAAGGAGACATCGATGCACGTTGCTTTTGAATTTTTTTGAATCCTAATGAAGGGGAAAAACAGGGCCAGATAGAGCATTCCACATTCGGGTGGTGCGACTAAAAATTAATCTACATACTATAATGTACGCCCGAAGTTGGGCTCAAGGTAAAACTGATGAGCATTCCTAGCGAGGCGGGTGTTCCGGCTGAATTGTTTCAGGGGAGGAATGCAACTGGCTATTTCACTAGAGCGCTGTGTGTAGAAAAAGCGATAAAAGAAACAGAGACACGTAACGTTTCGACGATGTTCAAGAGAATCAATCGATTCTACGATTGAACTATCACCTATCAATTTTAACGCTCTATTTTGTACCCTATCAAGTAGGCGCAGAGATGTTTGAGAAGCACCTGACCAGATATGGGAGTTATACTCTAGTTTTGGGCGAATGAAGGCCTTATAAATTGTAGCCAGATCAAAAGGGGTGAAGAACTTCCTGCATCGTCTTAAGAAACCTAAGCTTTTAGCAGCGTTTTTGGCGACTTCAAATATGTGGTCGTTCTAACGAAGATCATCGTTTACACACATAGCAAATACTGACAGCTTTTCAGTTTCTTGGATGCAGGTAACGTGTTAAGCTTCAACGAGAAGAGACAGCATTGAGTTTTCGAAGCATTGAATTCTAAACAGAGTGGTGTGGTTTATAGGCTGGTGGCATCATTCATCAGTCCATTTATCTTTAATGGCGACCGTGGAAAAAACAGCTGCTAGCGATATCAAGTCATGATACTTGATTTTATTCCAGTTGACTGAGTTGAGCTTGGTTGACATGTGGGTTCATCAAGCCGGTTCCAAATGCCACACAGATCGTGTAGCAATGGAAATGTTGAAGGATGAATTTGGAGAGCAGCCTATCTGTCGAAATGGATCTGTGAGTTGGCCTCCAAGATCATATAATTTGACGCCTCTTGAATATTTCTTAAGGGGTTATGTACAGTCGTTAGTCTATGTAGACACGCTGCCGCTGTGGTGCCGCGGTGGTGGGATGATGCTGACACAGCGTAGAAGGTCATTGTTTCATTTTTGTTGACTGTGTCATCATCCATTAGGGCCATCGCATCAATGAGTCTAGGGTCCGGATGTCTGCCTCCTTCTGCTATCTTTCCTATGAAGGGATTTGGATAATTTGTCAGGTTTTCCAGCAGGCGACGCGACATGCAAATTTCACCATGTTCTTTTTTTTATAGCGATGATCTTAGCTTCTTAATAGCTTTTTGTGTTGCTGACGGTTTTCCTGCGTATCAAAACGTAGCGAATTCCTTTGCAGATGCGAAGAACCTTTCTTTCTAAGTTTTTAAATTCCATTCTTGGATATTTTCATTCGTTTTAAATACTCGAAGATCTTTCTTATGAGATCTTCAACGCTACGAGCTGCGACATACATAGGTGAAAGTAAGTGCGCGTAGGTCAAGGTTGGTCGAGCTGAAGAATCTATACAGAAAAGAGTTTTAGTTTCGATCCTTGAGCAACCCCTGGTAGGATAGGTCTGGTTGGTGACATTTAGTATTGTCTTCTTGCACTTAGAAGGATATGGAGTGAAGAAAATAAAATAAAATTATTTTTAATGAACCTGGAAGGCGTAGAATGGTTGGCTTAGTATAAGTCAGTTTATCCAGACAGTATGAAATGCCTTCTAAACGTCGAAAGAACATCCAACTGTTGCATGGTTCTTATTGAGCGTGCTTATAACATCCTTTTGTAGCTTCAGGAGTTGATGAAGAGTGAAGTATTTCTCCCGAAATTCAAACTGCATATTTGGAATGATGCTGTGTGTATGTTATGATGTTTTCAAAACATTCGGTGTTTATTATTTTATTTCAGAGAAATAGTGTCTGTAATGCCTCAGGAAAGACATTTGGGGCCATTTCTGTTAACTTTGCTTATTTGTGATAGTTCTAAAGCGGAGGCCCCAGTTTTTGGCCGATAACTGATCTGCAAAAAAAATCAATAAATGAAGCTAAAATAATATTGAGTCTTAGCGCTCTTTTTAATTTCATACATGTTTCAAATGCTACTCTGAACACGACACAGTTGTTTACTGATAAATGTGCGCAGATAGCTTGGCTTGCGTGTTTTTCGTATGTGCTTTTAAAGCACACAACTTGAGCGGTCCGGCGTTGCTCGGGTCCGTAGTTTTAAATTTCCCGTTCCCATTGTTTCGTTAACTGAAGGATAACGTAGTATCCTTAAGTTAATAGAATTTTTGAGATCGGTCGAGTAGTCTTAAGGTTCCCAATTTCGTTTCCGTTCCTTTTACCGTGGGAATATAGCGATGAAATTTAGTTTCAGTTACTGAAGGATAATGCGGCACACTAGAAACGTTGATACCGTAAACTCATGTAATATCTTGAAGAACCAAAGCTTCTCAACGATCGACCGACAGCAAAAAAGGTTCACTGGTGATTTGATGGCATATCTCACCGAAAAGTGGAACGAATCCTAGCACTGTTTTGGAGAAAACGAGATTATTGCAATTGATATTTCTAAGGCTTTTGAAAGAAATTGGCGTCAAGCTCTTTATCGAAAATGCCTGTTTTTGACATCAATGAGTCTTTGCTTCGTTGGCCACACTACCATTCTAGATAACTTTAGATTCTTACCGAATCGATCCGACTACACCACCCCCAAGTTGGTGTTTGACAACAATTTCCAAGTAACCAAACCTTCAAGAGAAGCTTGGGAAAATGGCACTCTCTTGGAAAATGAAGCAATACACTTTTACACCGATGGTTCAAAATCCAGCGAAGGTGTGGGTAGTGGAATCTACTCAGAAAAACTGAATCTTAGTCTTTTCTTCCGCCTACCCGATCATTGTAGTGTGTTCCAAGCGGAAATTCTGGCGATTAAGGGGTGCTGTCTTGGCTCAAAGAAAACGTCATATCCTCCACGGATATTCGAATCTTCTCAGACAGCCAAGCTGCCCTTAAATCTCTTGCCTCTGTCTCTACAAAATCCATCACTGTCCAAAATTGTCAGATATCTCTGAGGGAGATGTCAAATCAGTTCAACATTCACCTTTCATGGGTGCCAGGGCACAGGGACATACCAGGCAACTGTATGGAATACTAACTAGCCAAAAAGGGCACGACCACTTCCCTACGCTGCGAATGGAATATCATAGGTGTACCTATCGCTACATGTAAATTCCTACTTAGACAAGACGCTTCAAGGATAACAAACACTAGATGGACTGAGAGTCCATGCCTTGCAACCAAAAAAATTAGGCCGTGTGTAGACTCAAAACGCTCGAAGAGTTTGTTAGCCCTGAACCGCCTGTGTCTAGGTTCTACCATAGGTGTTCTTACGGGACACTGTTTAATTGAAAGAAATGTCAAAAGATTTGGTGTGTTTTCCAATGATTTCTGCAGAAGCTGCATGGACGAAGAAGAGGAAGAAACCGTTCAACACCTTCTTTGCTCATGACCTTCATAGGAGGAAAACTCATCTCGGTGAATTCTTCTTAGATGATACTAGCGACTTAGCTCACATAGACCCTAAAAGTCTTTCGAAATTCATTAAAAGTTCCGCGTGGTTCGACTAGCAGGTTATTAGGCTAGTCCCGTAATGTGAGATTAATAAGTGATCAACTCTTTAATCTAACATCGGGTTTTGATATCAGTAGGTGATTAACTTGCTGATCTATCACAATGGGCCTTTGCGGCGAGTTTGTCAGGCAACGTACTCATTGGCTGACAGCCACTTCCACCCAACCAAACCTACCGTGGAGTACAAGTTGTGTTGGATGGTTTTAAGTCTGATACTCACTTCATAAATGCTAAGATGTCTGCATTCTCGTTACCATAACAGGCTTTGTTTGCTGGAATCCAGTGGAGGATGACAGAGCTTTTACTTGCCAGTTCGGAGAGTGGCGTTATTGTCTCCTAAACTAGTTTGTATTCTATGATAAGGGAACCCAGTGCTTTGAGAGCAGTCAGAAAAAATGTTTTTTTTTTTTTGTTCGATGAACAGCCTGAATACGGGATATATTACTGAAAAGTTCGTTTTAGGACAGTCACTGAAGATTGATTAGCCTGTAAGTGGTATCCGTTTCGTGATGGTAAGCATGTCAGCCTGTTGACCCAGAGGTTCGTGGCTTGAATCCCAACAACGGCAAAATTGTTTTTCCACAGGTATCGCCTTTCGCGAGGAATTAGCAAGTCCTCCGTCCGTTAGTAAATTCATTGGCATGAAAAGAGTTTTCTCGATTAGCCGTTCGTAACCGTTGTGGGAAATGCGGACTTGGGATTCCTCGTTCTTTTGCGCCACCCTATTTATTTTATAGTGTTTGAGCTGTGGTACAATCCTTGCTGTTTTAATTTTCTTAACTGGACGTTGTGCGGAGTTTTGGCTTCAGACATTGGTATTGAAAGTTGATCAATTCCTCAAAAGCATCTTATTATGAATCTAATTATAACTTTTGTATGGGTTGGCGCTGCCCCATTTCCATTTTTTTAATTCTTTTGAGAATCAAATCAATCCAATTGTTGTTTCTTTAGTCCTTATGGACCATCAGCTAGGAAAACAAGCGAACAAAATATCAATAAATGAACCATCATTTCAGTAAGTGAAGAACTTATGACTTAACACCACATTAGGAAAACAATAACTCTAAAAGCCACCATCATACTACATTAGTTTTGATGCAAAATCAACTGCACGATTTTCAATATACATTAATAACAAAAATGCACTTGGTTCACTGACTTGGAGCTATGAAGCCGCGAGCTCAGCACGATAATTTGCTAACTGCTCTCGCTGGCACAAAAGGTAACTTTACACATAACGCTCGAACACCACTACAGCTGCCATATGCAGCGTAACACACATATTATGCTCTGCTTTTTAGGATTTATACCAGTTTTTCCAACGTTTCACACCCACAAAATGATTGCGTTAAGTCCCTCTTCTGTTACTATACTTTCAAGTACGTATAGCTGCTACACACTTGCATTTTTCCCAAAGAGGCCATAATGTAGAGCAAAGTGCATGCGAACGAACGCAACCCGTAATTTAGAAAGTTACATCTTTCACGTGTGCTGTGGTTTTTGATATGCTATATGGATATCCAAAGTACCCACCTAAGGCTCAAGTCACACTAAAAATTGTGTGTTTTGGATTCATAAGGCGCATGATACGAGCAGTATCTGTGAAATTTGCATCAAGTTTTATTACGGTCTCCATCTCAGTCCAGGGTTTTTGTTGGCAGTTTTGGCCACAATTCCAGGGACGGGGAAACGGTTTGGTGTAGGTGTCAGGCGCTTTAACTGGCATTTATTTGACTTTTACTTTTTGGGATTAAAAGGAGAAGCGAGTGTGCGATGTGTTAAGCATCATGTAAGGAACCAGGTGGGCACATCGAATGGTCCTTTTGAACTTCATAAAGTAGGTTTTGCGAAGAACTCGCAGGTGTTGCTACACTCGAAGACGTGATATGCCAAATGCCCTTTGAGTCTTCCCCTGGTAAGCAGGACTTCCATTGTAAGTGCAACATATATACAAAGTCCTTCCCTGGCCCTACGATGATATCTTAAACCCCGAGTGAGGGTATGGAAATGAGAAAAACGTGCAATGCACATAAGGCATTGGAAGGCAGAGAAGCCCTTGTTATTATTGGAGCATCATAACCTAAATAAATCCTACATGGCAACGGAGGAGGAGTACTCTGAAAATATTATGGAAAATTCCCACAGGAAAATTATTTGTTATTTTTTTGTGCATCTTCCATTTTTCTGTGCTATTCTTTCAACCATGCAAAATGCAAAGCAGCTACATTCAACACAGTGTTGCTGCACTGCGAGGTGGTGCACAGCAGAATCTCCATCTCAGTTTAGAGCCCAGAGATCCCAAAGCTTCGCACGGGAAAATGTAAATGCGATAGAGCTCCCACATACACACAAACACATCTACACATGTGAATCTAGATATTTTTTAACTTTTTTTTTTTTGTGAGATCTCATGATGGTTCTTCATATTTCATGTGCAAAAGCTTCTATGACAGGATTTTAATTGCTCTTTAATGTGCCTCAGGTCACCATCATCCTTTTCTCTTAGGGAAGATGCACAGAGAAACTTGGATAAAGTATACTATCAGCAAAGGATTCCCATCCTCGTCCGGCACATGCATCATGAGAAATGACGATGGGCGATAGCGCCATGATGGTGGTTCTATCAGTCCACAGCTACCACCTCTATATTTCTTTGGATCTTCGCCATTTTTTTTTAGAAATTTTTCCCTTGGGTACCCCAACACTTATTGGGACGAGTGGAAAGGTGCTGAGATTTCCACCCATGAGAAAGTTTGTTCCGCTGCATAAGCTCTACTGCAAACCTTCCTATATTAACTATTTGCTTTTTCACGCTGCACTTGGCCTGTTTTTTTTTTTAATTCCTCCTCCGATTTTCAGGAATCTAATAAATTTTATCGTCTTCGTAAATGGGTTGTCTGTTTTTGAGTAGAATAATGGAGGTTAAGTTAAACGATTTTCATCATTACGTTTGGATGGGTGTTCAAGAAGTAGGTTTTTACTATCACGTGGAATGTGTGCGCTTTCAGTGTAGGTACTTCTACAGTAAGTAGACCTCATGTACTTTGGAATAAAATTGTGGAGTTGGTCAAGTTAATTCATCATCTGTGAAGATGATTCAATGGTCAAACCAGAGTATATTTTATGACGGAGTCATCGTTATACCTTTTTAGTAACCATCCCCAGATTGAGAACGAAAACCCTACAAATCATGCCAAGGGGGCTTAGGTGCATACATTTTTAGAACGGAGTAACCGTATTTTAAGCTTCAAAAACTCATTGAATTAGTTTATGTGAGGTTTGCAGAGTTTAAAAGACTTTAGCTTCTTTTGGGAATTAAGCTATTTACTTGGGAGCAACGGCTCCCTTTAGAACTTAGTAATTAGGTCGAGTTGAGTGCTGTTAGTGGTTGAATGGGAATGTTGCTACAAACGCAGAGATGGATCTGAACATTTGCACACATTCATGCGGATGCGGATGCCAGCAACATCAGATGTCATTAGTAAGACATGCCTTCAAGGCCAACCTTGCTATGATGTTAGATTCGTCAAGCTAAGATGAGAGTCAAGAAATACATGAAACGGTGTTTGTAACCAATGCTGCAGTATGTTAAGTAAATCCGTTACGTTTAGTTTTCGTTCCGTTCAAGTTATATTTTTCCCCTCAATTCTAACTTTTAAGAGCCAACTGTGGCTGAGACGATGACTTAAGAAAGTGTCAGCCAACATCAAAATTTTGTATTGTTCCATTTCTGAAGCCTACTGACTTCCATTTGCATGAACCAGGATTTATTGGTATAATTTTCTTGATTTTTTCTTCCAAACTGTGCCGGATGTTTGAGCGATATTGTCTTTTTGACAGCTGAGCTGGTCGCGTTCTATTCTCTGCAAGATGGCATTTTTGACGTGATGGCTTGCACAGCTCCAAGTGCCTTAAGCTGCCATGCTAAGCATCCTTATGTCAGCTGTCGTGAGCTTGCTCTAGGTAATATTTTTTTGTATTTTGCCCGACATTATTTTAAGGAACTGGACACACTTTCGCAGTGTCAATCGATGATTTAAGTTGTCATCAAATAAATAAATAGGTTGACGCAATAGAGTTTTGAGCACGGGGTCTAGCACACTTTTTTCAACCGTATCTTGTGTGGGAACCGAGGGGACCTATAATTTTCCGCTGGTTCCGAAAGGCTGATTGAGAAAGCACATTTCATAGCAATGAATTTGCTATAAAAGGACTTTCCAATTCCTCATGAAAGGCGATACTTGTTTAAAAGCATTAAGTTTTCTTTTAGGATTCGAATCACAAACCTCTCCTGAAACAGGCAGACATGCGAACCATTACACGTCATTCGCCACTGATGTCGTCATTTTAACTCACATTTGGGCAAGCACATTATCATTCGAATTGAAGTTTGGATCAGAAAAAAAATTGTGATATTATTCAGACTTTTTGGAACTAATTTCGTACTCACTTCCTTCTTAAACATTCACCGATTAGTCATGTGACTGTGGCAAGGATACATTATTTATGATGGTTCTATAAACACACAGACTGTACATTGATGTACAGTGTTCGGTACTTTAATTGTGAGCAGAACTTTTATAAAGAGTAGAGGACTGAAGGCGCTTGCTTTGTGTACTCCATAAAAACACAATAATACAACTTACTTCTCTTGGCCGCAATTTATGTTTGATACACTAACACGAAAACTCGTGTTTTTTGTGCGGTTTTTCCTGTCCTGGGTTGATAGGTAAGGTAAGAGTAGGTAGAATGGGCTGACAGTTGATCTTATTTCCGCTACAATGTAGATCCATTGTGATACTCTGGAGCATTTTAACGTCCTAAGAACCTACAAGCTTATGTCTGGTCAGTTTTTAACCATTTGTGGACTTAATGAAGTTCAACAGGCTCTTTCTTGGAGTGTCTGATAATTCTTCTAGTTCGTTAAAAAGTATAACTGACCCAAAAGTAAAGACCCATTTTCTTTTTGTGGTAGTCCAGTAGGTTGTGTCCTGTTGTAATACTAATAAGCGATAGTAATAAAGCCCTATTCAGGGAAAGTAGCATTTCAGATCCGTTCTTATCGTATTTTGGCTCATGTTTCCTGGAAGTGACACATGAATCTAGGCATTTCCATCTTTTATTGGACATTCGTATTATTTTGTACCCAAGGATCTGTTGAATTGCACAGGGTGGAACCTTTGTATATGAGAGAAGGGTCAAGTGCTGAGACTTTTCTCGCTAATTCGTCCGCGTTTTCATTTCCCGGTATGCCACTGTGACTGGGAACCCAGCAGAGTCTAACATTGGTCAAGAACCCTTAGCTATTCGTGACAGCAAGAAACAAGATTTGATTTGACCAGAGTGGCAGCTTTAATTTCTGCTTGGCTATCAATAAAGTGATATCAGCATGTGATAGTGCCACCATGAACGCCTCTTTTCCAGCGTTTGTAACCAAGACCTTGGCTAGGAAGAAACTGCTGTGTTTTGGAAGTTTGAAGGAACTGGTTAGATTGAGGCTTTCTGAAAAGAAACCTGCACGTTTCGAGCACATCAGGTTCTGCGCTAATAAAGCCCCGACACAGTCAATTGCACTTCTTTAGACGTCTATTTTTAAATTTTTTTTTTTTATAGGAATGTCAATATTTCTTTGAAGCACTCAGACAAATTTCCGGTCCATTACACTGCCAAGGTAGTTGTAAAAAAAAAAACCAAACGAAGCATTACACACTGCAGCACTGGTTACAAAGACCGTCGCGTCAGCTGATACACCCTAAGGAGACACAACAGATCAATTAACAAATGACAACAGCACGCGGTTGTGAGTACAGACAATCCCCCATCTTACCGCTAAAAGCGCTCAACTTGACTTAATTACGGTGTTCTAAAGGCAAACGATGCTTTCGAGTGACAAGGGCGTCTCAGGTGGTTGTAATTTCACATACATTTAACCTCAGATGTAACTGCGGGAGGTTGAAAGAAAAGTAAATGTTCGGTGAGATTTGAACAGACGCGTCCGGCCTCTCCACTGAAAACTCAACCACTGCCCCACGGCTACCTTTGGGGTCTTTACTGCCTGTGCAGAATTCTGATATCATCCAAATGAATCTGTGATTGAGATTATGTTAATAAACATCAAAGGTGAAATCACCGGAGCGTTTTTTCAAAATTATTGTCCTCTTATTAAAGTCGGATCACTCGGATGGTCGTTTTATTTTGAGTGGCAGCAGAGATTTCTTCCGACTCCCGATGCATGCCCTGCGTGCCTTTTGCTTGACACACTTCTTCCTTAATGATACTGAAATCCAATTCGAGGCTAGTCTTTATAAAAAAGATTTATTAGTCAGTGCTTTGGTTTTAAGTGCGACGGTATACTTCAATTACTTTCATGACGCACTACTATACATTTTGGTTGAATGGTGCAACAGAGCAGAGCGCATGCCCCGTCACCTAGCGCATTTATCTAAATCATACCCTGTGAGGAAGGGGCCCTAAAATTTTTTTTCCCATCTCGAATGGCTAGTCGAAAAAGTAACCTTCATGGATGTAAATACTTTCGGACGAAAGACATTTTTCCTTTGATTTTTCTTTCTTCCTCCTTGGTTACTACATTGCGCCGCAGACACCATACGGCCAGGAAGGCTTAATTCTTGAAAAGAAAGATACTTATAGTTTGAACAAAACTCTATCAAAATTTCGTTGTGTCATCATATCCATCAACCAAAAATCAAGTATAAGAACAAAAGTAGAGACTGAAAAAAAATATTTGTAACCAATGACTCAAAAGTTAAGCATGTCTGTCTGTAACGTGGGAGTAGAAGGTTCAAATCATAGAAACATGAAATTGTACATACCTATCACATTTAAGGAGAAATTGTCAAGTCCTCCGAGAGTGAACTGTCATGAAAAACGCTTTCTGACTCAGCCCTTCTTCATAATCGATAAACAAATTATAGGTCTCTAAAATGCGTTACGCCCAGAGGCTTCCAAAATTAATTACAACACCATTTTTATTAATTTTAGTCTCCCATTCATCTGAGCACTAAGTTTTCATTTTCTCTTTTGTCGTGATTAAATTAATGTCAATTTTCCAAATTTCATTTCCACTGCAATAGTTTCTTAAATAATTGTTTTCCATAAAGAACATCTTAATCTACGTTTTTCAACCCTTTTGTCTGATACCATCAAAAGTCACGACAAGAAAATTGTAAAATATCTTTTTTACAATCCTCTTGCTCTTCTTTGAAAAAAATTAAATAATGTGTACCTATATAGGTACATTTTGCTATAGCCGAAGTAAGTTGTCCTACTTACAGGTATTAAACTTTAGCCCCTTAAACTTTGACTATTTAACCAGTAACAGGTCACTTTGGAAACAGCAAACGTAACTCCTTCATCGTCTAGCCCATGATTACAGAGTATTGTTTAAAATTCAAAACAAAAATAACCCGCATAGGCGATCTCCTGTGATGATGATTTTCCTTTATATTAAATCACCTCATTTACGCTTGAGAAATACTTTGTAGAGAGACAGAGCTCCTGGGTTTGTATATCCGAACTACCTACCGACACAACCAACCCTCTAGCCTGGTTCAATGTGATGTTTTTCAATTATTTGCTACTTAGGGGGTAAGGTATGGCTGTTGCCATTTTCTTTCATTGTCACTTTTGCTCCCTAGATACGCGCGTAGCCCACTGAACTAATTAAGAGTTGAGATGTCGAGCTCCGCAGGCCTTGGGTGTACAATCTACAGGGTGTTTGATTTTTTGTTTTGGTTGAGTTTTTTTTTTTCTAGCCTCTGAGCATTTCTACGTCAAGAAAAGTGTTGTCCTCCTAAAAAAGTACTAAACCATGTTACCTAAAATTTTTGCCGATTCTGCACGGCTTGGTGGGATGTTCTCGAAGGTCTTGCCAATTCGTTGTAGCCGTGAAAAAACATTGAGATTTGCACTCCGGTCTTAAGCAACGGGTACCACGAAGTGAAGTGACATGCACAAAAACTCACACTTGCTCCCCAACACTTGTGGTATGCCAAGAGCTTCACAACAAACGGCTGATGCATAGTCATAGCTCTTGGAGAAATAAAAGAAAACCAGTGAATTTTTTTTTTATAGAGAAAAACCCGCCACACCCTTTAATCCAAACCAACTGAGAAGGAATGTGTATATTCTCGCCATTAACCCTTGAACAACCCACCTGCCTCACATTTCACAGCGAAGCAAACTGAGTTTTCCTCGCAGTAGTCGAGATATTGCAAGCAATACAAGTCCAAGGCTGTTTCTTCGAGTGCTAACTACGACAAATAAGAATTAAAAGAAAAGATTTTCTCTAGTGAGAAATCGAATTAAGATGTTATTCAACAAATCGAATCATTATTTCCTACAGGAATTGTAGAGGCTACATCGCTGTGGCCGGAACAGGAACCAGTACTGGCGTGTCGGTTGGTATAGGAACCGAGAGCCATGGTATTTGGCACGAGTTCATCTCACTCCTACAGCGATGCTGTCATTCGTTGAGCTTTCCTTTTGTAATTTATATTCAGGACAGCTTTTTGTTGGAAACACCATCGAATAGTGGAGGAAGGCTATTACTAGTGAATAGCTTTAGTTGCAGGACAAAGGGACAAAGTGTTGGGGGGCTGGTATGTCCGCCCACTCCAGGGACACGAGTAAAACATTTTAATTTCCACTTCATGTGAATTAAATGAGCGAAATCTATACTATGTGCTTTTCATTCGCCTGATGTGAATAAAGATATATATTTATGCTTGGTGTGTGTCCTTCTCAATCCTATGCGGATGGTACATTCCACAGCATCTATACAGCTAGGTGGGTATCTATATTTACACACAAATCTACCAACGAACGAACATAAATCCAAGAAGGGTATACGAAACGATTTTCGAATCATTAAAGGATGTGTGCCGTGTTTGTGGTACTATTTTATACGTTCTTTCATTTTCAGAAGAATGAGCAAGCATCCTTGGGTAAATACACTCAAACCAAACACCTACAAAAATAGATATACCTCGTGCTCGTATCTCGCATAAAGAGCACGACGAGTATCCTATGGATGTTCAAAAACAGAAAGAAATGTGCTAAAAGGCTTTTACAAAAGATAGGGTTAAACTGAGCGTGCGTTTCGAACGCAAATGAAGATTGTACCAGGCAAACCCATCAACACCTACACTCTCTGTAGTCTACACGAAACAAGATAATGCAGAACTCATTATCGAGTTTATTCCAGTTTGGTAAGTGGAAATTTTAATTTTTTTTTTTTTTTTGTTCTTTTATTCTTCATTGCCTTTAAACCAGAACGATGGCGTTCATTTGTGGCATTAATGCTGATTGAGAACCTACTATTTTTTTATGACTTCCTGGTCGGGAACATTAAAACAGAAATTGTATTCCGGTTGTTAACATATTTTTTTTTAAACAGTAAAAAATAAGTATTCCACGGTTAACTGCCTTAAACATTTGTTAGTAGTGAGAAGGAGCATGAAAAAATTGCGATGCCATTATGAGAACTCAATGAAATTATTTTTATATTCATACTTAACCAAGGGTCAGGTATTGGAATATGTTAGAAAATTTCAATTCAGCTTAAGCACAATTTTTCAAAGACGTGTTGGCTCTGTGTATAGGTGGAATATTATTTGAACAAGATCAATACAACTTTGTGTATTTAGTTTCTACTGGCATCATTGGCGCTCCTGGCGTTATGGGTAGCATATCATGTCTGTTACGTGGGAGGTTAGAGGTTCAAGTCCCAACAGAAAAGAAAAAACCTTTTTTTGTCGGGTTTTGCCTCTGTCGAGGAATTGACGATCTTCTGATGGTAATTTTTTTTTTGTTATAAAAAGCGCTTTCTTGAACATTGTATAACATTGTATGTCCCATTTATTCCTCACAGGCGTTGATTAGTTGAAAGAAATGAGGTAGGCCCAAAAACTGGCTCCCTGCTTTGTTGCGTTACCCTTTTTAGGATCGTTTGTTAAAATTGACGGAAGTCTGACCTGTCCAACAACGGCCCCACACCCACGGAGAAGTGAACCCTGAATCCTTCAACTTACAATGGGATGGGGTGGGAGGTGAGATGAAGTGGGAGGTGAGGTGGGGTGGGAGATGAGATATAAGGCTGAATGTTCCAGCCCCTTCGCTGCCCTGTCTAGTTATCGTCTCCGTAGGTTTTTAATATTCCTACGATAGAGTGGAAGGCATTGGGTCACTGCAACGTCGCTTCGCAATCTCCTTAGCACGAGCGTCAAAATTGAAGGACTCCCAACCATTCAATGTTGGCTTGTTAGGATTTTATTCGCCTTTTCTGTATACTAATTAACACTGCGACTTATTATCTTTCGTGGCCAAACCATCGCCAACAGTCGCGAGTCCTGCCGACCTTTGAACCTATATCCAGATATCCAAGCTTTTTCGATGTTTCTACTTTTGTTAGCTTTTTCAATTTTTTTTTCATATTTTCAAGTTTTCTAATATTTTGGTTTAGTTCTAGTTATGTTTCAAAAGCCATAAGCACCCTCACCACGACAAGGTCATCTAACAATTGTTGAAATAATACTCCTAACAACAAAACTTGTGCAAACAACGTTCATTGATGCCTGATAACTTTCATTAAAAAATATAGCTTCACTTTGCTTGGTTGAACTGAGGTTGAGTTTGTATTTTGAAACCGAGCTAGTTTAGCTTTTTTTAACTAGATAGGATAAAGGTAGAATACCTTTTACTAACACATCGACCTGAAAGATCTTTTGTGCTGTTGCCTTAGGATTACACACGTAAGGTCATTCGAGGTTGAGGTCGTGTAAAAGAATATTCGCAGAAGGGGTGTTTCTAATGTCAAGGAGACTAGTGAATCCTTTTTGGAAACGCTTTAGCCTGAGTCTGGCTATGGTAAGACATACAAACAAAATATGTTCAGCTGATTCTATGTCTTCGAAGCAGAGACGACAGATGTCATTCTGTCTGATGCCTTAAGATGATATCTGAGAGAGAGGTGCCCATCAGTGAGGAATTCCGATACTAGCTTTACGTTTCGTTTGCTCATGTCAAGAATTTCTTTCATATACGTTTTTGAGATAAGTCGATGAATAGTTATGACTGGCGGTGGCCATTAAAGTTGTTCCATGTATGTGGATCATTTTCTGACATTCCCAAGTAACCAGTTTATGTTTAATGCTACTAGGCATTAGTTGATTCTCTTATGGTTTTGTCTAGATATGGTTTCCAATTGAGCTTGCTATCCAGGGTTACCCCTAGAACCTAGATGTTTAACCTCTTTCAAGAAATTAAACTTACTTCGCCTTCTCTGCTTCTGCAAAACCTAAAATGTCTGCTTTTTTATGAAGTTATATATCGTGTCTCCTACCCACAGCAATATGCTACTTATTTAAAAAAAAAATGTAAAGTAAGAAAGTGTGAATTTCTTGAGGTTTTTACATCTAAATGTTTATGTACATTCATCGCAGTGAAATATTATATGATTAAATCTATTCTTCTTGGGTTTTTCGACATTTATGTCGATTATCGCTCCGCAGAAAACTTCCACATTTCGATGGACGTTCAACAACGCTAACTCCTTCAATCGCTCTTGGCTTGTTTTATTTCGCAGATACGTTCTGCGCACAGATGAAAATGAGCGTTCACTTGAAGCTACCGAGATTGGCCAAGTTGTGCAAATCGTCAAAAACCTATGCATCAAAGGGTAAAAAATCCTTGCTGCAATTGTTGAGAGCATCAATGAACGTTTTCGGCCGTCGTTCTTTTGGTATCTTCGAACAAAATTTGAAAAAATGAGGCGTAGGTATAGATGTTAGGTGTGAATGTGTATCGAAATTTCAGAGATTTCACTTTTATATCTTTACCTTTTCCACATCACGAAGTCAGATGTAACATCTCCTATATACATACAACATGATTCGGCCATTGCTTTTCGAAAGCTCTAATGGTTTTCTGTATTCCTTCTGAGTCAATTTCTGTACACTTCGTTGGCAGGATATTCTGAATCGTTGGTTGGTGGCAATTCACGACGGTCAAGAAATCGTCTTAATCGCAGCTGGGTTAAGAAGTGATCCCAAAAGAGAATGAAAGTTGATTGACGAAAAAAAGTTTCAGCATCATAAATGTCTCGATTCCGCTTCATTCCAATTTGCCTAGGAGTCTCCAGACTCACGTTAACTGTTTCAGCTATCTTCTCAGGTGTGACAAAGGCTTGGTGGAATGTATCCTCTGCATTTTGACACATCTCATTTATTTCCTCGCACAGATCGCTTGTGTACTCGACGCAGCAGTTTAAATCCCAAACTTTTTTCTGCAGTAAGAGAGAGGCTGAGGTTTTTCGTCAAATTCAAAATTGGTGTCAGTATCGTCAATGAAATAATCAATTGCAGCTTGCGAATAGACGCGAGTAGGGCGTTAGGTTGTATTCCATCGAGTTTCGTATTGCTGGTGTCCAGTTCTTCCAACGCTGAGAAAATATATGAGAATGCACTTTTGAACAGATCTAGCGAATCTAAATGCTCCACCCAACGAATTTCGCAGAACTCTAGAAGACGTGTTTGATTTGCTTTTGGACATGAAGCCTAGTGATGTGATTCTTCAAAATCAAGCCAGCCTTGGTAGAATTAATGTATAAATTAATCAAAATTAATTAATGTAAAAGTAAATCAAAATACAGCAAAGGATATGAAATGCGACATGATCTGAGAAACGGGCTTCTTCTATCCATATTAAAATTACATTATTTCAACTGATTATACATCAAATTTCATTTCGGAAACGCGTCATTGAATATACGGACATAAATAAAAGAGGGAGACTTTAACTTTTAAACTCTACAAATTTAAATAGATTATTTTTATAAATTAAGTCTACATCCCATTCTCAGAATCCACTGAACGATCACTCTTTCACAAAAGTTCATGCCTAAAAAACTATAAGAATTTATTTAATATTTAAAAAGTATAACAACTCGCGTGACAATTGCTCGTGGTCAAAACTGAGCAGAGGAGAAGTTGACGAATGCTTTGGCGAAAAGGTCTGACTCATGTATGCAGGTAGACCGGTTTCTATAGGAAAAGCTGATGGGAAATTCTACATCTTCTTTTCGAGAAAATTTGAGTGATATTGTGAGGCTTTGAATGGGGAACGCAGCAGGTGGTAAAGGTGGTTCATCCTTTCGAATATGCCACTTTTTCGCTGAAAAAATGTTTGTGCCTTTTTCTGCTGAGTATGGTTTCAAACCATTTTTACCATTCAGTAGAGGAACTTTTATACCGAAGAATTTGATGCCACTATTCCACTAAAACTTTTTTACGTTTTTTTTCCACATTTTAAATAGACGTGCACTTTTGCATTCAGCTACTTAATACCGCTCGTGGAGTTTCGGCAAGCACTGATGTGCTCGTCTAACGCCGAGCCCAATACAAACCAAGTGTTCAACTTTTTTTGAGCAACTGACAAATAGCTGACTTATGTATTATATTTTCATGCATTTAAGGGGTATTTCGACCTTTTATGAAGAGAGTCGAAAATTTCGAGGAGGGCTTCAACCCTACCCAGAATCTGCCCCTGCTATGAATGATTTGCATTAAGTAGGTGCCCAAGTGTCTTCTTGCCAGTTTTTGCTGGTGGTGAATTGTAAACAAATAAAATTTGCAGAAATGATAAAAATAAAAGCACGCCTGTAACAAACACTTTGACCATCTCCTTGAGCGAACCCTTGTCCATTCCTGCCCGAAGACTGGGAAATTGTCTCAACTCAAAAGCTGCAGCACTCGCTCAAATCAAATCAACCCAAAGTAATCAAATCACACACCGCCAAATTTTGATACTTTTTTTGAGTAAGTATCTTATTCTCTCCTCGTCGCTTTAGAAGAAACTTATTTTACTTTGGACTTCCTTAGTCAAATTTTGTGCATAGACACGAAAACATCATTCAACGTTGATAGACCCTTTGTTCTCTTCTTCATTGACAGCGAAAACATTTTTACACCCACCAAACATGATTAATGTGACAATGAGAACATATTTGACGAGCACTTTTCAACATGTTGTTTTTCAAAAAAATTATTATTGAGTTCGCAATAGCTAAGCCTTACCAAACAAAAACCAGTAGAAAAAAATTCATAAACAATCTTCGGCTTGTAATAAACACACCGGAGGAGTTTGAGGAGACTTGGTAAAGTAAAAGTTCACACAGGCAATCAATCAATTTTCCTACAACTGGATGTTTTTTTTTACTTTTTTGTATTTTTTAATGGATGAGTGTTGTTCCATTGGGCCGACGACGAAGAAAAGAAGAAAAAAAAAAGAAAGTAAAATGATAAAAATGAAATAAAAAAAAAACTTTTAAATTGTGAGAACCTGCTTCCAGAGTACAAAAATGTTAATCTTAAAGTTATACAATGTAGATACCCTTGTTGAATGTTTCTGCTCTGTTTCACTCGGATAAGTGATTGTGTCGCTATCGCTGTTTAATAAAAATTAATGTTTGTTGTATAATGTAACGGAAGTTCACATTTTGTAAGTGACATTTTGCTTGGAAGTAGCCTAAGTGGAAAGCAATACATTTTAAATTTCATTATTTGCGGATACGTACTTTTTGAGAAAGATTTTTTGGGGTAGATTGTATACAACAGGGGTTGTTGATTGACTTTTATTTCGTTCAAATTGAAGCTGTTTGTCGTTGTTTCTTTGTGAATTATTAAATTTAAGTTTCGGTAGATGATGTTCAACATTTTGGGAAATGGTCTTGAAAACAATTATCATTGCGTTTTACGAGTATTTCGATTTAAGGACTTTACTTGTTGGAGGCGTTGGCAATTATGTAAGATAGCTGATGACCAAGGTAAAAAGAGAACACATCAGACTTGAGCCTCTACGCCTGGTATATGCATGATTTAAATCAATGGCAGATTCTGAATAAAGTAAGTGTAGACCACTATAGAGGCTTTGTTTTTATAGTCTACGATAGAGAGCAGGCTTTTATTATGCAAAGCGTCTATCGCAGCAATTGAAGTAGAGAAACTGTGAAACTGTTTGTTAAAAAAAGTGCAGAAAAAGTAGGCTATAAAATGCATACAGCTCAAAATTTGACTGCTGCTCTGCTTTCCACTATCATAGTCCTGCATTCTGATATGAGTTTGAAGCAACAGCCTTGGCTTTAGAAATGGGGACACCTGATTGTTTTAAAAATTGAACTGCCTGCCATTGGTCTCGATTTAATAAATTCTTAGTATACTAAGCTCCTTCCCCCATACTAAATGTGTCTCAACGCACATTTTCAATACCATTTTGACAACCTCTGAATTCCCTTTGGAATTTAACCCTCGTTTACAACGTGGGGTCCATTTGGACCCCAGAGCATGTTTGAACACTCATAACTTTTTTGTTTTTCATATTTTTTTAAGTGGGATTTATACTCAGTGAACAAAATCCAATTTTTTATTAATTTCTTACACTTAAACGATCATCAGATGTTTACTGATTTTTCTGTGATTTGTTCGTGAAAAAAACTCATCCACCCGACCTGATATCCATTTGGACCCCACTACAGAAATTCTATGAAAAATCATAGTTTTCTAAAAATAAATTATTTTATTATAAATGTGTCATAGTTTGAATTTTTCAATTCAATGGTTCTTTATGCTTAGTAAGGATTTAAATTGAAGTTGTTGGCAGTTCCAGGAAACATTTTACAGATAAGGTTCTAGTGGGGCAAAGGCAACAACATCTGCCACGTCCATCGCAGATGGTTCTTTCTTCTTGTCGTCTGCTCTTGGGGTGACATCTGCCCCTTTTGCAAGAGAGCCTTTCGGGGACTGTTGGTAATACTTCCTGATCTCTCCCCAAAGTACAGAGAGCATCCAATGCAGATTTTCAAATGTCAGACTGTGTTGCAGGTTGTGAACGGTTATTTAGTGCTGACTCCATTAGTTTATCCGCTAGTTCGATGAGTTTATCACTTCTGAACAAATTTTTGTTTCTTCTAGGTGGATTGAAGTGTCGAAAAATGATGACAGTTGCTAGGGCTACTACGTCCAGTAAGTTGTAGAATACAACCATCGGCTACTAACTTGTTTGATGTGTACATGTAAATGGTTTTCCAATAAGAGTAATATGATTTCTTTTTTGAAAAAAACACACCTTTTGTTTAGGAAATTCAAATATTTTTTATTTAATGTGCAGTTCAACCAATACAATTAAGTTTTAAATAAAACGTCATTCAAATGGCCACCACGTTTTCTTCTGCAGCAAAAAATTCGATGAACCCAATTTTCGAGCACTTTTTCACTAAATCAAGTCGTATATCATGAATAGCTTGAAGAGAATCTGGTATATTTTGAAAGACCAATGACTTCAAATAACCCTTCAAGAAATAGTCTAATGGTGTTAAATCGTGACTTCTTGGAGACCATTCAATATCACCATTTTTTTAAATAATCGAATCTCTGAATTTTTCTCGCAATAATTCAATTTTTGCATCTGCTGTGTGACCACGTAGCCCCGTCTTGTTAAAACCAAATGTTGTCAAAATCGATTTCTTCCAATTTCGCCCATAAAAAGTTGGTTATCATCGATCTATACCTCTCTCCATTGACAGTAATGGTGTTACCAGCTTCATTTTGAAAGATGTACAGACCGATGATTCCACCAGCCCAAAGACCACACCAAACTGTCAATTTAGGTGAATGTAATGGTTCTTCAGGAACATTTTGTATATTTTCATCGCCAGTTTTGTTCATTTAACGCACCCGTCAAATAAAAATAAACCTCTTCGGAAAAGATGATTTTCTTAAAAAAATCGTTCTCGATTTCAAGTTGTTCCAAGGCAAAATCAGAAAGTTCGATCCAAAGGTGAAATTGTAAACACTTCTGAATGCGATAAAAAACAAATGAGAGATCATGACATACTACAAATGTCCGAGACGCTACTGCAATAAATCATATCATACCTATTGGAAAAACCGTTATTATTTTCACAAAACGGTGACCACACAACACAGCAATACTCTAATATGGACAGCACCAAGGACATAAAAATAGCTTTAAGTGTGTACACGTCTTTAAAAACACCAGAACTCCGTCGGAGAAACCCCAACAGCGAATTTTCTTTTGATGTAATGTAATCAATATGTGCAGAAAAAGTTAGTTTAGTAATTGTTTATAGAAACTATAGTACCTATTCTTTTTGACTGGTAGCGAACCTATTTTCTCCGGTCCAACTTAACACTCTCCGTTCCAAGCCATTTGTCTTACCACTGTCTGTAGAGAAGCGAATGCTGCGCCACAGTGCTCCTCCGGTCCAAAGCGTTGTTAAATCGTGTTTTGAACTTACTATAGTTTCTATATACAATGGCTTATTATCAAACATATTACAAAGATCTTTGACCTCACTGACTTTTGTGACAGCTTCAACTTCAAACTTGTAGCTAAAATCTATGGGTCAAAAGGTTCTGAAAGCACTTAAGATTTTACCTTTTGAGATGTTCAGTTTAAAATGGTTATAATTACACCAAATTAAAAAGAAGAGATACCTGGAATTTAAGACAGTCATGAATGGATGCAACTTCGTGAAATAATTTAACGTCTTCCGCAAACATCAAGCATTCCGAAAGTTGAATCGATAAAAGTGGTCCAGAATGGCTTCATTGTGGTAGACCTGAGTTCACTCTTATAAAAAATGAACGAAAACCATCGATCTGAACAACCAACTCACGGTTCGATGTAAGACTTCAACCTTTTCGAGAATTTTAAGCTGCGTCCAAGCTTTTGATGTTTTTGTAATAAAAGCTCATGATGGACTCTATCGAACGCCTTTTTAAAATCAGTCGGTATATAAAGCCCCAACTTGCTCTCTATCTATTCTCCAAAGTATTTAAACAGAAATGTGAAAAAGTTACAAATTAGTCGCAGTCGAACGGCCGCTGACAAACCCATGTTGTTTTGGCGTTATAGATTCTTTGACGGCAAAAAAAGCCTCTGAATAACTAATTTTTCGAACAGTTTTGGTACTGCAGAAGGTTCTGATATTGGCCTGTAATTTTTTATATGGTGCTTTAGGCTGCTTTTGTAGATTGGATTTAAGAAAGATATTTTTCAATTATCGATAGAATCACCAGTTCTAAAAAATTTATTGAAAATTACTCTAATTGCCGTGCAGAGAGATGAGGCATATCTGGTACATACTGGTGGTAAAGGAATTTATTCAGAAAATCAAATTCTCTCCGAAGTTCCTCTTGTGAAACCACAAGTGCTTAAAAGAATATTTCATGTTAAAAACGGAGGCAAACTGATTAAAACCGTCAAATATTAAAGCTTTGAAGTATGCATACATATCGTTAAACGATTTATTGCTAAGTCTATAATCCCAATTATATTTACATTAAATTTCATTTGAGCAGTCTAGACGGAATTCATAAAAGTCAAAAATTACATTAACAGCCTTAAGATTTATGATGAATCACGTTGTTGACTGATGGGAATTCAGATAAAAATATAAAATATTTCATATCATTGTAAACAAAATAAAGATTTAATTGTCTACCTAAATCATTTTTTGTGTGGTTTATTTGAAATAGTCCTTTAGCTTCGAAAGAATCAAAAACTTTAATATCTATGTCTGTCGCGACATTAAATGCGATTAAAGATTTTTCTTCCACCAAGAACCGCTCTACATCACCAATATTTAATTAGGAGATATTGAAAGTGATGTTAAGTCAATTCATTTACCAGTGCCACTGGGACCTGTTCTAGGACCAGTGCTGTTTCTAATATATATAAATTCATTATTAAGATTGCTTTTTCAATGCACTTTGACGGCTTTTGCAGATGATATGGGCTTTAGCTATGGTGCAACCCTCCATCCAACCTATGGTGCAAACAGTTCACTCAATCTCACAGCTGATTTGAATTGGGACCTTAATTTACTAAGGATATGATTTGCTGTCATAGTTTAAATTCTACTTACTATATACTTGCTTGTTATCAGTTCAAATACTAAGATTATGTTTTTAAATCTATAAGAGAGTCCGACAAATGATACTGATATCTATTTTCATGCTACAGATGGCCAAAAGTTCAAGCTTTTGAATTGTCCATCGTTAATATTCGTTGTTTAAAATTGGAGTAGAATGTGAATTTTGAATTTAACTGAGGAGCTAACGACTGAAAACGATATTTTTACTAATAGCACCTCAAATAGTATCTTCGCACTAGCTTGTGAATTACAAATCACGTGAAACCCTTTAACTTTCTTTAAATGTGGTATGTCGTATGTTACTTAAAATGACTAATGGTGAGAAAGGAATTTTTAAGAGGAAGTGCAAAATGTATGTAAAATGTGTTTACCAAGTTATTAACAATGAAAACATCGTTAGTTATGAAATTTTTAATTAGCAGCTTTGGGCGGATGCAACCATTTTGATTCGGGCACGAAAATACGATTCTATTGATATTTGTTATGAATTTTAAGTTAGTAAACAATAAACAAAACGCCAAAGGATATGCAGTCCACGCGGTCATCGAAGCTTGAATACGATTGCACCCAGAGAGCATTTCTGTTCAAATGTTGGATTAATGCTTGAGGGTTAAGTAATGGTATAGTTGTTATTAACAGGACGGAAGTCTTGTGTAAAACGATATAACAGAGAACGCCGCAAAGCAAATAGTACAACAAAGCTTTTGTATATTGTTAACTCTCCGACTAGGTCCGGTAACTTCATCCCTAGTCTTTCACTTTAAAGTCAGTGTTTGATAAAATGCAAACTGATGGGTACAAAACTGAAGAAAGAGAAAGCTCAGCTGTAAGCTCAGCCTTCTCTCGATTTTACTCTTAACTTTCTTTGAGCACAATGTGGAAAACCGCGTACAACAAAATAGATGCAGTAACGCCACCTTGGTGCCACCCTCACTCATTCCTCATATTTCTTCATCGTTATTTGATTACGACTCTTTACGCAGTCTATCGAAACCTTGGAAATGCCCACATACAGCTAGACTGGCAGCCTCACAAGTCACAAGATGTCTCATCGATAGAGGTTGAGTTTGCAGGACAAAATCATGGCATAGATGTATCGCAACACTGCAGGAGAGAGGTAAGACTATTTTAATGAATTATTTAGTTGTACTCTGTAGTTTGCTTCGTCCATCAACACTTTCACTGCGTCAGAACTTTCCCAAAACAAATTTTCAAATTTGTCTTGAAGGGTATAGGTGCTCGTTAGCAACCTTCAAAGATGTTTTGGCACGAAAACCTAATGGTCACAATACATCAGAAGGGATAATTTACGAAACACATTATTGGTCATACGAAATGACACTAAAGAACATTTTATGAACCAGGTCTTATGGCACAGGTTCACTATAAGTGTTAATTACTAAACCACTTCAACTGGCGCCCATTAATATCTTATGTGTTCGGTGTGTGAACTGTAATGAGACAAGTTGCATATTTATCATCACCTTGTTCCGTTGTCTGTTGAAAATTCCCACAGCCATATATCATTTTCTTACCGGAATGTGTTAATGAACTGAGATCATCAGAGGAACAAAAAAGTAATAAAGTATCCTCTTTGCAGGAGGCAGAGACGAGCAGGACTTATGATATTTTTGCAACAAGCCAACAGCATATTTTAATGAAATGTTACGATAAGATTTTTCCTTCATCTTGCTTTGTTTTTACTCTTCCTCGCTCAGTTCATGGCTAGTAGAGTTTTTGTATTCATAAACTTCCAACTGGCGAGCAGCAGCAGCATAACTTTGCAAAATAATAATTCATTTTTATTGCTAGGCCAGTTTCAACTACAATTTATAGACCTTAATCCAGATGTTTATGATGTGAATTACCAGAGTACTTTCTTTTTTTTTTATTGAAACAGAAAAAATAATAAAACAGGATGTGCCTGGGCACAAATGTCCTTGGACAACAATAATATTGACAACCAATTGTTGTTGTGTTCTGCATTTCAACTGAAGGACGTGATAAGATAATCAAGGAATCTGTGAATAGAGTTGATTCTTTTGAACAGTAAAAAAAAAGAAATACTCAGTGGAATACAACAGAAGATTCCAGATTCCACATCAACTGACCTAACTTAAGATTTAAATTTTTTCTTTCTTTTGGGATGGGTGAAGTGATGCAAAAATGAGAAGGAGAAGAAAACAATTTCATGCTGGAACAGATTTTTTTGATTTGAAGAAACGAAAATATGTATGAACTTCCTTGGGTGGGAATATGAAATTGCGAAAACATGGGAGAATGACCATACCTTTGTATTAGTTACTCTAAGCTGCTTTCTTTTTCATTTCTTTAGAAGCAATTTCTCATGGAACGGTGATTTATCTCCTTCAGGTTTATTTGAAAGAAAAGTTGGTGTGTAGGTACGACTTGACAAGGTTTTTAATTTTTCATGCTCAAGCTACCCAAGAACTGTAGATAAGTACATAATACGATCCCAGAGAATTTAACTATAGCAACAACTCTTCCATCATTGATGCCCAAAGGCATCTTCGCTGATTCTACTGAAAAAATTCTGGTGTTGGTCAAACGGAATAATTTTTTTCTCTTGTTTTGAGTTCATTCTTTGAAGAGAAGTAGTGATAAGTGACAAATGCATATACGCAAGATATTTTTCGGTTTTTGTAGGCCTGACATGTGACGCCCGATGATATGTTGCTGGCTTTTTAGACGGTTTTCCCTACTTGAATTCTATACAAGGACCTCATTTCTGCTTGCTAAGTTGCAATCTATTTCTTAGTAGTAGTATGTCTACACTGACAAAGAAATTTGAAAGAGTTATTTGATTGCATCTTAGCTTAATCGGCCTTTAAGAGGTTTTTATGAAATCTGCTGATATGAGTGTAGTTTCTTAAGCGAAGAATTTTGTTTTTAATTGAATAAAACACTAAAATTTTTATATTTACTCATTCAAATAACTTATTGGCTTTTGCCATTTACGTTTTGCAGGCGTTGTCTGCGAGTAGGTTCCAATTTTGCTCACTTTTTCAAGCACATCGGGCTGTATTCCACAAATTACGTGTGTTATGCTATCCTGTAAGGCTTCAGTTGAGTTCGGCTTGTCCACATAAAGCTAAGGACTTTACCTAAATCCTAAAAAAAATAATCAAGAGGTGTTTAATCGCATGATATTGGCTCGTAGTGCTTACATCAGATGAATTCTGTACGTCTTCACCTAGTCTAGTTGATATCCTTAGATAGTGTGTGCTTAAGCACTTGCTTAGGCAATCGTTTCTGTGCTATCTCTAAAATTTCATATTCATATTCAAAATGCAGAGTGCATCTAGAATCAATGGTGGTAGGTACTGTGTTTATAAATGCTGCATATACTTAGGAGTGCAGGCTGGCAACTAAAACACACGTTTTAAAAAATTGCACAAAAACCATTCGACTTCTTCAAATAAGCGATATCCTCAAATCTGAGTAATACAATACAATAATATGGAAGCAGCAGCTGCACGGAAAATTTTGAATTTTGGGTTTTGCCCGATGTGTTTGATCGATACAACTGGCCGAAATTACTGATGCAGCTCCTTTGGCCTCTGCCACTTCGTTTTGATGTTTCTTCATGTTGAGGTTAGCCGTGACTAATACCCCTATTTATTTATATCCGTGAATTATTTCAACAGTTTGTCCTTTGTGCTTCCATTTTTCTTCGCGTGAATATCTTCCACCTCTTTACTTGAAGATGACTTTTGACTTTTCTAGACTAACGGAGGGGTTCCAATGCATGCAATACCTTTCCAGACGATTTATAATTTAACTGCATTCCTTCCACAGTTTCAGCAAACAAGACAATGTCGCCTGCAACTATAAGGCCTGAAATTTGTAATGCAATAAGCTGGTACCAACATTTAGACCACCACAGTATATGTAATGGTTGTCCTCACATTGGCCAGCCATATTACATTTGTATGGTTGGGAAAAATCTGTTAAATCCCTTGTATGCAGCAGGTTGGCACGCTTGTCGACGCACGGCTTAAGCTCGTCGGATGGGGGGGGGGGGGGGGGGGGGGGATCTTGCTGCGTTGGAACCACACAAAAATAATAAAATTTTCATGCCAAAAAAAACCAAATAGATAATGGATTACTATCTATTAACACGAGAAAATGTTCGTTGACCATCAAGCTATAACTGAATGCGTTTATCACAACAGGTGGTGTGTGTGTGTGTAATCCAAGGGCTACATGGCTTCCCTTATCCATTAGTAGCGCATAAGCTACCTCCAAGCTGCACTTGCCTATGTTGATGTGCAGCCCCTTTCGGATATCTCAACAAAAACAACCGATTTATTATTTACCCCGCTTCATCCATTCTTTCACTTCATCTTCCCTTTAAATCTTTCCTTAATCCATCTTCATATTAATTAAAAGTCTTTCAATTCATTGATTTAAATCTTATACAATCATTCATATTTATTTTCTATATATATTTCACTCCTACGTACTAACCTATCTCAACTTAAGGTTCATTGACCTAACATATGTTTTAATGCACGCTGTTACAACATCATGTAATGCTGTCCAATCTTAAGAGACATTAACTTTAACTGAAATGTGTGGATTCTATGTGCAAAGAGTGAAAAAAAACTCTTGTGTACTTGGGTACAATATAAATACAACATCGCTTAAGAAAATTCAGTAATAATTAATTGGCGACTGCTTTTTAAGAGCGTGACCCCTCACGGCAAAATTTCCCCACTTACTCTTACGTTCCACATACTCATGAACGTGTTGTATGACTATTAATTACTTATCTTATACACTACTACAATACTAGAAAGTGGACTCAATACTCCACTCCACTACTACTAGAAAAAAGAAAGCACAAGAAAGAAAAAAAAAACCGATCAATTGTAATCATGGATATGCATGATCTCTCAATTTAAGAGATTAACTTAACTCAACTCTATTTGCAATTTTTTTTTCTTCTTTAGGTTTGTTTTTGTAAGATCATTTTTTTTTGTAAGATCAATAGCGATTATAATAAGATTATAGTGGATTATGTATTACGTAATCATTTATAATTAAAAGACAATTTTTACTCACGACTGATTTGCTTGACAGGGTGATCCATCCAACGTTGTGCGCACAAGGTGGTGACGATCCGAATTTCTCCTGTTGTGTGTTATAGTTATATATGCGTTTGTTTTACTGCATCCACTATCACTTATTATTTTTTTTCTCTTAGATAGATATAATTATCGTTCATGAATTATTCTTTTCTTTCTCTCCCTTTTTTTTCTTTACAAAAAAAACACTATTTTTTATTATTACTATCTCCACTATCATAACTTCACTTCAGGGTTTTCTTTAGATACTTTAACTTAGGTTTTTTCAATTTTAAATTTACTTTTCTTTTTCTTTTTATTTAGGCTTTTAGCTTACGTAGCACATGGGTTGCGATAAACCATCTTTGACACATCGCTGAACATTGCTACTAAGGGACGATCGTAGTTTTCTATATTGACCGTATGATGGTTGGCTCTGTGTGGCACCTTTGACCACGTCTCCCTGGAGTTGCTGCCCACCATGTGACCCTAGCGATCGGATACTTGCGTCCAAGAAGATCGTGGTAGCTGGTCGATGGTGGCAATTTTCTCCTGCCTGCGAACAATGCTTTTTCATGTGGGTTTATCCTGTCGTAGGAACACGTTAGGAAATCTACTTTTTATCAAATAAAACAATTTTATTTACCGAGAACTGCAACTGGTTGTAGTTTCTGTTGAGCTCGGGTTGAGCAAAAAAAAAAAAAAAAATGGCCCATCTGCCGCACTGCGAGTGTATGTACAAGGTAAGGTACGTCTGACTCGGCCGATGGTTTAGGTAAAAGAGAGCGATCATTTCGACGGAAATGATCAGCTCTACGATAGCCATTTGTAAAATTAATTCGAGAAGGAATTCCGATGACAAATTCGAACATCGAATTTGCGATGTTAAGCTGGGTACACACCAGTTGGTAAATACAACTTTCGTTGAGTGCATCCAGGGTATAGTAGTTCTTACACTTGGAAATAAAATTCATCACAAATTCATATGCTTCTAAACTGAATTACTCCATCGACTTCTTAGAAGATATCATAAATTAATAGAATAAAGAGCAAAGTGCTTAAGAAACATCCCTGTGTCACTCCCATATGCGATGTGAATTCTTCAGAAACAAATTTACCGTCCCAAACACACGCACCGTTGTTTTTATACATTGCCTTCAGTAAAACTACAACTTTACTTGAGATTATACAGCTTTAAAAATAGAGGAACTTGAACAATATCAAAAGCACCACCAAAGTCAACGAAAAATGCGTACATTTTTTTTCTTTATCTTCTTTTGAAGCTTTCCGCAATGTTGATCAAGGAGAATGTTTGGTCTATGATGGAGAAATTTTTCTGATTTTGATACTCGTTGAGTGTTTCTTTTTCAGTTTTTCTTTCATTGACCCATAGTGTATGTATGTCTTAAAATCAGTGCACTAAATAATCTAACTGAAGAATTCAAGAAAGAGATGCGTCTGTATAGTTCGCTGGGTTATCGTATGATCCTTTTTTGTGCAGCGATTTTTTTTTTTTAAACTGTAAACACTACTTGTTGTCTCAAAAATTCGACTGCACTCCTCTGTTAGGACAGAAAGAAATTCCATAGAAATGTTTTATAAAATTCTGTTGCTTCTAGGTCATCACCAGCAAGTTTGCTTACTTTAACTTTATCGATCACATATTTTATTTCAACTCTTGTGAAAAGAGCGTCTAGGAAGTCATCGATGATATTGATAAGTGGAGCTGCATAATGAAGAAGTGGTAAAATCTGTGGAGTGTTAAGCAGATATCGTCCGTTGATAATTTTAACTGCTTTCCAAAACTCTGCTCTGGATCTCCACAAATTCAAGATTGATACGGTTTGCTGCTCGTACTGTTTCCTTTCGAAAAAGCAAAGCTCCTTCTATTCCTTGTTAGCTGATGCATCTATGCTTTTTAAAAAAGCTGTGTGGTGTTTTTTTAAAAGCCTAAGAAACGAAAAGGATTTGCTTCTTGCTTTTTTCTAAGGTCTTACATGAAACATAGGGTAATATCTTCCGTTTTGGCATTTTTCAACCAGGTACGTAAGTGTTGCCAGATTGTCAGATACTAAGTGAATATAAATCAAAAAAGAGAAGTGCTTGAAAAATGACGAAAATGTTTTTTTTATGATTTTTTCTAATTACTAAAAATTATTAAAACTAATATCATAGATACTATATAATTTTTATGGTTATTTGATAACTTATCATTGGCCGTTTTATTTTTGCTTTTTTTAATTCGTGGCTAAATAGTAAAACAACAAGTTTTTGTTTTTATTTTTTCACGTAGCTTGTTATGAATTATATATGGAAATTTATAGGTGGTCAAAACCATGAATTTCAATGATCCAGACGAAAACTGGTTCGTTTATATTTAAATAGCAAATAAAAAAGGTCGAAGACAAATTTATGGAAATTGAGACATTTCTGAAAAGCAAAACTTTGTGTCCTCAAAATTCTAACTATCTTAAACTAAAAGACTTCACGCACTAGTTAAAAAGTAAATGGGAACGGTCAAACCGAACTCAAAAATCTTTTTTATTAAATGAAGCAAAATGGCTTGATGAAAATACATATTTAATTTAAATAATATCGTGTGGGCCACGGACATCCTTCACTTAGTTTTGAAGAAGTCAGTGAGCAAACAAAAAGAAAACGTACTGCTCAGATGCACAGTTCCAACTGATGAACTTGTGTTTGCGGCCCAAATGAGTTTGAGAGCAACGGGCAAAACATAGGAAGCTGATTTTATAATATCTGCTACATCATTCATCATCTCCAGAGTTAATTCAAAACCGGGCAAGTAAGGACAAGACACAAATGATTTCATCATTGCAAGCGTTGTCGATGATGATGGAAGCATAAATGTCACGACATCGATACAACATGGTAAGAAGCAATGCGAAAGATGTTTTTCCGTCTCACAAAGAAATTCAAAAGGAAAAAAAGAATTGCTATCCTGATGATATTCATGTTGATGAAACTTTTGCAGAAGTTCCTTTACAAAATCTACTTGATCACACAAATGAAAAAAAATGTAAGTAATCAAGCAAGCGTTTTAGAACATCTCGGCTCAGAAGTTAGTCAGTTAACACTCATATCAAAGTGGGGTTTCGATGGCAGTTTGGGACATAGCCAATACCATCAACAATTTTTGGATAGCCAAGATGCAAGCGATAAATTTGTTTTCATGAAGTGCCTCCTTCCATTGCAACTTATTACAGAAGCAGCCAAAAAAATAATTTGGAAAAATCCATGCCCTTCGTCTGCACGTTTTTGTCGCCCTTTGAAAATAATTTTTGAGAAAGAATCCGATGAACGTAATCGAAATGAAAACAATGCAACGGAATCCCAAATTCAAAATTTTCAAAGTTCAAAAATTATACTTTCAAATATCTCGTGAAGCATTCGACGATCCTCTCAATGATCGTCGGAAAATTATGCAACAGCCTGACTGATACCAAGTCTTGCATGAGGTGTTATCTTTGCCATGCAACGTCGTCCAAAGATTTTAACGATATTGACAAAACGATGGAGCAACTAATAAACGAGGGTTTTTTATCATTTGGACCTTCTACATTACATGGGTGGATTCGCTTATTTGAATGCCTCCTGCACGTTGCATAATATAAGCTTTCAGTTAAAGAATGGCGAACAAACGAAAAAACAGAAGCTATTGTAAAACAAAATAAACTACTAATTCAAAAAGAGTTCAGAACGAAAATAGATTTGATAGTTGATAGACCTAAGCCTGGCTACGGCAACACTAATACAGGCAATGTGGCAAGAAGGTTTTTTTTGAAAATAGCAGTTTATCTGCTTCTATAACGGGTGTCAATGAGGCTTTAATTGTAAAGTTTCATATCATCATTCAATGCATAACAAGTGGTTTTAAGCTGAGCCTACAAAAGTTAAAATTTTTTGTCAGGAAACCGCTAGGTATTATGTTTTTTTATACCCCTGGTATTATATGAGCACTACCGTTTATAAAATTTTAATATATGGCCATCATGTTGCTATGAATTGTTTGCTTTCAATTGGTCAACTCAGCGAGGAAGCCTTAGAGTCTAGAAACAGAGATTTAAAAGTTAACCGAGAGCAATACAACAGAAAATCTTCTAGAAAAGACATTTTTACTGATATTCTTAATCGAATAATGATTTCTTCAGATCCTTCGATTTCAAATTTACGTAAAAAATTAAATATAAACAAAAAACATTTCATCTTGAAGCTATTCAAATGTTTGAAACTGAAAAATTAGTATGTTACGATTCAGATTAGACTTATATAAATAAATTATAAAAAAATTTTGTTATATGTATTATTAATTCCTCAATTTATCAAAACCCTGTTTTATTTATTACTCACTTAGATGAAAGAAGATATTTTTATTGAATCAAAAACTTGAAAAAAATCAACTTTATAATAAAATGGTGTGATGTTGTTCAAAAATTTAACTCTAATATTTAATTTTTCAAATACTATACACTCAAACAAATTGAATTAGGAATAAAATTAAAGAATGAAGTATAAGCTTTCGAAAAAGCTATACCTAGTGGATTACCATGTGACGTTTACTTAATTTTAAATGTTCTTTTTTTTATTTATTTTAAATCAACTTTTCACGAAATCGATCCTTCAGCCTAGGCGAGGGGAGCAGGATCCCACAATTTTTTTTCCTTGTCTTTGTGCAAAAATCTTGCATTTTCATCATAAAACTAGAAAACATTGCAAAACAACTCTCAATTCATAGTGAAAATAATTAATATCACAAAACGACCTATCTTGCCCCACTGTGCGACGGTAAAAAGTCTTTCGAGTTGAGCGAAGCATTTTTTTTTTTTCATGAATGCTAACAAATATTGGACTCTCGCTTAAATTATGGAACACAGTGTTTTGTTTTGATAGCATTAGACTCTGTAGTATGTGCAAATGTAGTATATGGTGTATAGCCTTGATCTCTCTGGCAGAGTAATCCCACTCTAAAGCCATTTCATCAACGATATAGATGGAGAGTGAAAATTATTTTCCTTAAACGCTGCAGTTACGTTTCTTATTATGCATAACTCCCAGAAGGTGTACGTGAGATCAATCAAAACTCTAAAAAACAATTGCATGGCTTGAGTATTTGAACTCTACCTACATAACTCTGATTTGAAGTACCCTGAGTGTACAATTTTAGCCTCATCTTATGCTCGCAGAAGTGGCTGAAGATGAGCTGTATTCTTCACCGAGCTTAATATTTTTAAGAAAAGATTTAATTTATTAAAATCCCAGCTCATATTGTCCTGAGACATTATTTTATTGGTTCAATGTTGTTGAACATAAAACGTCACAGACTACCTTTAACCTCTAACCAAATAAAAAACAACTTGAGGGCTTTTAAATTGAATCAGAGTCCTATAATTTTTTGTTATACTCACTTAAATTCATGCTGCTTAATTCAATCTCACACCAACAATAGTTTAATTCGTCCTAAGTGAATAATGAAATAATTTGCCTATGCAAGCATAAACAGCTATGTACTTAAGCCACCGAAAATCGATTGAAGAGTGACTTTATAAGAAAGCACCTTTCCATAGAGCCACACAGAACCCCTCGCACAACCAAACACATACCCTGAGATTTTATAAAATTGAAAAAGGATCCAATTTAATACACAAAACAGGTCATAAGACTCATGAAAGTAGCTCGTAATTGAAAGCCATAAAAAGTTCCCGCCAAACACAGATCCATGTTAAGAATAACACTCCCCCCAATCAACCCACTATAACCAATAACACTCCTTCAAATCCCAGCTCTTTTAATCTGCCATCTATTTAAGAATAACACATCGCTTGACTAACCAAGTACCTACATAGGTACCTGCCACCACCACCCCTCATGGGCGGGCGTTACATCACAAGGTACCAATACCAATTTCCATTTAGTAATTTTATTTCATCGATACAGTAATTTTTTTTTTTTTTCTTGCTCTGGCCTTTCCATCCCTTATCGGTATTATATGTCTTTAAACGGGGCTTAATAAATGAACCCAGCGCCTCCGTTGAACTTTATTGCCTCTAGGGGCAATACAGAAGAAGAAAACAAAAAAAAAAAAAGGTAAGGCACCATCAAGCCAACAAGCGCTAGCAATACCCAGGGTAGGTGAATGGTGTACTCCCTCATCGTTCACCTTTTCTTTATCTTAATGTTGAACACCGACACTTCCCTCAAACAGCTTTCAGAAGGCACAAACAAATTATAACAAACACTGCTTGACTGGAGCAAAAACAAAATACATCTAATTCAAGATTCAATTTATTTTCATCAGGAAAATTTTTTCACAAAAATCTTTTACAATTTGCGAGCGAAGCTTGTAGGTTTCCATTAATTAATTTTATTTTAACTGAAATTTAAATGCCATTTTGAGTAGGATTGGCGTTAAGTCAGAATCGGGGTCTCAACTGGGAGAGAGTGTTGTGGGTTTTAAAGGGCCTTGAAGATTTCTCCGCAGCACATGAATTTATTGAATTGGAAAGCGTTACCTATAACTGTCGAATGACGTGGTGAAAATGCTTACAAATTGATCAAAAAATAATTGCCAACGAGGGACGAGGAACTCATTTTGATGCAATAATCCCTGACATATTATCCTTTTGACTTTCAGTTGGAAGCAACAAAGGCTATAGTTAGCTACTTTAGGCTGCATCTGGAACTATCAAAAATCTGTGAATGTTCAAAACAGTATTTGAAACAACACGTATTACTTTTTAGACAAAAACCTGTTCCTTCTTTTTTAATCAAAAGAACTCTAATCCCTCACACCTGTTATCTCTGCGTGAGTAGAACATGGTAGGGTAAACGCACTAGTAGCCGGACAGTGTTAGTACCCGGACACATTGACCTTTTTTTGCGATTAATAGATACATCACACAAAAAAATCCACAAACAACAACATACATGGGTCCTTCAATGTGTCCTATACCTGCATGCAAAGTTTCAGGTACTCTAAATGCGTACTTTAGGAACTACGCATCATTTTATTGTTTAAGGTTTGAAGATGCGGTCTCGTTGTCGATTTAGGTAAGAAAAAAATAGTGGGAACAGTTTTTAGTAGTAAGCAATTTAACAAGTAATCGTTAATTTATTGTAATGGAAAGACATTGGTTTCGTTGGAAATATGATTAAATAAAACAATTTGCAAAAAAAAAACCAAATTTAATAAAATCTTTGCCATTATTTGTGGTGTCCGGGAACTAACACCAAAATTGAATATGTTTTTCAGTACCCAGACATGCTGTCCGGGTACTAACACAGTGCGATTATCATGCATATTCAGTACCCGGACAGGGGTTGTTTCTTAAAATAATTGTGTATGGATACTGAAACAACAGCGTTCGGATACTAGATCAGTCATTTTAAGAGACTTAATCATTGAGAGATTTAATCATTTTAAGAGACAAGCCCTGTATGGATACAAAAAATGTGTGCTTGTCTTATATTTTCAGTACGCAGTCATGGCTTGTCTCGTAAAATGATTGTGTCTGGGTACTAAAACAAAGGCGTCCGGGTACTAAACTTTGCTGTCCGGGTACTAACGCAAATGGAACTTTTCTGAATTGTTATTTTATTTATTTTAACAATGATCTCTTTGCAATTTACTTGAACGCCATATTATTGAGAAATGTCTATATTCTTACAATCAATAAAAATTTTCGCTGTAGCATTTATGGTTACAAAATGGTTTGAAGTCAAAGTTGAGAAAAAAGTTAAGTGTCCGGGTACTAGTGCGTTTACCCTATATTAATGAAAATAAATCCCATCGTTCTATCACCGGAGTTTGTGATGGGTGTAGGTAGGAAGATAGGGAGGATTCGAGCTCAGCAATCAGATTGATTCGAGGATGACTTGTTTTCTTTTTCTTGAGTTGGATAAAATCACTGAAGTGTTTTCTTCTTGATTATGCAGAGAAGCATAACCAACCTTACCTCCCCCTTTTTTTTTTTTTAACTTGCTAGCGTAAGTGGGATTTGGGATTTTCAATCACTCAGTGAGGCGTTAAGACATGTGTGTAGCATAAGCTTGCTTAAAGGTTGTAGGGTTTATGTTGCCATGCCGTAAGGCGTCAAAAAAGAAAAATATCCACCTCGTTGGTGTTTTCCTGTGCCATTTAGCGGAAACGCCCAGGCGAAAAGCTCTCATATTACATTGATACCATATCAGTTCTTAATTCCATTTGTATCATCTAAAATCCACTCATGAGCAAAATATGTGCAGGATAACGAAGAATCATTGAACATAACACCAACACAAAATTATATCCTAGACATTGTTCTTTAAGGATTTGTTCTTAAAATAAGAACTTCCGCTTAGTTTTTTTTTTCATTTATTTTCTTAAATTTCTCTCAACAATTGGCTCTTATCCAAGACTACAACGAGATCTTTGAACTTGTTACGCTTCACTGCAATAAATAACTGGCAACCAAACATGTTGGTATGACTGTAGGTATATATTTGTATACCCTTCCTTCACTATGTGTGTTCTCTGCCAACATACACGAGTAGTTCAATCTCCTATGATGTAAAAGAAAATTCAGGTGATGGCTGAATTTTCTTCTTCCTTTTCAAAAACTCTTTATAGTTTTTCTGACATTTTGAAAGGAACCAATGAAGAAATATCGAAAAGAAAGAAGAAAACACGTTCATGTTGGTTGGTTGGTATATCTACCACATACCGTTCCAAATCATACGAGAAGAGGAAATAAGTTCCACCGGCCACTTCGTAGTTATTATGTCGTAAAGTCAATCGTCCACCATCAATGCAGAAGCAACGAGAAAGAACGTTTGTGTGGTTTTTCTTTTATTTTTCCACTGACACTCCTTCAATGCCAATATATAACATATCAATAAGTACAGCAGGTACAAACACCCACTCGTTGTGGAATCGAAAAGAATCCAAAAATAATTGGCATTCTTCCTGACTGTTTGTGGTCGTTTCAAGAGTCAGTATAGGTACATGACTTGAAGTGAGGACTTTGGAGGAAAGTTCCTATGTATTTATAAAACGAAACTTGGAAATTTCAAATTGGAAATATTGGCAACGTTCAAGAGCAATTTTTAAAGCAGAGTTTGAATGACTTTTATTTGAACGTATTCTAAGGTGTCACTATGATTTTTGCTTCATCATTAGTTACTGTGGTTTGTTGTTTACTTTTGAGGAAAGTAAAGTGAAGAGCCAGATGCGACAATTAGAGGCCATTTTGTTCTTACTAAGTATGGGCACAGTCATAATTGGCATGAGGGTGCACAGTCGTAGATAAGAATATATCCAAACGACATTCCTCATCACTCTTCCAAATGTACCCATACCAAAAGCCGTGATTGGCTTCCATTATGGTCATGCTACAGGCATTTTATTCGGTTTGTAGTGTCAATTATGTGTGGAGTACTATGCAGGGTCTCCCAATAAGAAATTCCACTTTAAATTTCCTGATTTTTGTCATGGTTTAAGCTGTCAGCTTTCACTACTTGACAGACACCATGTAAAATAACGCATTTAAAATGAAGTGACATTTATGTAGGTAGGCTTTAACAGCTTGAACTTTTACAAGCTTAAATCATTGAAATTCACTTCAAAATTGGTGAAAGTTTCGTAGTCAGCTTACTCCTTAATGCACTTTTGAACTGTTGGAATGCACATTCTCGACCAGTAGTTCTAAGACTGAAGGAACACATTGAGGACAGCTAAGTGAAGTGAAGAAAAGAACTCGTGCCCGTCGCTCTCAAGAACAACTTAGAATATTGCTGTTGCAGCCCTTTGCGTTAAGAGAACCAAGGTTTGTCGTCAATCTTTAAGACTGATGGGCAATCAATAAACGACAATACAGCGAGTTTTTCATAAGAACTAAGGTCTTAAGGCTTTATTTCAGTTGGTACACCTTTACATCCTGTAGCCCATTTGGACCCTGGCATGTTTGAAAACTCATAACTTTTTGTTTTTCACCTTTTTTTTGAACTGAGATACTCAGTGAACGAAATTGAAGCTGTTATAAATTTTTGACGTTAAAACGATTACCAGATCCTTACAGATTTTTCTGGGAAAACGCAATTTTTAGAAAACGGAATCTATTTGGCCTGGGGTTATTTGAACTCCACTACTGAAATTCTATGAAAAATCATCAATTCTTATAAATAAATATTTTATTTCAAAAGAAACGTTTATATATATGTGCAATTATGATTAACTTGAAGTTCTTGGCAGTTCCGGGAAACATTTTACACATAAGATTCTTTTGTGCAATGACATCTGCCACATCGTGGTTCTGTTTTTCTTGTCTTCGGCTCTTGGCAAATCTGTCATCTGCCCCTTTTACAAGAAAAAATAACAGAGACTATTGGTAACTGTGTCTGAAGTCTCCCTAAAATATGGAGGGCACCCATTGCAGGTTTTCCAATTTTATATTGTGTTGCAGTTTGGGAAATGGGAACGGTTGTTTAGTTTTGATTTCATTAATTCCTACGCCTTCGATAAGCTTATCGTTTCTGAACATCTACATATACATTTTTTCGAGCATCGGAAATAATGAAGGGCTGCTGCGTCCAGTAAGTTGTAGAATACAACCCGCGAACATTGTTTTTTCTTATACGTGTATAAGAATAGATCGAGAACATTTGGTCTAATACATCGACTCCACTTTTGGTGCGGTCAAGTGCCATGGCAGGTTTATTTTTATGGCCGGAAGTGGCTTTCTCACTGTTATGTTGTGTTGATAGCAAAACCACTTGCTTGTTTGATTTAGGAACATAACTCAGCAACACCGTTTTTCCTGAAATCCCAAAGATCAGCGACATCATGACATCATCTTTACGACCATGTCCTGTACTTTGGCCAGAGCTTTAAGTGTAGATTAAAAATTTCATTGGATAATCCGTTGATTCACAGAAACTTTAAGCTTAATTTGACTTGCCAAGAAATTTTTTGGGGATATTTACAGCTGCCGCACAGCAGACATCTGAAAAGCCATCTAACGGAAATCACAGACTTGCGATTTTAGGCAATTTTTATGGATTTTGGAGTTGATTGATGACCTCATAATGACTTCTGTGTTTAAATTTCTATATCACTGCATTAAAAAATATTTACATTAAATTTATACAATACCTTGAAAAATTAGAATTGAGCAATATAACATAGAAATAAAAAAAAAAATAAAAAATTCAAATGAAACAATGTGGAGTCCATTTGGAGTCTTCGTACGGTGGACACTAATTTCTTTAGAACTTAAAGGAAGATCAACACAAGAACTCAAACCAATCAACCATTAACAACCGACAATTTCATCGAGACGTCATCTTGAGTGATGAGGCCCATTTCACTTCAGGGGCTACATAAGCCTTCCATTTGGGGAATTGAAGAATCAGTATTACAAAGACTCTCCATTCTCAACACTCATTTGGTATCGTAATGGGTCGGTAGGATTTATTGCATCTTCCCTTTCCGAAAACGAGGCTGCCGCAACTGGTACGACGATTGGACTGCGTTATCGAATGATGATTAATGAGATTGTAAAGTAGCTATTGATGTAGTTGAAGAAAACCTCAGGGCCTAATGCATTTCAAAGAATTACAATCCTCTGCCATTTCCAAAATGCTTAGTCAGAAAGCGCTCTTTATGGCAGTGTGCAATTACTCTCGGAGGACTTGTCAATCCTTCGCTAAAAGAGATACGCGAAAAACTTTACTTTAAACCGCAATCTGTCACGTAGTAGGCAGACATGCTAACCCACACAAGACCAGATATCATCGCTCTTTCGCTTCAATATACTACAAAGGATTTGAGATTTTTTCAAGTGGCTTGCAAAATTTTATGACATAATATTTTTGGCCTTTTTTCTTTGGATTTTTGTGAATTTAATGGTCTCTGTCAATGTTCCACAACAGAATAAAGTCATCAAAGGAGAAATTCGTTAAGCTATCGAGAACATTCCACCGTAAATTTGCGAACTAGTGATACAAAATTTAATGGAAAGAATATTATCCTGCCCTTATCGGGTCTTCACTTTACGGGGTTCAAATCCCAAAAACATTAGGGAAAGGAAGTATTTCCACGGACATGCCTTTCCTGAAGAATTGGCAGTTTCAACTAAAGAATTTTATGAAAAGCGTTAAGAGCGCTTTCTTGATTTGACGTTTGGAAACGAAAACAAATTGAAGGTCCTAACCATTCCCTCACAAGATAGAAATAATGTGCTAGGCCCTTTTTTATTAATTTTAATTTTGCCCTGCAATGAGGTTGATATTGTTTTTTATTATAAGTGGCGAAACCTTTCCTTTGAAATTAATTGACAACTGATGAATTTACTTTAAAATAGCCGTTCTTAAAAATAAGGTTTCCAAATCTGCTATCGGATTCTATTAGAGCCCATATGTTTAAGGTTATTTTTTGCTGGAAGTATGATAGTGGTTGCGATTAAAAATACCCAAAATCTCATCAATTGTTTTTAAATTTTAATTGAAAACAAATTAATTTTTCTGGCCTACCTATACCTGAAACTGCCATAAGATACCATACTTTGACCATACTTTAATTCTGGGAATTGTTTCTGTGTGCATCATAGTGCCAGGGAATTAAAGGAATTAAAGTTCAAGTCTTATCTTAGTTCTTGTAATATGATTTTAGTCCAGCATTTGCTTCGTCACACACTTTTATCCTACAAAGAGCTTCAATGGTCAGGTGAACTATGATCTTGATCAATCGGCACATAGCTCCTTAAAAGATCGATATTTCACTTGGTCGTTCTCGAAATTATTTTAAAGTTTCGGTATAAAACATTTATTGTCTTATGTACAAATGGGGCCTATGGTGTACTGGCTTGCATGTCATCCTGCAGTTATGTTGTTATGTGGGAGGCTTTTGCTCCCAGAAACATAAAATATTTTTTCCACAAGAATCGCGATTTGGTAGAAATTTGTAAATCTTTCGAGAGTAATAACTCTGCCATGAAAGCGCTTCATCACTAAGCCGGTCGGAGTTGGAAAACATTTGTGGGCCCAATCCATTCCTCACCAAAATATGGTTGTGAAAAATGGCACAGGCCATAAGTCCATTCGAGCTCCTTTGTTGGTTTTATATTATTTAGTGTTGATTTTCATCAACTTTCTTTTCACTTACTTACACTTTGTAGACATTATTCTTTGTTTTTCCAAATTTCGGGCTGTCGCTCATTGAATTTTCATTAATTTTTGGACAGTATTCAGAGAAAATTGACTGGCAATAAGAACAACGTTGGAAGACTTACGTCACTAGGATGTCGTTGTATAGTTTCTCGTCTCTCTTTGATAGAGTAATTTTTTTCAACTGCAATCGAGCGAAATAACCAGTAGCGTTCATTCTTTTAAACAATTCAAGGGGAAAACTCTTTCAGATTCATACTCACGCTCTTACTGTGTCTATTGAACATTGTGAAGGCTTAGTAAGCTCAGTGTAATCTTATTTATTTCAAAACACACTTTTGAATGGATGCCTTAAAATATTTAGATAGATTCAAATAACGTTGAATATACTCAAATCCCGTCTTCAACTAAAGCGATTATGTTGTCTCAACAGCGACTAATTCAGATTACGAATTATGTTTACAGAGCTATCTAATGAGAGCGTCCACTTCGACGCGACTGAAATGAGTCTACATTTCCATTCACTTGCCGTTGTCGTAGCGATTCTTTCGCTGTTGCCATTCCAAAATCGCTTGAGCTTGGATGAGCTTTGTGACTAATATTAGATTAGATTGCATTTATTTCTTATGAATTTCATAACAAATTTGGGAAAATTTAGCAAGTGTAAGAAAATTTGATTAAATGGAAAATAAAGGGTATTTTTTTCGAGACGTGAAGTTTTCAAGAAAATAAATAGATTCACATAATTTAAAGTTATGACCAAGGAATTAGCATTACTGTAAGTATTTGGGTTTGTTATTATGTTTTAAAAATGATATCGGGCATGTGGCCCCCGCACCTGGTTCGAATAAGTTCCATCCGAGAGGCCTAATTTTTTACCACTTTTTGCAACATTTGGCGCCGTTACCGTGAATACCACGACGGATACTCTCTTCCAAGGCGTCAATCGCCTCAGGCTTATCTCCGTAGACAAAGGACAAGCAATCTCCTGATCTTGATCGTAAGTATCGAAATAATGTAATACACAGTGCCTAGTCATCGTATGCCTTCAATTCTTCCGCAATGAAATGGAAAACCAAATATGTAGAACATAAACCAAGTAAAAGCTGTCAAAAAGACCGACTTCGAAAAAAGTATTGATAGATTGAAAACCACACGTCTAGGAAAACTCCCTTTACTGCCAAGGTTCAATGTTTTCAAATTTGAATACAAAAAACAGAGGTCAATACTACTTTGTATTATCCACCTTGAGATGGGTCCACATTGACATTATAAAAACCAATGTGTTCGACAATGGAAACTAATGGGTTCAGAACGCATGCTCTTGTCAAAGCCAATTGGTGTGAATGTCATGCATTATGGAAACAAAGCAAATTGTATATATGTATCAACATAAATACCTTCAATTCGCAACAAACGTTGTATTGATATCGACCTGATTTCAAAGCTACCCTATGTCTATTGTCTATTCCGTTCATATGGCGACGAATCCATGTAACACTGACCAGGAGATTCATGATGGTGGTGGTCCAGTTAGGTAAAAGCCGTGCGAATAGAACTTAATTAATTGGAAAAATGTATAAATCAGTTGTGCCTACGAGTTGGAGTGGAGATTATTGAGTGCCCACAAGAAGCATCTTATGACCGATGTCTTTGCACGTAATAGACGTCGAAAATGGATTGGCCATAAGCTCTGCATTCATTTACATAAACAAAGCGATGAGTAGGAGCAGAGAACTGTCGAGAAGGAAGCGCACGAAGTGAAGAAAAGTGATAGGATTATACAGAAAGCCATAATGCTCCTTAAAAGGAAACGACCGTTGGTACGTATAAAAAAATAGCAAATAAAAATATTCATAAATTCCCATTCCACAAGAGCGGTTGGGTTTTGAAAAATTCAGTTTGCTTGTGTATCAAAAAAATGGCATACTTTTCCCATGCGCGGCTCAATTTAAATATTTTAAAATATTTTACGCAATACGAGCATCGTGTTCTGATGTTCATCTCAAGTTTGTGCTAATGGAAAATATAAGAAAAATAAAAAATAAATAACCACTTCAACAAGGATATTCATAACAAACACAAATACCCACACCCGGGCTGATACAACATCATTATCGTAAAAGGTAAGACAACACGCCCCAAAAAACAGGCTAAAATTTCGCGATGAGGTGTGTTTGTTGACCTTTTCAAATTTACCAACTCGTTCAACCATACAATAAAAAAGAAACAACGAACGTACCTTTATTGACATTGTTATCATGAACATTTCACTTCCTTTCCTTGGAGACTATATCCTTCTGCTTTTCTCTCTATAACCAAAAATAAAAAAAAAAAACAAAGAAAAAATAGCCTACAGAAATGTCTTACTTACAAATTTTGTAGAACTTTATTTGCATAATCAATAAAAGATGCCGCATTTGAAATCACAAAAGGCTCCTGTTTTGGTTATTTAAGTATCAGCGCATTCCTGAATACATAACAAGAGTATTTTTCTTTCATGGAGAATGTGCAGTGGTGAGGGGGAGGAGACTATATACGCAGGTGAAGATGACCCAACAAAAATAAAAACAAAAATAAAACCCTGAAAGGCAAATCTGTCATGAATAAACAATATTATGTGTTTTTTTTTTTGTTTTTGGTGTGTGTCCTGTGTACATGCCACACAAGACCCAAGAGGACAAGTGTCACGCGGACTGGTGACGAAATTAATACGACTGTCAAGGCATAACAAATTTGCTTAAAGGATGAACTACAATCTGGAAAAAAAGTGATGGATACGTTAAGAGTACACGAGGACGAGTACGTGTGTATGTAATACGTAGGTGTCGAATATTTATTATGACAGATATGGATATTAAATTTTACAATCAATTCATCAAAGTAGATGCAATAGACAGACAGACACGTCCTGACAGACCATGTCTCATGAAACTGAGCCATTACTCCTGCCAATTTGACTGCACCTAGGGTAAGGACGTCTAATTCAAAACATTGCCTCATACATGACAAGCAATTATCTTTGAAGAGGATGGGTGTCAAGATAAACGCACATACATTCACATATGGGTTTACCTCAGCTTGCTGTTGTCGTCATCTTTCGTAGTGTCTTATAGCACATAAACTCCGAGCGATAGCTACACAGCCACTCGGGCGTATGAGCGTCATTGCTTTCAATGGAACTTTTGTGTAACGTGTTTAGTTATGGCCAAAGTCATCGCAGGGCGTTGGTCATGTAATTAGTTCTTAGCGCCTAATCAGACACCTTTTTTAATTTCCATCGACATCGCACGAAACAAAACTTACTCAGTCGTAAATATGCATACACACAGGTGTGGTAATGGCTGATAAGTTGCCAAGGAGTGTAGACTAAATGATTATATCTTTATTGAAAGTCTCATTAGAACAGCCATTCAAATATATTTTACCACATTAGCCAAATTTCGTGAGTGAGGTGTGGCTATCGGAATAAAGAACGTGACCTCTGGTTAGAGAAACTTAATTTCCACATCGATGACTAAAGAAGCTAATGAATGGTTGAAAGTGAAGAACGAAATTGGCTGCACGATAATCAAATTTTTTTTTCACACAAACTTTGTGGTTTTTTGACAGCCTGTTAAACTTTTTGTGCTTTGCGATGAAAATCCTCTAATGACACCCATTAATAAATCGGTACCGAGTAGTGTGAGGTTCTTACCCCCTAAAACCATCGGTAAATCAGGACCAATCTATGAAAGAAAAATAAAGTTTTTTTGTTAATTTATAATTCAAACTATGGTTTATATATATATGTAGTTACAATACTTAAAGATAGATTTTTGAACATCAGCTAATGAGCCTTAGTTCTTTTTCATCTTCGAACTTTGTCTCATACACTAGAAAAGAACCCCTCTTTATCCATATCCATATAACCATTTCAATTCGAGGGTCGCGCTCTTATGTCCTAGTACCTAAGGGCATTCATTAGTCCACCTCCACGAAGGACTTTGTTTTGGAACTTTTGGATGAGTTCAACATCTTTTTACTTGCGATTCTAGGTACTATAAGGCAAGTCTTGCAATCGTGCAGAAAAAAAAATTTGAGATAACAACTAAATATGACATTACGATGATAGAGAATACGAGAAAAAAGTGGGTCTTACAATTCTGTCTGTCTGTCTGTGTGTCTGTGTGTCTGTCTGTCTGTCTGTCCGTATATGGATCTACAGCCTGAACCGCTTGACCGATTTTCTTCAAAATTTGCAGTTATGGGCTCTGGAGTAGCCTACAGAGGGGTTTTTGGAATTGGGTCTCTAGGTCTTGAAATAACGGTACCTGCCATACAACCAATATGACAATACCTATTTTTCTCGAAAACGGCTATAACGATTTTGATAAAATTTTACATGAGGTATTATTTCTTAATAACTGTTGTTATGTTGTAAAATTTTTTTTGAAAAAGTCTAAAAACGGTACCCCCCATAGTACCGTTTTTTTCAAAACCGACTTTCTCGGTAATGGCTAACATGATTTTGACGAAATTTCATATTTAAGGAGTTCTAAGTTGTTTTAGAAAGATTGCATATCAACTTTTGAAAAATTTAGTTTTTTTTTGAATTTTCATAATTTTTTTTTTTTAAATCTTGTTTTTTCGAATATTTTCAAAACGATATCTTTGATTCATTTAAAATTTTTTGTCAATACATCTCTAAGCAAGATCTTAAAACTTGTGTACTTGAATTTTTAAAACCTTATTTTAAAAATAAAAAACGGGTTTTTTAAAAAATGGCTCTAACGATTTCGATTAACTTTTAATAGTTTATATGTATAAGCAATTGCGAAAAAATTTGTTTTTAGATTTTCGCTTGAAACTTTTGGAATATTTAATTTAATTTTTTTCAATTCTTTTCGTGATTTGATTAAATTTTTCATAATTAATGTGTAGTTGACTACCCTGCAAACGATCGCAAGTTCGTGCGACCCAGTCGTGCCCATTTTTTTCTTTGTACGGCTTTATAATTGGATGCTTTATGGCCAAATAGGCCTCAGTACTTGCTTATATAACATCAAGCTAATTTCAGTTACATTGCGAGCTATGTCAATAATATTTGACATCGCCTTCGACCTTGATTCTATCTTATGAATTATTAAATTCTTACGACAATTTTCTCAGTTCTCTTATGATAGCTATCGATCTATTTGTTCCCAAGAACTAAAATTAAAAATGCCTTTAAGCCTCTTTGGTTCAATAGGGTATAAATCTTTACTAAAGTGTTCTTCTGACGCCAGTCTTCGCAATAATAACGATGATTCCGAAAAGAGTTTCAATGCTTTTGACAAATTTTTATATAAACAATATATTTGTTCAATGGTTTTTAAGTTGAAAGACAACAGTAAATATCTTTGGAATTTCACTAAAAACTAGCATTCCACTCGGTGAAAGAGTTTTTGGAATCGGTGCTGTATTTTCCAACATTCAGGTTATGTTTCCATTCCCATATCCGTTTCCGAGGGAATATGGCCTATTTCATTTCCCATGTTGTAGTCCACTTTTTTCCAAATTTCTATCAAATTGGCTCAGTGGTTTGAAGCCTTTTTAGTAAAAACACTTCCTTACGTTCTCTTTCTCGATCGTGAATGGGAATGTTAAGCATTCTAACGGTGAAAAAATTTTGAAATCGCTCATACATCTTCATAAATAAGATCCCATGTGTGTTCCTGTGTATGTTCCCGTTCCCGTTCCCATGAGAATATAGAGATGAAAAAAAAACACACAAAAATCCGTTGAGTAATTTTAAAGATCTTAGCAAACAGACAGACAGCGAAAAGCGGCTTTGTTTTAAATACTATGTAATGATAACGATAGCTCATTAACATAATAAAAACGATTTCTTAGCTTCAGGACCTTGAAACATGAAAACGATGATGTTTTTCAACTTTCGATTTTCCCGAGTATGATTGGAAACAAGCCTTCCATTTTGAAATTAGACGAAATGGCAGCGATTTGAAGAAAAAATTCTATTTTCTACCTTGTATCTCAAGTTTGAAAGAGCTCATGTCTAATCGTAGTGAGACGTTTTCCGACTGCAAAAGAGTGTATAGACTTATAATATCTTTGATAGTTCCGTTTAAATCAATCAAGTCAACAATTTAAAAGTTGACTACTTTCGAGAAAACGCATTTAAAGTCAAATGATTGATATAAAACATAATGGCAGGTCTGGGTAAAAAAGTTGATAGTATTAAAAGCCATGTCCTCATAGTGTCCAAATTCGAAGTAAGCAAAAAAATCGATTTTATGAAGATCCTTGAATATTATTTTTCGATGCGCAGAAATAAGAAAAAAATACTAAGCTATTTTCCTGGTACACAACTCCCCCTAATCTCCTTGAGAAAATATACTCTCCCACTCCTTCATTTGTCTAAAAACTTCCAACTGGAATTTGGCGCTAAGTCGGTTAAGCGAAAAGAACTCTCGATAAATTTGAAAAAAATCGTACTAATTTCTCGGAGCCTTCATCCCCTTCTACTTTTGACATCAAAGTCAAAGAGACCATCAAAATTACGGGGTTTTCTAGTCGATGACATGGGCTATGCGGTCGTCTTAGTTAGACCTTTTAGCGTGGTGTTGCTAGGTCTCAGATGCCATTAATCAACAGCTATGCGGTCCTTTGCGTTCAGGTGATATGCTCACCTAGTTGACGAGTTCAACCTCTTTCTGAAAGAATTACTCCGAAAAATTATTTTAGTCGCTGAAACGCAAAGTCCCCTGCCCAAATACACTCAAACTAAAATACGAAGAAAACTTTTTCTCGGAGAACAAAGAACCAAAGAAGCTTAGCTTGAAAGATTGACATATATTTTCCGTGGACTTTCATCCAGATCGTCAGAAATAAGGGAAAAAGGGAAAGTGAATCTTTCCTTAATGTTGACGATTCTCAATTAAATTTTAATTGAAATTTTATAGAAAATTTATATTGGTGTGAATAAAGTTCACATATTGTTGCACATGTTATTCTCCTTTTATCTATTTTTCTGTAGGCCACCTGCCGTACGAAGTTTTGTGGACCGACCATCACGCAAGAAAAGTGTCTTCCATCGTAAAATCTTCACACCTCGGCACTATATAACCTGAAAGTGGCCCTTCGAAAGTTATAGAAGAACATGTCTCCGAGTGATAAACCAGGTTTTAACTGAGCTCTTCTACTACCTTCGAGTAGCTCTGAATATAATACATTAGAGGGAGAAGAATGGCGGATAACCATGTGAAAAATTTAAAGTTCTTAAATTTGTATGAACTAAAAAAAAAAATTGATTTTTTGAAATATGTAACTTCAAAACCGTATCTTTGGTTTTTTTTAAATGAACTTCTGACACAAAATCTTAAACTTTGAATACTTGTTTCTTAAGAAAAGTGAAAAATAAATAACTGTTTTTTTTTTAATTGGTTCAACGTTCAATTTTCGTTATTATCCTGTAGTTGGCAATCCTCTACCACTAAATATATTATGAAAAGTAAATACTTAAATCTTAAACCTTGGCTTAAGATGTTGATATCATATTTAGCACATAATTGCAAGTTCGTGCCACCCAGTCATGCCCATTTTTTTACTGGGCTCTTCTTTCGATTTGGTAGCACTCGGAATTGAGAAACCGGCCGGAATTACGAAGCGGCCGGAACGAACAGCTAGAAGCAATGCATACACATTTATTTAAAAAATGATTTTGAAATATTTTGCACCTATTTATTGAAAACAAGACAACTTTATACGGTTTTGAGTGTTAGCAAGTTTAAAAAGGAACTGGGAACTATCATCAGTTGAAAAGCTACTTTAGCTACTTTAAAAAAATTTTTTTTGGAAATTGCCGTAAAGGTGGCAGGTGGTATATTCAATTTTACTTTCCATTGACTCACATTCTCTTCAGTTTTGCAAACCTCTTACGGCTTGTATTTGCACAGCTAAATATAATTTGATTTGAACATATATCATCAACTGCCGGTATTTTTCATCAGTGTTACCAAATAACAACATTTATTAGAAAGATAAAAAGAAAATTAAATAGCGACAAGTGTAAAAATTATTTGAATTTTATTGTAAAAGAAATGGTGAACACAACGTTATCAAACACATGATCACGTGTGCAGGTTATCAGAAGAGAAAACTCCATCAGCTCAATACTGAATCCGTATTTCCAACTCCCAATGCTCCAATATCATAAATGTATTCAATTCTGCTGGTTATTTTTTGTATACCCACATACCAATCGAAAATCCTTCATGTTCATTTCTACTTTCAGATAGCGAAAGTAGATACGTTTCTATCGCGTTGTCTTGCAAAGTAACTATAGATTGTGTTTTCATCCGAATTTTTCACAAGGACTTTTCCAATCAAAAGGGAAAATAACTGAAATGGACTACGAGTAAAATCACAGGTAGTGTAGTAGGTACCTAAAGTGTATTTTTTGCAATTCCTGAAAAAAAGTGAGATTGTTTTCCCACTTGGTATATGATTTGGTGAATACAGCGGCGAGTAATATCGAATCAAATGGTTGCCCTTTTTTTTTCGATGGTAGGTTGGTAGAAGTACCTGTTTTTATGTATGGTTTTCCCTTTTTTCCTCAAAAATGCTCGTAAAGTATACTCGTATTTCAGAAGAGTATACCATTTATTTGGGTTATCATTTTTCACAATTAAGACTCTCATTTTATTTGATTTGAGAAAAGAGGACCACTCAAAAAGTGTTCGTATTTAATCAGTTATTTTTTTCTAACAAAATTAAAATGTGCTATTGAGTTCTCTTTGAGTATGGATTTCAGAATATCTATTAAGAAACAGTATCAATTTGATTGGAATACGCATTTAATCGTTGAACTATCGTGGAACTAAAATAGAATATTTTTCCGGTTTTCGTGGATGCATGTCTCGTTTAATGAAGACTTTATACATTCCTAGATTTGGTTGATTCTTTATACAAATGAGCTGTTCTGTGTGCCTAATGTCTTGCTAGCGATAAATGACTGTTCGATGCTCAGTGAATGTGTGTTTCTCTTTCATAATGGGGTTCTGAAGTTTTTCAGTGTCTGTCGACTACGAAACCAGTTCATTGATGACAAAGGCGTTCTTCATTAACAGACGACAGCTCTCAAGCCTCTTAATTACTTAACTGATATGAGATATCCAGGTCCTCATGTCAAATAAATTCCGTAGATAGACTCCTTATTCAAGTAAGGAGTAGTTTGGGAGTCAAGTCTGACACTCGCCGTGAAAATGTTGATCTGTCCCAGGGCTTCTATTTTACTCAGACAATCGTCCATATCTCCATTAATGCTCTTTCATATGGAATCTCTAACTAGATTGTTTTACTGACGGGTCAACCCTCAGCTTTTCATGTTAGACTCCTTATTCACATCCCTGCTGATGAGGAACGATAACGGTTGCATATGATAAAGTCATTGAATTAAGACATTGAGACAGAGTAGAATGTTGTGTCTTCTTTCTGCTGAGTTCAGTCGCTGTAGAGAGCATAAGGAGTAACAAATCAAACAGAATAAAAAATCTGTCAAGAACGAGATCTTGTAATACTCACCATATGAATGCTGGTGTGACCCAGGGCTCCGTTTTTCTCCGACACTCTTTCTTATCTATATAAATGAATGAATTCTCTATTCCACTTAGTTCTTTTGCTATCGTTATAGCTCATTGAATTTTGTCATTAATTGTTTAGCATTAAGAGCCCAATGCTGTCTTTTGTCGTTTTTTTTTTTTATAATAATCGGTCAAATCAAGGGGCTATGACTACCCTTATAATGTTATAGAATATTGACCATAGTGCGATCATTTAGGAAAATAGGAGAGGATTTAAGAGGAGACACCGGTGCACATTGCTTTAGAATTTTAGTGAATCGTAATGCTGAGGAAATACAAATGCAAGTAAAACATTCAACATACGGGTGGAGCGACTAAAATAAGAATCTCTATACTTGACTGTACGTCTGAAGTTGGACTCAAGGTAAAACTGATGGGCATTCCCAGCGAGGCAGGTGTTGCGGCTAAATTTGTTTAGGGGAGGAATGCAACTTCATATTTCGCTAGAGCACTGTTCGTGAAAAAAGATAAAAGAGAGAGAGAGAGACAGGTGACGTTTCGACGATGTCCAAGAGAATCAATAGATTCTACGATTGAGCTTGTTGCACTTTTTTCCCGACAAAACAAATTACCACCGAATCCACAACTTGGATTTTAGCAAACTAATATATTAATTTAATCGCAACGAATGATTAATTAATTATTTATTACGCAGAACTATAAATATGTACACCGATGTGCCGCGGCGATGCTGTTCGGAATTAATTTTAGGATGAACTGTCAAATGACAGCTGGGTGGATTTCGATGGGAAAAGAATGCAACAGGTAGCAATATTATATGCTGCCAATGCCAGCTGCTCAGCAAGGGGTGGTCCGTAGGTAGTTTTATAGGTACGTAGGTATAATTAAAAGGTAAATAAAAAGAATTTGAAATGAAATGAATAATATTCAATCAAAACACAAGCAGGGTGTTTCACAAAATAAAGGGCGCCAGGAAATTTTTGTTTGGAATTTCCAAACCAACTTCAACGCTGAAAATGGTCTTCAAATAGAATTAAAAGAACGATTTTCCAAAAGGAATAAAATTATATTTTTGTTCAGGAAACCTTTACAAGTATAGGTATAAAACCTGAAATCTTTTCGTAAACAAATTGGTGTACAAAGTATGTAAAAAGTATGTAAAGTATGTAAAATGGCAAAGAGCCAGTAAACAAGTTAGATGGTATGATATTTAATGATCGAAGATGGGTTTTACCCAGATTAAAATGCAAACAATAAAGTATGTGCACAATGCACCCGCAAAGAAACGACTCTTTGGGAATTTTCCCGAACAGACAAAAAGGTTAAATGGAGGTCGCGCGTCCTGCAATCTCAGGATTAATTACGAAAGCGAAGGGTTACCGAAACAACAATATGACTCAATAGTCAAAACCAAATCAAACGTATAACTAACACTTTTCCACTCTTATAGGAAATTAACAACACTAAGGTATAATAATACTTAGCTTTTCTGACAAATCCTGCCTATGAGTTTTCTTGCCCGTTCTGGCACTAACTCTCCTGAACTCCTGCCTGATTGGAGCTCTCCTGCACAGATTCAAAACAGTGTTGAACTTGGCCTTCCTGCCAAAGTGCAAACACAAGTCTATCAAAATTACAAATTTGCACTACTTGCAAAATTTTAGCACTCGATTATAAAATTTCCGAATAATTTTTAAATCTTCTAAACTTTCTGGCACTATGTCCTTTTCAGAGGTCAACCAAGAAGTGCCATCTTCTTGGCGGTCTCTTCGTTCATCGGCGCATTCAGCAAATTCCACTCACTTCAACCAATCAGAGTCGTGGAGGTTCGTCACGGGGTATCTGCAATACTCTCAGCAAATTCGCTGGAGTCTGCGCCGTAGGCGAAACGCATCCATCGCTCTCTTCTAAACAATTTCGTTGTGAATCTCTTGGTCGTTAGAGATTCGCAACAACTTGCCCGAATGAACGAATCCAGACCTGTTCCATTTCAATCCATTCCAGAATAGAAAATTGAAAAACTATTTCTTTAAACAAATTCCCTCGGCCCAACCGACCCAAGTTACACTGTGCAAGAAAACTATTTAAGCTAGGATTCAGTTAACGAGGATTCGTCATTTTTCGCGAAAACTACTAAACTACTTCGGTGAACCTTCGCGCAGATTTGGGGGAATGGGGATAATTCTATAAAGAGTCATTTCCTTGCTAAGGTAAAGCACTTTAGGTTGGGCACTCGGCCTTTACGGTGGGCACTCAGCCATTACGTTGGGCTCTTAGCCGTTTATATTGAAAAAGGCTTCAAATGCCAAATTCTGATGATGATGACGTTAACGTAAACGTTGACTGATAACTAGTCAGTGCGTTAGAGATGGGTAGCCATATCTCTACCTTTACTACAAATATTAGGTTGCTAGTAACCTGCTGCTGTTTCGATGGATTTTCTCCAGAACCTCCCTGGTTCTTACTATCGCTGCTGCTTGAGTCTCCAGCCGTCCACTGGCTCAATGAAGGGGTACCTATTTGGGTTGCTTTTCCAAAATGCTTTGAAGTACACCACTAGCTGATGGACTAGGGTTGCTTTGTACTCTGCCAGCATCTTGAAGCCACAACAAAAGGAGGGGTGAAAATGGGAAGAGGAAGAAAAGTAGAGGTATAACTTGTTGTGGTAAAATATACCGCAACAAATCCCACCCTTACCTGCCAAGAAATGTTCTTGCAGTTTGATAAAACTGTAAGGCATTTCTTAAAGCCAAAGGTTCAAGGAAAAACGAAAAAGGTATTTTCCATCAGGGCGTACAAACGCCAGCCTTTGAAAATAAACGACGATATGGAGAGTTATAAAAAAAAATGAAAAAAAAATAAAAAAAAATAAAAGCTAAAAACTACTTTAAGGCTCAATTCTCCAGGGATGCATCGGTGTACGGTTTGAGATCTTTCGCATGCCAAGTTCCGCGTTCTTTACCATTACTATCTTCTAAGACATATGTCCAAGGTGACACACGCTTCTTTATAACAAACGGACCGACAAACTTCGGTGCTAACTTGGCTGCGTAATAGTTCGCGGCATCCGACAACACAAAATTTCGACGCCAAACCTGCTCGCCAACGAGATATTGAACATCTCTTCTGCGGAGGTTGTATGTTTTCGCAGACTTCTTGGTTGCCGCGCGTAGCTTCTTTTCGATGTCTACTCTAAGATCCCTAAACCGTACTTCTAACTCACTAAAATCCTGAACCCTATCTAACCTATCACCTATTACTGGCACTTCTCGACCTGAAGTCGCCATATCCCTACCAAAGTTCGCATAATAAGGGGATACTCCTAAAACTTCATGAGTGGACGTGCGAATCGCGCACGCAACCTTAGACAACTGCGCATCCCATATCCGGTGGTTATCAGAGACGTATGCCCTGAGCGTTGTTTTGATGATTTGGTTTATCCTCTCCGCTGGATTAGCCTGTGGGTGGTAATGAGCTGTAAAACGAATTTGGGAAGAATAAGAATCGCAAAGAGATTTCAGTTCTTTAGATCGGAACTGAGGGCCATTATCACAGACGACAACCTTAGGAATACCAAAAAGGAGAAAGACATTGTCCTCTAACTCCCGGCAAATTGCCTTGGCAGTAGCAGACCTTAACGCGAAAAGTAGGGGGAATTTGGTGAAATAATCGACGACAGTCAAAATGTAGATAAAACCTCTACTTGACTTTGGAAGGGGACCAACGAGATCTACACAGATCATTTCCCACGGTGCCTTTATTCCTACTCTCTCAGTCATCAAACCAGCTGGCTTTTCATTAACCGGTTTTACTTGTTGGCAAACTTTACAATTCCTAACATACTTAGTAATATCGCCTCTCATTTTAGGCCAATAGTACTTTCCCCCTATCCTAGCAAAAGTTTTCCTAACTCCCATGTGTCCAGCTAAAGGACTATCATGGCATTCCTGTAATATAGCTAATCTATCCTGCTTTCCTACAACTTTCTTCCATTCTTGATTATTTTCATGAACAACAACATGATTCGATTTAATCAGTTTGAACAGTTGACCTTGTTCTACCCTCCACGCTGGGTAAGCTAGCGGATTTGACTTTATCGCTGAGATCATTTTCGCAATCCAAGGGTCTTGATCCTCTTCTGAGATCTCGGCTAACACCGGAACTCCTCGAGATAACATGTCTGGAACTACATGTTCTTTGCCCTTGCGATGGATGATCTCAAAGTCAAACTGTTGAAGCCGTACTGCCCAACGTGCTAATCTTCCCTGCGGATCTTTAAGATTGTTCAACCATATGAGCGAATAATGATCAGTCACAACCGTGAATCGAACACCTTCGATGTAAGGTCGTAACTTCTCGATTGCCCATAGTACAGCCAAACACTCTTTTTCCGTCGTCGAATAGTTGCGTTCACTCCTATTTAAAGACCTACTAAGGTAACAGACAACCTTTTCCCCATCATCGAAGTTCTGTGACAATACGGCACCGATTCCGTAGTCCGACGCGTCTGTTTGTACGACAAAAGGTCGTTGAAAATCAGGGCAAGTAAGTATTGGTGCTGTAACCAAACACTCCTTAGCCTTCCTAAAACTAGTCTCACATTCATCAGTCCAGATGAATTTCCTACTCTTCTTTAATAAATCTGACAGTGGTCGAAGCAAATTGGCAAAATTCGGCACAAATCGACGATACCACGACACTGTCCCTATAAAACTCCTAACCTCTTTCACATTCCTCGGTGCTGGAATCCTAACCATGCTTTCCACTTTTTCCGGGTCTACATGTAACCCATTTCGATCCACTACATAGCCTAAAAACTTCAACGATGGCCTACAGAAGTTACACTTCTCCTTACCGACCTTCAACCCTGCTTCACTCAACCTTTTCAAAACTTCCTTCAGGATTTCAAGATGCTTCTCGAAAGTATCCGTCAGGATAATGATGTCGTCTAAATAGACGAAGACGTACGGCTCTAGAGCGGCACCCAAAACTGTGTCGATAAACCGTTGCCATGTCGCAGGCGAGTTATGAAGCCCGAAAGGCATCCTTCTAAACTGAAAGAGACCTCTCCCGGGAACCGTGAAAGCGGTATAGGGCTTAGACTCCTCCTCCATTGGAATCTGCCAATACGCTGATTTTATATCCAAAGAGGACAAAAACTTCGCTCCTCGAAGCCTGTCCAAAATGGCCGCTATGTAGGGTAGTGGATAAGCATCCCTATCTGTATTTTTATTAAGCTTTCTAAAATCTACACAAAACCTAAAAGACCCATCTTTCTTTTTAACTAATAGTATTGGAGATGACCAAGCACTGTTGGATCTCTCAATAACTCCTGCTTCTAACATCTCATTTAATTCCCTATCAATATGTCCCTGCATTGCCGGAGAAACCGGATAATACCGTTGTTTAATCGGTTCCGCCGACGTCCTAATCTTGTGCTCAATCATAGTTGTGCACCCTAATCCCTCTGGCATCTTCCTAAAAGCTTCCTCAACCATGGCTTCCAACAAACTAGTCTGTTCTTTCGACAACTCTGAACGCTCAGTAATCGAGCAAATCGAGCCCAAACACTCTTGGTCCGAAAAACTCCACATACGTGATCGCAAATCCGGGACGATTCCCGACAGTGCCCAAAAATCTGCACCTAGTATCACGGTATGCGGCAGAGTTGGAATAACTAAGCAGTCTATAAGAACTGCCTTGTTTTCAACCACGATTGGTAAGTTCACTGACCCTAAAACTTCTACTCCTGCTCCATCTGCCAAGCATACAGAATGGATATTCCCCTCTTTAACAACTAGTCCTAAATCTTGGAGAATTCTCCAGCTATCTCTACCTAAAATTGTTCTTGAAGCTCCTGAATCTAACAATCCCAAAAACCTAGTCCCATAAATGCTAACTCCTAAAAATGGTCTCCTATCATCCCCGTTTGCCTCCAACGTAAACCCTAAATGAATTTTTGCCAGTTGGTTACCAGCAGGCAACCTAGCTCCTAATGCCTGCGGAACTCTCGCCCTGCTGGCGCAAGAGCCCGTTGCCCATTTCCCGATGAACAACGACGACAATTGTTGCGGCTGACACCTTCAGCGCCACAACCGAAGCAATGCTTTTTAGCGGAACACCTGCTAGAGAAGTGACCTTCTTTCCCGCAGTTAAAACATCGAATCGACCTATCAACTTGAGTGGATCTATTAGGTGGAGACCTTCTAGCTTCCACTACTTGGACAGGCTGCTCATCTCTGCTAACCGCTGCCACCCTCGGTTGTACTGCTGGACCAGCAGAGTAACCGAACTCGGGTTCAACGCATTTTTTATTTCGAGCGGGAGGCTCAAAATTTTCTACATTCGCCCTAAGAGTTTCTAAGTCCCTGCCTAATCTTGCTAACTCCTTCACAGATTGAGGTTTTTGGAAACCAATCTGTTTCTGATAAAACGGGTCCAAATTCTTCATTAGGATAGCCACTTTCCTACGTTCGGATAATGGCTCCCCTAATCTCCTAAACATTGTACGCATGGTAGCGAGATATGCTCCATACGTCTCCTCCTTCCCTTGGGTCCTACGGTTGATCTGTTCCATCAACAGATCATCATAATTTGCTGGCAAGAATTCGTACTTCAACGCCTCTACGAATTCCTGCCAATCACCTATATCTTCCCTAACTGACCTATACCACAGTAGGGCTTGACCTGTCAGAAGATCAACCACTGACTGGAACAATCGGGTTTCTGAAACCCCTCGAGCTAAACTAAGTTCCTCTACCCTTTCTAAGAATGAGTTCACTGATGTGCCACATCGCTCACCACTGAACTGTACATTCCACCTACTAATCCTTTCCGTAAATCGCTCTAGCGGTTCGGAAATCCCTACTCTAACTATATCATTTGATCTCTGTTGAAATCCCTCGTTGCACACTGGTCCTCGTGTGTTCATCCGATTTTGTTGGGGAGTGTTCTCCACCAACTGCCTACCACTAGTTCCTGAAGAAGAAGCATTGTCTTCGTTCGACGCTTGCTCTTCTTCATCTGTTAACTTAGCTAATAGGAGAAGCAGCTCACTCTTAAGGGATTTCTGCTCTCCTATTTCCTCATCTCCTTCTGCCTGCGCTTTTCCTATCCTATTTAAGCTCCATTCTATCTTCGTAAGGATCTTCAAGTATTCCCCTGACTTGGGATTTCTTGGCTGATCCTTAAGAAGAACCCTAATCTCCCTAATCTTTTCCTCAACTGCATCCCTATCCTGAACATAACTAAACGGGTACTTCCCGTAGGCCTCAACTGAACCGCGACGTTCCAACATCCGAGAAGATCTTAAGGAACTTCTCATTACGTCCACAGTTCCCTTCTCTAACCCCCTACTCAACATTTCGTACACAAGCTCCTCTTGCGACAAACGGTTGATATCCATGGTGAATAAATAAAAAAAATTAAAAAAAAACTAATAAAAAAAAGACGCAATCAAAAGAAACCACGAAAATTCAAAATAAAACAAAAAATAAAAATGTATTTGAAAAAAGTATTAAAAAAAAGTAGTAATAAGAAAGTATTAAAAAAAAGTACCAACAAATTCTAAAAAGTATTGGAAAAAAAAATATCTTCGACGGCAACACTCAACTCTGAGTATGAAAATTTACCTCACACCAACACGCTGTGTGAGAGAGCGAGACAGCTTATGCTTCACAATGGCTGAAAACAAGCCGCACAAACTGTCAAACTCTTTAATATTTAATAAGAATTTAAAAGCAAAATAAAATGTAATATATGAAGATTTGATTGATAGGAAATAATTTCAATCAAAATCCAAAAATGCACAAAATATACAAAACAAAAGCACCTACTTGTTGCACTGGGTATACCAGTGAATCCAACAACGATATCCCTCCAATGGACGAGTATTTATAATGTATGTAGGTATGTAGATAGGTAGGTACGGCGATCACAATATTTTTTTTCCACACTTGAATTTTCACCTAAGGAAAACAAAACACATCCAAAGTAAAAAAAATTCACACAATTTTACAAAATATAAAAAGGAACAATTCAAGAAATTTAAGGTACACTTCCCTAAGGTTGAAGTTAAAGCAAAACAACACCACAGGAGTTAAAAAAAATATGTGTATGAAAAAACACCACACAAGGCCCCACGTTTGGACGCCAATTGTTGCACTTTTTTCCCGACAAAACAAATTACCACCGAATCCACAACTTGGATTTTAGCAAACTAATATATTAATTTAATCGCAACGAATGATTAATTAATTATTTATTACGCAGAACTATAAATATGTACACCGATGTGCCGCGGCGATGCTGTTCGGAATTAATTTTAGGATGAACTGTCAAATGACAGCTGGGTGGATTTCGATGGGAAAAGAATGCAACAGGTAGCAATATTATATGCTGCCAATGCCAGCTGCTCAGCAAGGGGTGGTCCGTAGGTAGTTTTATAGGTACGTAGGTATAATTAAAAGGTAAATAAAAAGAATTTGAAATGAAATGAATAATATTCAATCAAAACACAAGCAGGGTGTTTCACAAAATAAAGGGCGCCAGGAAATTTTTGTTTGGAATTTCCAAACCAACTTCAACGCTGAAAATGGTCTTCAAATAGAATTAAAAGAACGATTTTCCAAAAGGAATAAAATTATATTTTTGTTCAGGAAACCTTTACAAGTATAGGTATAAAACCTGAAATCTTTTCGTAAACAAATTGGTGTACAAAGTATGTAAAAAGTATGTAAAGTATGTAAAATGGCAAAGAGCCAGTAAACAAGTTAGATGGTATGATATTTAATGATCGAAGATGGGTTTTACCCAGATTAAAATGCAAACAATAAAGTATGTGCACAATGCACCCGCAAAGAAACGACTCTTTGGGAATTTTCCCGAACAGACAAAAAGGTTAAATGGAGGTCGCGCGTCCTGCAATCTCAGGATTAATTACGAAAGCGAAGGGTTACCGAAACAACAATATGACTCAATAGTCAAAACCAAATCAAACGTATAACTAACACTTTTCCACTCTTATAGGAAATTAACAACACTAAGGTATAATAATACTTAGCTTTTCTGACAAATCCTGCCTATGAGTTTTCTTGCCCGTTCTGGCACTAACTCTCCTGAACTCCTGCCTGATTGGAGCTCTCCTGCACAGATTCAAAACAGTGTTGAACTTGGCCTTCCTGCCAAAGTGCAAACACAAGTCTATCAAAATTACAAATTTGCACTACTTGCAAAATTTTAGCACTCGATTATAAAATTTCCGAATAATTTTTAAATCTTCTAAACTTTCTGGCACTATGTCCTTTTCAGAGGTCAACCAAGAAGTGCCATCTTCTTGGCGGTCTCTTCGTTCATCGGCGCATTCAGCAAATTCCACTCACTTCAACCAATCAGAGTCGTGGAGGTTCGTCACGGGGTATCTGCAATACTCTCAGCAAATTCGCTGGAGTCTGCGCCGTAGGCGAAACGCATCCATCGCTCTCTTCTAAACAATTTCGTTGTGAATCTCTTGGTCGTTAGAGATTCGCAACAACTTGCCCGAATGAACGAATCCAGACCTGTTCCATTTCAATCCATTCCAGAATAGAAAATTGAAAAACTATTTCTTTAAACAAATTCCCTCGGCCCAACCGACCCAAGTTACACTGTGCAAGAAAACTATTTAAGCTAGGATTCAGTTAACGAGGATTCGTCATTTTTCGCGAAAACTACTAAACTACTTCGGTGAACCTTCGCGCAGATTTGGGGGAATGGGGATAATTCTATAAAGAGTCATTTCCTTGCTAAGGTAAAGCACTTTAGGTTGGGCACTCGGCCTTTACGGTGGGCACTCAGCCATTACGTTGGGCTCTTAGCCGTTTATATTGAAAAAGGCTTCAAATGCCAAATTCTGATGATGATGACGTTAACGTAAACGTTGACTGATAACTAGTCAGTGCGTTAGAGATGGGTAGCCATATCTCTACCTTTACTACAAATATTAGGTTGCTAGTAACCTGCTGCTGTTTCGATGGATTTTCTCCAGAACCTCCCTGGTTCTTACTATCGCTGCTGCTTGAGTCTCCAGCCGTCCACTGGCTCAATGAAGGGGTACCTATTTGGGTTGCTTTTCCAAAATGCTTTGAAGTACACCACTAGCTGATGGACTAGGGTTGCTTTGTACTCTGCCAGCATCTTGAAGCCACAACAAAAGGAGGGGTGAAAATGGGAAGAGGAAGAAAAGTAGAGGTATAACTTGTTGTGGTAAAATATACCGCAACAAGCTATCACATATCAATTTTAACGTTCTAGTATACCCTATCAAGTAAGCCCAGATATGTTTGAGGAGCACCTGACCAGATATGGGAGATATGCTCCAGTTTTGGACGCCTTATAAATGGTAGCCAGATCGGATGGGGTGAAGAACTAGCTGCATCGTCTCATGAAGCCTAAGCATTTAGCAGCGTTTTTGGCGACTACAAATATGTGGTCATTCCAACGAAGATCATCGTTTACACACATACCAAGTACTGACAGCTTTTCGGTTTCTTCGATGCAGGTAGCATTCATGGATAATGGCAATGGGGGAATGTTAAGCTTCAACGACAAGAGATAGCATTGAGTTTTCGAAGCATTGAATTGTACTCGGTTTTTATGACCCCATGCAACAA